>CM021106.1:656386212-656826181 GCA_007115665.2 Sequoiadendron giganteum | reverse complement strand
TCCAACCCCTTCTCTCGCACTCCCTCTCTCTTAAACTCTCACTTCGACCCCCCCTCCATCTCTCTAGACTCTCTCTAAACTCTCCCTTCGTCTAAAGACATACATAAATGCATACATACAAGCATAATACATTTGTACATATAATCTTACATCCATACAAGCATACATACATACATGTACATAAAAATATATCAGCATACATAAATATATTAGCATTTAACATAAAGTAAGAAATAACGCGAGTGCATTTTAACGCGTGCACGTTATGGCTCAGTAGACATGTTCCCCGTAGAAGCAAAAACCATGTAAAGTGAGAAATAATGCGCGCACGTTATAACAAGAGCGCGTTATAACGCGCTCGCGTTATATCTTGCTTTGAGAATTACCAAACTTTAAGCTTGGTATTGCCTTGGAATTCCAACCCAAAGGTTTGGAGGGCATTCCCAACGACCAGAGACGTGTTTTTAAGAAATCCACCATATTTCTCATAATCGAGTTCATGCCCACTGTCAGGATTGCACGTGGTTCAATATCGAAAAAATCAAGCACATGGGTAATGTTGGGTTATCTCTTAGCTATCCAACGATGTAATTGTTTTCACGTTCTGAAAATGTTAAGTCTTTCATCCATAATTTATTTTATCTGTATGTCTTTTTTTTTGCCAAAAAGCAGTGTTTGGTATTTTTTTCGTTATAAATTAACCGTTCATCAATTTTTCAAATAATATACATTTTTAGAAACTAGACTCCATTCTACAAAATTAAAAAATTAAAAAAAAAACAAATCAATTAGTTTCCAAAATTTGTAGGGGTAGCACGGCCAAAATTCTATTTTCAGGATATGTCCACTTCGCAAATTTGTAAAAAATCAAATATTCATTAAAAAATTATCAGAAAAATCGTGCATCAGCTACATACTGTTAGCTAACTTTTGACCATTGCAATTTTAAAAATACTAAAAAAAAGTTCACCGTATGAGGGTCGTACAAAAGTTGCTATGTTATGTTTTTCTGACAAAAACAACACCAATTTGTGTACGTCCCTCGTTTGAACCCCTTAATTTCAATCATTTCCAAAATAAATTAGTAGTTTAGAAAGTAGACTTGGAGCACTTGAATGCTTCTTTTTGTTCCATATCAAAATTTTGAGTCTAAGTATCCTCAATTTCACATCCAATGTCAGTATTTCCCGATTTCAAGAAAAAGCTGTCCACTTAAGTCCCCTTTTTGGGAACCATCTTGGTGCACTTACCCCTAGGCTGTGTTGGACAGTATTTATTGAGTTCTCAATTGGATTTCTCCAGCTATGCATATTCAAGGCGGATGACTAGCAGCTTGACCCCACTGGCTCCCCTCCACGACACTCACTTATACGAGGCAGCCAAGCTACTGCACCCATGAAACTCCCATGGCATACATTTCATCTCTACACATGAATTGTAAGAATTTGAGACAGCTTCATAGGTCTGACCTTCTGCACCAGTAAATAGATAGGATTTTGGAAAACTACAACAAGTTGGCTTTTTAATTTGGGCACCCGTTCAAAAGAGCCATGCGAGAGGCAATATCATCCGTCTGCAAAGGTTAGGCTCTGCAAGTTTCGAATCACCTCAAGGGTACTGGGGAATCAATAGATTGTCTGCTGGGATCCTCATAATATTGATCTTTCCTCGAGTATTAAAATTTGTATACTGGTTGGGAGTGGCTCGACGAAAAAGCCCGTCACTGGTTTTGAGTTGCGTTGGTTACTCTTAACCACCAACGCAGGCCCAAATTTCTAGAGTCAGTAATCGGTTCTCTTACACCCAGGATCGCATGAATGCGCAAGGGGAGAGGATACTACGGTATACTGAATCGGGGTTCTAAACTAAATACAAATAGACACGAAAAACACTGGTTCTTTTTAATCCCAAATGACGATTTTCTAACTATCAAACAAAAAAGTTAATTTTAATATTTAAAGCGTTCGACAATTAGATCCTACATGCAATTTGTTAGTAGTTTCATGGTTGTCTTCGTCATTCGTCCTGCAGAAAAAAAGGGGTTTTGGTTTCAAAGTCTTCTAAGTTTCGTCCTGCAAAAACTCTATTATCCACCTAAGTCACACGCTATAAACCACACAATTAGTTGTAAAAAGCTAAAAATTAAAAACCAAAAGATGAAACTTCGAAAAAATATTTATCAGTCAAATGCGTTGCAGGAAGCCACAAATGCGTCTCACAAAGACAAATGCATCACAGGAAGTCAGATGCATAAATTAAGAATTTCGAAAATCAGAAAATTATTTTTTTACCAGTCAAATGCGTTGCAGGAAGCCACAGATGCGTCACAGAAAGTCAGATGCATCACATAAAGTCAGATGTGTCACAAAAAGCCACAAAATGTGTCACAAAAAGCCACAAAATGTGTCACAAAAAGTCAGATGTGTCACAAAAAGCCACAAATGCATCATTCTGGCTTGCAAATGCGTCACTTCAGCTCACAGCCTCAAAAAATCACATTTTTCTTGTAAAAAATGCTATTCTTAACGAAAATATGTAGTATAATATATGAAAATTTGTCTCTCGACCCTTCTAGATGCAACCATACTATCTATTTGACCTCAAAAGGCTCCCAAAAATGTGATTTGCAAGATTCTTCAAAAGTACCTACACCCTTCAAGACAAAAACCACCAAAAACTTCCAAACAAAGAATGCCAATCAAGAGGGTTAGTAGTTCACGTCGGGTTCACCAAATGTAACGTAGAATAAAATGAATGCTGCACAGTAAGATGGTTAAATATAATCTAAACATGCATAAATCTAAATCAAACAATGAAGAACAAATCAATGAATTAAAAAACAAATAATGTAAAACATAGAATAGTCTCACCGAATATCAATCCATTTCCTCGAATTATCTTGATTGTCCTTCTCCATTTTGCCGTGTCGGTATTCTTGCCCTCATATTTTCAGTATGTATGCAAGCATAGCCTTGATGTATGTCTAAGCAAAATATCGAAGATTAAGTTCTTCCAAAAAGTGTATTGATTTCAGGAGGAGGAATAATGCCAAAGATCAACCAATTTATAGAAAGTTGGTTTTCAAACGATCGACTCAGATTCAAAAGAGAGATCAATGATCGAGATTGTTGAATGCCATGCGATGTGAAATATGTGTCAGTTAGAATGTGAGTTGGGAAATTCTGCAGGATAAATATTAAATTAGAATAATAATTCAATCTAGTGTTAATACTGTTCGAAAATATTTAAGAATAAGAGTTCAAGATTAAATAAATGATTTAATCTTCAGTTGAAAGTTTTAGAAAATAGAAGAATTAGACTTTGAATGAAAAGGATAAAGTTAGAACTTGGAGAATGATCTGTTCGAATGCCCACATGAATTAACTAATTAAATAAAGATATTTAATTAATAAATATGTTCATGCATATGAGTTAGAACTAGTTAATTGACTGGTTGTGAGAAAGTCTCTTTACAGAGATGATCAGATATTGAATCCAGAGATAACTGACGGATTCAAATAGATCTCGAGTCAGATGGTGAGTGAATAATTAGTTAACTGGACGATAGAAGAATGTGACAGAAAGAATTAATTATGAATTAAATGTTAATTTAATTCAACATTCAAAATTAAAATGATTTAATTAAATAAATAATAATTTATTTAATTGACTGAAAAGGTTAATTGAATAATTAAATAATTCGAAATGAATATTTAATTATAGTTGAAAATATGATAAATGGGTAAATTAAATAATAAATTATTTAATTTAGAAAGGAAATTTATTAATTAGCGACGTAATTAAATAAATAAGATTTATTTAATTAATCAGAGTTGAATAAAGGTCATAATGAATTAATCAAATAATTAAGGGTTATTTAATTAATAGAAGAAATATGTGTTTAGAAAATAATTAAATAATTAACATGATTTAATCATGACCATGGACATTAGAAAATTATGTCGAAAGTGGTACTCGCAGGCCTATACCAATTTTTTGTGTCTATTGATATGTTAACTGTAGATCTTCTCTAAGATCAAGGGAAGATATTGAATTGGAAATAATGGAATCCCAATTTGTATATAAGTTTTGATTTTGGTGGTGAGAAGAGGGATACAAAGAATGAGAGCTCAGCTGAACAAAGAATGAGAATTAGTAGAGACTGAGTTGGGTAATGCATGGACAATATCGGATTTTTAAAGGGGGCCTAACATTGAGTTGTTGATGTATAATTGTAATCTATTGAATATAAACAGAACCATTGGAGTTCTTGATTATGTTTTGTGAATGCTTATTTGTTGTATTTAAAATTGCTCTTGTTTTGAAGTAATTGCTACAAGATCAGTTAGCTTGATAAGACCCACCTTTCTTGACCTGCATCACCTCATGTAATTGCAAGGTTGAGACACTATTTTCAGGTAAAATCTTACATTTATAATGGTTGACTCTTTAATGGGCCTTGGATTATTGTGTAAGTGTTGGCTTAAGTGGGATATTTTCATTGGTGTGCACCAAGGTACCATATATCTTTTTCATATGTAGTTTTTGGGCCTACAAGCTCTTTTCTAGATGACCACATGCATCATTCTCATTTATTTGTGGCCCCACATAGTTAAGCCAAGGTGGCACACATAGTGTAGATCATGGTGGTAAGAAAACACCACGTAGTATGGATGTATAAGAAACTTCTATGTTAGGTAGGTGGATCAACCTTTAGATTGACCATACAACACATGCCATTTTTTTATTCATCTTTTTTGGCTTCTCTGACAAGGCAAGATCCAAAAGATCATGCTTGTGTAATTTATAATCCATCACTATGGGGTTGTGGGGAAATTAGTTACAACAAGGAAACACTTAGTGTGTGTTATTGGTTCTAGTGCATAGATCGATCGCCACAATATTATATTATTCAAGGAAAGTGGGTCAAATAGTAGCATATATCGCTAAAGGAAAGAAAATGGTGCTCATGATAAAATGGTTAAGAGAGAAGTGAAGGGTCATGAGGCCTACTAGCTAGGAGATCTGAGTTCTTGCACAATAATAAGAATTCACATGGTGATGACTTAATGTGTGATAACATGGGGTTTGAATTATGACAACCTAACACTGATTAAGCAACTCAAAGCCTAGGAGAAATGAAGGAACACATAATTCAAGGTTAAAATAATTGAAAGACAAGGACATATCCATAACTATAATATTTTAAACATAAATTTCTTTAAGAATTTAGGCATGGTAGTAAATTATCCCAACACCTTCATTCTAATATATATATGGGGTATTAGTTTAGTTGCATTTTCTTTGTAATTCATTCATATGTACATAGTAGTTATCCCAGATGCATGTGATAATATTAGTTGTTGGAGTTCATAATATATTGGGAGGATTGACCTCTTGAAGTGGCACCATGAGCATAATATAAAATGATTCTATTGAACTCATTTTCTATATGCATTCATGCATTATCTTTGGTTCCTTATAGAGGAAATGAATCATCAATAGAATCTATAGGCCCAATTAATGAATTATCATCATATAATGTATCATAAGGTAAATAATCATTATGAATATTTATAAATTCAATGTGAGATGTAAAATAACTACCATCAAAATGTGTATAATTATTATGTATAAAAGAAGGAAGGTCATATAAATCACTGTTCCTAAGCTCATCAAGAGAATGTGGACCTAAAGGTGAATGAATAATACTATAGAAATGTGTGAGAGTAGTAATATCACTATGTATCATATCATGATGAAGATATTTTAGAGAGGGAATTACATCACATACCATATAATCTAAACATTTATTATTATATGATAAGATACCTCATCCATGTCCCCATATATGATGTGTCATCATCATGAGTCAGAGCATGCAAAGAAAATGTGCTCAAAGATAAAACATCACCACTAGACTAGTCATAGGAAAGGTGGAATCAATTCAAAAGTCATGGACACATCTGGAAAGTATACCTAGAAGAGTAAGCAAATCACTAAGTCTATGAAGGAGGGGAAAAGACATGAAGGTGTAAAATGTATTTATTTCGCTAAAAATGTACCCTAGGATAAAATGTTGAGATTGATTATTCAAATGAATAAAATTTGTAAAATTTAAATAGATAACATAAAGGTAATAGCTCTAGTTTGATGTAAATTATATTGTATTATATGTTGTTAGTGTTGAAAAATAGAGTGAACTACTATAGCAATAACATCAAACTTAATGCATATATTTTAGCTTTCATGTATAAACCAATGTATAAATAAAATGGAGAGCATATAAAATTAGAAAATTGTAATATAGCATTACATGAAACTAGATGTACATGGAAAAAACCTTGTAGAAAAAATCCACCATCAAAGAGAGGCTCGAATATGTATTTATCTTTGAGAATCAATTCTTAATCAACAAACCATCTCCTTTCAATTCAACAATATTTTGGAAATACTTGATGAACTTGTAAATAACCATACATATCATTGTATCAAGGCTTCAATCTAGAACAATACAAAATAAGAAACCATAAATGTTTTACAAAATAAGGGGAAAATATCATGGGCCCAAAATTAATGACTATCCTCCAAGTAACAATCCAACACCTATATTGTTGTCAAGAGACATTGCTAATATCATTTGGTGTTGTAATTGATGGAAACCCTAAGCGATGATTGGATATGCACATCATCATTTGATCGTACCGACATTCAGATTGAAGACAGTCAAGGAAGAACAGGGCATCCAACAATTTTGTGTTCATCGATCCTTATGAAGATTTTTTGTTATTATTTTGTGTTGCGTATCTCAAAGGATGTTGTTTGGTGTATGATCTCTACTACTATTGAATCTTAGTGGCTTGTATTGATCCATGTGCGAGTTTAAAGATCCAGTTGATTAATTTCCTGTTTATCAGTGGATGGAGGCCGACTTCATGGATATAACATGTCGTGGATGTTTGGGAAGTAATTATTCAAGTGTGTTTGTGTTCGATCATATTTGTTTGGGTCCTAGCTAAGTTGTGGCCGACCGTTGTGGATACACATTATACATTACTCATGTTTTGGGCTAACAATTGTAAATATTTTTGTGTTCTATTGATGTCGACTTATTGCGATTAAATTCTTGGTCATGATATATATAAGTGATTGATCATATCATTTTGATATATGAACAAGGTGTGTTGATTCAAATCATGAATATCAAAAGTGCAGAAGAGCGATTATGTATAGTTTCACTTGTACATTAAGGATTTTGTGATGCGAGTTTGAGTAGAGCAGAGCAAAAGTGCCGAATCAGTCAGAAGGACATGAGATTGATTGTTGAGCCTAACCAGAACTAAATCAAGCATATGTAGATGCTATTGCTTCAGTTCAATCCTTCAGATGGTCTTAATCTGAATATTTTGTAAGGCAATGAGCCTTTCTATTTTGAGCAGTGAGCTCTAGGCAGTGTACCTGAATGCAAGTGCATTCCCCATATTGTAAACTTTATTTTGAGTATACTCAGATCATATTGTGGCTTGGCCATCCACTGTGGTTTTTCCCCTAACAGGGTTTCCACATAAAAATCCTTGTGTTATGGTGTTGTGATTGTTTGCTTCATGTTCATGTATTTTGGTTGAATGTTACTAGTGCTTTGAAGATAAAGATTAATAAAGTTAATTTTTGCACGACACTGATTCAACCCCCCCTCTTAGTGTAGCTTGTTTCCAACAATTGGTATCGGAGCTAGTTCCTTAGAAGAAGTCTAAAAACTTGGGGAGATCTTGGAAAGTGTTTCAATGGATTCAAGTAGTCTTCAACAAAATTTTTTGATGGCCTTAGATGATCTTGACCAGTCAAAATATGAGAACTGAGAATTGCAGGAAAGTCTTGAGAATGCTGCAAAAATTCATTCAATCATTAAAAGAAAAAACCAATAAGTCTAGGGAGAAGAGAAGGGAAATTTGTGACTAAATTAAGAAGAATGATGATCAAAGCATTGAAGATGATCAACTGAGTCAAGCCCTGAAGGAAAAGATAGAAGAATGTGAAAATCTTACTAGAGATAATGCTGTCCTAAAGCATGAGATGAAATCTATCATGATGAGGATGACCAAGGAGCTTGAAGATAGAAAGAAGAATGAAGAGAACCTAAAACAGTCCTTGAAAGAAAAATCTAAAGTATGCAACCAATTGGACAATGAACTGGAACAATCTAAAAACAATGAGGAAGTGCTGGAAAAATGGATTGATGATCTCATAAATGAATTTTCTGCTGCAAATGAGTACAAGGAGAAGTTCAAAGTTAGCTCAGCCAAGCTTGATGAACTGATTAAAAGTCAGAGGGTTGATGGTGATAAGAGAGGTCTTGGATATGAAGAAGGAGAAAGTTCAAAATCTGGACAAAGGAATTCTGACAAAGGAGATTCAGGCAAGGAAATCAAATGAACAAATCTGGAAGGTATCTGGTAAGGCAACCTAATGCTTAAAGATTAAATGGATATTGTTTCAGTTGCAATAAATTTGGACACATGGCTATTCAATGTAGAAGCAGGATGAATCCAAGTGGTCCATCATTCTCAGGTCAGTGCTTTAATTGCAATAAGTTTGGTTAGAAGTCAAATGAATGTAGAAATGTGATGAACAAATTTCATAGAGATGTCAGATGCTATACATGCAATAGAATTGACCATATTGCTAACCAGTGCAAATCAAGAGGAAATCAATGGAACAATTGGTCTGGATAGAGAAATGTTGTGTGCTATAACTACAAAAAAATTGGTCACATTGCTACATTCTACTGGAACATAAAAGACTCGGTAAATCAAAGGAGAAACATGAAAAAGGATGATAAGGGAAAAGGAAAAGTCACTACAAATGTGATCAAGAAGAAAATGCAGAAGAAATGGGTGAAGAAAAGTCCCTCTAGTGAAGGAAATGTGCCAACACCAGAATCTGCTTCTAGTAATTCCTCTGGGAATTAGTTTCAGGCCCTTGGCCTAGGGGGAACTGTCAAGAAAATCTTTTAACCCCTAACAGGTAATTGACACCGGATGTGGATATGTACAACAAGTGCATAGATTCTCTACAGATGTTGTTGAACTCACTGGAGAAAATATTATGCAGTATTGGCGGTCCACAAAAGAATTATCTATCACAATGCATAGAAACAAGGTAATCAGATGAGTTAGGGTAAAAAGAATTTATTGCAACAAAAAGGGTTAGGTATGAAAGTGATAAAAAGTCATTTTTATCTTTCATTTGTCACTTTTCACTTTGAAGAAAAGAAGTTTGGAGAGCTCTGAGGCGAACTTTGGCGAATTAAGGAAAAATTCAAGTGTGAAGGCGATTTGGCAATCAAACTCCAATCCGACGAAAAGGTATTTATCAACAAAAATTGCAAACTTGTGCATTTGTGAAGATGAACACTCCATTGGTATTTGATGTCAAGGATAGACCCCATCCCAAATTCAAATGGCATCCCTATAAATCTTTCGAGACAAACCTGTTAGGATCATTTTCGTCTGTGTCGTACAAAGTTTTACATACTGAAGATATTAGGGCATATATTCATGCAAACATTGAAGAGTTAGGAAGCTCACAACTACTGAATTTGTATAAAAATAGGAGAAGAATTTTGTGTCAAGCCGAAATTCAAAACCCTAGAAGAGAAGAAATTTACATAGATTGTAAAATTTCTCGTCTTTGAAGAGACTTAATGGGTCCGGTACATTTTGAGTTGAGTTCATGAAAAATTCATGTGGTTGAATATACCCTTCAAGATAACAAAATAAGCTATAAGAGCTGTTATAGGTTTAAGTTCCTCTGGCGGATTACCAATTTTGAAATCAGTGAAGAATCAAACGGTCACTGATGTAACCGGTTCCAAGTATGATAGAAGAGCGATGACAATAGATGAAATTGTTGATGTAGATGTCAGATTTGTATCCATGGTTATTGGGTACAAAATTTATCATTCCAGTCGAGACAACTCTATGTCTGGTACAACCATTTATGCAGCCTATTAGATGGTAAAGGAAAATACAAACTATGATCTATGTGAGTTACTAAGAAGTCAGCTGATGGAAAATATTGGGAAAATCAAGAAGGATAAGAAAAATTCCTTTAAGTATGGTAACTTGCTACTATGTCTATTCTTCTACTTCATGAATGAGGTTCTAGGTTTCAGAAAGGTTTATTGGAAAAAAGATAAACCGCTAGCCACTCAGATCATAGATCTCTTTCACAGATTTACAGACATTAAGACAAAGAATGCCCCTATTTGGGGATATTTCAAAAGTTTTCAGAGTATGATGCAGGCCAAAGAAAGAATTCCTACTTCTATTGTGGAGAAGTATAAGGATACAATTTATTTTATGGTAGATATTGATCAATGTATGATGGAAGCCACTGATCCCAAAATAGTTTGGATCATGCCAATGGGATATGAAGTTGAAGAGCACATTCTGGAAATGTATGCACAATATTTACTGAATAAGCCTTTGGATCCGGTAGAAGAGAGGTTTGGTACTTATGTAGAAAAGAATATACAGGTACACAATGAACTCAGGAAACCTGTGTTAGTCAGAAGAGTCAGAAAAGAAGTGGAAATTTTTGTAGAAAGTATGGGCGTATCCACAGAAAAGGTAAGAGAAGCTAGAAGAAAAAGAGAAGAAGCTAAAGCAACAAAAGAGGTAGCAAAAATTGAATCTGCTAGCTCGGTAGCACCCTATGCCAAAACTAGGTCAACAAGGAGCTCTGCACCCCTATCCGCTCCTGTAGCAAAGCCAATTCTTGTGAAGACATGCGGCAAGGAAGGAAAAAGAAAGAAGGATAAAAGCAAGAGAATCTATGTGGCAGTCTCTGAAGATGAAGAGACAAAATTAGATGGAGTTAGAGAAATAAAGCATCAAGGTGATAAGGCAGCCATAGTTTCCAAAGACAAAGCCTTCGGTGAAGAAGTCAAAATAAAGAAGAAGGAAAAGATTGGAAAACCAGGTATGTCAGTGGGAGAAGTTGAAAGAGCTTTGGTCAAGGATGTTAATATTAAGCCACTCTATAAATGGTATGAAACCTTTGATAAATCTGGTCAAAGAACTCTTGAAGAGGCAACAATAAAGAATTTGAATATTTTCAATAAGGTTCTTATTGAAGTAATGCCTAGTTTACCTAAAAGATTGTATGAGATTTTTGGAAATGAGGAGAGTCACTAAAACAAATCCTTGTGTTTTGATCCATTTTTTACTCCATTTTTTGCTTCCACCTAATTTTCTAATGTATTTTTTTCCAATTTTTTGAAAACGTCGACGCTATTTATCGGGATGGTGCTATTTTTGGTATTTATTTGCACTGACCAGGACTAGATGGCGCTAATTTACGTCAGAATTATCAATGCCTTTAGTGCCTATATTGAATTTGAGTGTGGCACTGCCATTAGCATCACATTTGGCTCTGAGTTTAGTTTCGAATTAAGTGCCACTTTTAGCTCTCGAGTTTAGCTTTGAGTTTAGCATCGGGTTTAGCAACAGTTTAGAAACCCCTATGTCAAAGAGACTTATTTATATGTCGCATCGACGATGTAAAAAAGTGAAATGTCAACAGGATACAAGTATATCGAGGAGAGAATCACTTATGTCACATCGACAAGGTATATCTACAAGTGCTTGGCGAAACACAACTCTTGGATATAACGAAGTAATGTTGATGAGATATTGAGATATCAGTAAGACAAATAAGATTATCTCATCAACAGTCTATAAGTAATGATCAAAAGCATACACCGCTAGACTGTTGGGAGGGTGAGCAACATATGTCGTAGAGCGGTATACACCACAACGCCACAACAAGAATCCTTGAGCAAGGTGGTAGTGCGATAAACAACTGAAGAGAAGGGAAAAACACCACCATACCGCAATGATAATCATGAGTCTCCCTGACATGGCAGAGTTACACCGATATTTAAAGAAATACCACCAAAGAAAAATATCGATGAGATAGTGGCATATCGACAAGAGATATTAACTTGTCTCATCAACACCGGCAAACAACATCAAAGGAACATAAGATCTAATGTCGATGGGACATTGAGATATCGGTAAGACAATGAAATATTCTCTCTCAATTTTTTTGATTTTTAAACCAAACATTTACAATAGAATCAATCACCCGTTAAGGTTAGCATAACCAAAACGTACATTAAAGAACTCTAACCAAGAATGTGCCCTAAAACTACTTAAGGAGGAGGGGCGAGCATATGGTCAGAGGATCCCTAGGATCTACTGAATCAATAAGTACAAGATTCTATTGAAAGAGAAATATTAATTTCGACACCAAGGATGTGCACTCAAGATCCCTTGTGGGTGAGGTGCTAACTTATGGTGAAGTAGTATTGCTGAATTGAAATAACAACAAGGAAGATAACTAGCCAATGACTTTCCACTCTACCACCAAATAGTGGGGGGAAAAGATTACAACGTTAAACTTCTTCTGCTACGACAGGCATCCACTGAACGTGGGGATTCTCCACTTGAAGTGGGTATGAAAAGTGTTACAACAGATTTTCCTCACTGGCGGTAAACCATCCAGGGGTGCTAGTGTGAAATTAATTAATTAGAGCAGTAATAATAAAACTGAAAACAATACTACTGTTATTAGCTTGTACAAAGAGAAGGCTGCAATTTTACAATGCCAATTTCACCAATATTTAAGTACCTTGTCATACATTATCTCTCTATTAGAATATAACGAGAGAAGAAGAAGAAAGATAGAAAACAACAATTGTTTTTAATTCTGATCAACGAACTGTAATTCTAGAAATGTTTATCGACAACTACAAAAAATTTATAAATTTCTCATAACTCAATCAAAGTACCTCCGATATGCGTGAAATCGAAGCATAGATCATTTGGGAGATAGGCGCCCCTGTTGAAACATGAAAAATAGCTCCAAACATCCACAATTACCAATGGAACACTTCCCAATGCAAAGATGAATGGTATGACCCTTGAGAGGGGCGATTTTCATTATAAAAATGCACACTTCAAAATAAAGTCCGAAATTACTTGGAGATGGTCGCCCAGACCTTAGGAGTATTATTATTAATTGCCCAGAACAATACAAAATTCGTACAATTAATCATGAGAAAAAATAATAATCAGTTGTATGCAAACAACAACTGTAAAACTGCAAAATACATAAAACTTTCACCTTGAAACACAATCTGCTAGTCTAGGTGAGAAGCAACAATAATTCAACTAGGTGTTGTCTTGCAAACACAAAATTGAATGAAGAACTAGGAGGTCAACATTCCTCGAAGTAGAAAATGATAAATCATTTTGATAGCATAACTTTAGCAAAATAATGGATGAACTAATGCTGGAGCCAAGCCTTACTTTTAAAGGAAGATAGGAAACTATTCAAGTCCCCCAAGAAGGTACACCAATAGCCAAGACTCTTCAAATTTCCAAAAAGACAATAACTCTTCAGAAATACGCCCCCACTTGAGATAATGAGAAATTAATAAAAGAAAACCTTTGAGCTTCTTCATGTGGCACCACCCTCAAGTCCCTTTTTCAAAACAACTTAAGTTAATTCCTTAGGCCAAGGGGTCAACTGCAAATTAGAATAATTTTCCCTTTAATGCAAAAATTCATTAAAACAATATTTTTAAACAGCCAAGGCTTAGTACTGAATACTGCTTCCAATGATGTGATGAACTAAAGGCTGACAACTACTTACTGCCAGAAATAGTATTTACTATAAATAGTAAATAATGAGGAAAGATCACAAAACCTCCAAAACTGGAACCCTTTGAAACATCTCAACGAGCCTATAGGATTCCGGGATAGGCTGATGAGCTAATGACATGATCACTGCCAAAAGGGGAACATTACAGTTTGCTCCCCTCAAAATTGCTTGTCCTCAAGCAACTGCAAAGCTGGATGCTGCAAAATTTATTCACCTTCCCAAGTAGCATCTTCAATAGGAAAATTTTTCCATCTTACCAAATACTCCTTGATTGTTTGCCTCCTCAATGACCGCTCCCTACTGTCAAGGATCTCTTCCGGTAGCAACACGAACTGTCCTTCTTTGTCTAAAGGAGGTAATTCTGAAGTAGCTACCACATTATTCCCAAGTGCCTTCTTGAGGTGGGAAACATGAAAGACATTGTGAACTTTGTTGTCCTCAGGAAGTTCCAACTCATATGCCACTTCACCAATCCTTTTGGTGACTCTAAACGGACCATAGAAACGTGGCTTCGATTTTTTTGCACCACTCTTTTTGAGAGAAGACTATCTATAGGGCTGAAGCCTCAAATAAACCATGTCTCCTACCTCAAATGAACGTTCAATACGCTGCTGATTAGCGTACAACTTCTATTGATTTTGGGCTTGCTGCAGATTTTCTTTTAGTGACTTTAAGATGTCTTGATTGTGCTAAAGTATATCTCTTGCCTGGGGAGCTCTACTATCACCAAACACCAAGTCTACAAAGTTAGGAGCATCATACCCATAGAGTGCCATAAAAGGAGACATCTTAGTTGACATGTGATAAGAGGAGTTGTAACAAAACTCTCCCAAATGAAGCCACTTAACCCAAGCCCTTTGCTGCCCTGAAACATAATTTCTAAGGTAGCCTTCTAACCACTTATTGACAATCTTTGATTTCCCATCCGTTTGCAGGTGATAACTAGTGCTTGGAGTGAGCACTATACCACTTAATCTGAAAATCTCTTGTCAAAACACACTTAGGAACTTGTTGTCCCTATCACTAACAATGGCCTTAGGCAAACCATGCAAACGAAAAACTTCTCTAAAGAATAACTCAGCTACTTGAGCTACTGTAAATGTAGTAGTGAGCATAAAAATGAGCATATTTAGTTAATCTATCCACCACAACATAAATGCAATCACGGCCTTGCACCTTGGGTAACCCGGTGATAAAGTCCATAGCAATACTTTCCCATTTTTGATTTGTAATAGGCAGGGGCTGCAACAAACTAGCAGGAAAAGAATGTTCATTTTTATTCCTTTGACATGTGGGACATTCCCTTATGTAGTTCATGACTTCTTCCTTCATTCCCTTCCAAGCAAACCTTTCTCTTATCTGCTTGTAAGTCTTGAACATACCTTGATGACCAGCAAGAGGAACATCATGAAATGACTGAAAAATCTTCCTCTTAATCTTGGATTCGGGTACCAAAAAGATCCTACCATTATACATAATCAAACCATCAACCAAGTTATACCTTTCATCAACCAAGCGACCTTCTATAATGCTGGAAGTAAACTGATTTTTTGCATAATCAACAACAATCAACTCTCTCCAATTTGCTGAAAGCTCACAAAGTGATTGCAAATGAGGCCTTTTGGACAAAGCATCCGCAGCTACATTGTTTTTCCCCTTAACATAATCAATATCGAAATCATAAGCTTGAAGCTTTCTTACCCATTTCTGTTTCCTTTCATTCAAATCCTTTTGCCTCATGAAATGTTTAAGACTATTATGATCAATTTTAACCACAAATTTACTTCCCACCAAGTATTGGCGGAATTTAGACAAAGCATGCATGATGGCAAGCATCTCTTTGTCATAAATTTACAACTTTTCTGCTCCTCTCAATTTTTTTCTCTCAAAGACAATAGGGTGTTTGTCTTGCATAAGAATAGCTCCAACTCCCTCTCTTGAAGCATCACATTGTAATTCAAAAGGATTTTTAAAATCAAGCAAAGCCAATACGGGACATGAACTCATAATTTGTTTGAACTTATCAAACACTCCTTGTGCTTTATCTATCCATAGAAAAGCTCCCTTTTTGGTGAGATCTGTAAGAGGTGCTACCATGTGAGAATACCCCTTGACAAATCTTCTATAAAACCCACATAAACCCAAAAATCCCTTCAAGTGAGTCACATTTTTTAGAGGTGGCCAATCAACAATGGCTCTAATCTTTTCAGGATCAACCTTGACCCCTTTCGAATTGATAATGTGGCTGAGATAGAGAAGCTCAGTCATCCTAAACTCACATTTAGATTCTTTAGCAAACATACATTCAGCCTCCAAAATGCTAAGCACTTCCTCCAAGTGCTGAAGGTGCTCCTCCCAAGACAAACTGAAAACAAGAATGTCATCAAAGAAGATAAGCACAAACTTCCTCAACTGCTGCCTGAAAGTCTTGTTCATACATGACTGAAATGTTGCTGGAGTGTTAGTCAAACCGAATGGCATGACAAGGAAGTCAAAGTGCCCATAGTGACATCTAAAGGTTGTTTTCTCAATATCCCCTTCTCTCATTCTGATTTGATGGTAACCGAAACAGAGATCAATCTTTGAAAAGAACATAGCCCCATGGAGCTCATCAATAAGCTCATCTATCCTAGGAATAGGATATCTATTCTTGATGGTTTTCTGATTCAATGCATGATAATCAACACACATCCACATTGTACCATCTTTCTTTTTGACCAATACCATTGCTGAAGCAAATGGGCTTTTGCTTGGTCTGATGAACCCTACCTCAAGAAGTTCTTTGATAGTCTTTTCTATCTCATTCTTCTGCTTCTTTGGGTAGCGGTAAGGAATAGTAATGACAGGTTTGGCACCTTCTTCTAATTCAATCACATGCTCACACCCTCTTTCAGGTGGTCTTCCTGAAGGTAAGTCACCAAAAACCTTGCTCTTTTTAGAAAGAAGAGCTTGTATATCAAGTGGGTATTGTCTTTTCTATACAACTAGATTAGTTGGTAAGATCATACACTCTGCTACCCACTCAACTTGATCATGATGGATCAACCTCTCCATTCATTTCAAGGACATAATCCGTGGCCCTCCATTGGACATGCCTCTCAAAACCACCTTCTTCCCATCAGCTTGGAATTTCAATTCCATGGTTTGCAGATTCAAAGTGATCTCTCCAAGAGATCACAACTATTGTATTCCCAAAACAACATCGGTATCACCAATGCCTACCACATAGAAGTCATCCTTCACCTCATAATTCCCCAATTGCATAGAGAGATTATGAATTTTCTTGGTGCATGATATGGTAAAGCCATCTGCTACCATTACTTTGAATCCTTCAAAGTCTTCAGTCTTCAATCCTCTTTTGGTAACCAAGCCTTCATCAATAAAATTGTGAGTTGCTCCAGTATCAATTAAAGCAACAATCCTTTGAGAGTTAACCATTCCTCGTACTCGAAAGGATTCATTCTTTTGGAAACTAGATAGTTGGGAAAAAGCACTACCATCTCCAACTTTCGGTTCCTCTTCTGGAGCTTCTTCTTCCTCATCACTTCTATTTCATACTGCTGATCAAGTGGATTAGATTTTGATCCATAATTAGAATAGCCCTCCATTTGTTGAACTTTACCTTTTCCATAATAGTGGTGACCCCTTGTCCAAGGTTCACGACAAGTATAACAAACTCCCTCTTTTCTGAGCTGATCACGGAGTTCATTAGATATTCTTTGTGGATACTTGTTGGGCTGATTAGGAGTGAACTTCTTCTTATCCTTTTTGAATGGTTTAGACTGAAATTTTGGCCTTGGAGCAGCCAACTCCATGCTCCTTGCTTTCTTGATTGCTTCATCCAATGATGGTGGATCAAAGGCTTTGACCCATCCTTTCAAAGGCTCCATCAAACCTTCCGCAAATAGAACCGCAAGTCTTCTTTCAGTAATGTTAGGCACCATTACTGACAGCCTTTGAAAATCAACAACATAGGTATCTAAAGATCCGTGTTGTTTCAATTGTGCCAATTCCCAGAAACTCAACTTAGGATCTCTGGTATCAAATCTTTCAATTAATTTGTTGGTAAACTCTTCATAGGTGTGGATAAGGTTATGACCAAGAGTAACCAAACCATGAGTCCACCACTCATGAGCTACTCCATCCAAGTGCAATGTGGCAAACTTAATTGCATCTTCCTCCGACATTGGTCTAAGTGAGAGATAATTATCCAATTTCTGAACCCATGCTCTAGTTGCACACTTATTACTGCCATCAAAATGGTCCAAAGTAATCTTACCCAATGCTTGCTGAAAATCATTCCTATGATTTGTGAAAGGGTGTTGTTCATTCCTTCCACTGTTCCTTCTGCTTCTTTGATTCATGAATTGATCAAAGGTCCATGCATCTCTCATATCAGGGGGTAAAGAGATGTACTCCATATAGGCTTGCCTAGCATCATCCACAAAAGGTACTCCAATTTCAGGTTGCTGTTCATCTCTTGGAGTGAATGTAGGGAGGAGAGGTTTGGATGAAGATCCTCTTATATTTGTAACATGTTGTCCAACAGTTCTATCCCTTCCATTAACTGTTGAAGTATTATGACCACTAGGAACATAAGTTCCATTTACACCACTATTACTGTTGTTTTCACCAACATGATTTGGTTGGGGCTGAATATTATTTTGAGTAGTTTGCTGATCCAATTTATCCAGCAAACGTGCCATCATCTCTAACATGTTATCAAACTTTTTTTCTGCTCTTGCATCTTTTTCCTCCATCGAAAGACGAGTTTTTTCTGACATTCTCTCAACTGTTTTACCCATTTCGCTCAAAGCTTCTGACAAAGTATCTGCTTCTGGCACTGGTGAAAACTGTAATTGAGATCTGGCTTGAGTTCTGATGAAGTATTTGGTTGCTCTATCACTCATCTATCAATTGAAAGACTAGTAGACATAGGATGGTAGGAACTTCTGCTCTGATACCATTGAAATATTCTCTCTCAATTTTTTTGATCTTTAAACCAAACATTTACAATAGAATCAATCACCTGTTAAGGTTAGCATAACCAAAACATACATTAAAGAACTCTAACCAAGAATGCGCCCTAAAACCACGTAAGGAGGAGGGGCAAGCATATGGTCAGAGGATCCCTAGGATCTACTGAATCAACAAGTACAAGATTCTATTGAAAGAGAAATATTAAACTTGACACCAAGGATGTGCTCTCAAGATCCCTTGCGGGCGAGGTGCTAACATATGGTGGAGTACTATTGCTGAATTGAAATAACAACAAGCCGAATAACCAGCCAATGACTTTCCACTCTACCACCAAACAATGGGGGGAAAAGATTACAATGTTAAAATTCTTCTACTGCGGCAGGCATCCACTGAACGTGGGGATTTTCCACTTGAAGTGGGTATGAAAAGTGTTACAACAGATTTTCCTCACTGGCGGTAAACCATCCAGGGGTGCTAGTGTGAAATTAATTAATTAGAGCAGCAATAATAAAACTAAAAACAATACTACTGTTATCAGCTTGTACAAAGAGAAGGCTGCAATTTTACAATGCCAATTTCACCAATATTTAAGCACCTTGTCATACATTATCTCTCTATCAAAATATAACGAGAGAAGAAGAAGAAAGATAGAAAACAACAATTGTTTTTAATTTTGATCAACGAACTATAATTCTAGAAATGTATATCAGCAACTACAGAAAATTTGTAAATTGCTCATAACTTAATCAAAGTACCTCTGATATGCTTGAAATTGAAGCATAGATAATTTGGGAGATAGGCGCCCCTGTTGAAACACGGAAAATAGCTCCAAACACCTGCAATTACCAATGGCACACTTCCCAATGCAAAGATGAATGGTACGACCCTTGAGAGGGGCGATTTTCATTATAAAAATGCATAATTCAAAATAAAGTCCGAAATTGCTTGGAGATGGTCACCCAGACCTTAGGAGTATTATTATCAATTGCCCAGAACAATACAAAATTTGTACAATTAATCATGAGCAAAAACAATAATCAGCTGTATGCAAACAACAATTGTAAAATTGTAAAATACATAAAACTTTCACCTTGAAACACAATCTGCTAGTCTAGGTGAGAAGCATCAATAATTCAACTAGGTGTTGTCTTGCAAACACAAAATTGAATGAAGAACTAGGAGGTCAGCATTCCTCGAAGTAGAAAATGATAAATCATTTCGACAGCATAACTTTAGCAAAATAATGGATGAACTAATGCTGGAGCCAAGCCTTACTTTTAAAGGAAGATAGGAAACTGTTCAAGTCCCCCAAGAAGGTACGCCAATAGCCAAGACTCTTCAAATTTCCAAAAAGACAATAACTCTTCAAAAATACGCCCTCACTTAAGATAATGAGAATTAATAAAAGAAAACCTTTGAGCTTCTTCATGTGGTGCCACCCTCAAGTCCCTTTTTCAAAATAGCTTAAGTTAATGCCTTAGGCCAAGGGGTCAACTGCAAATTAGAATAATTTTCCCTTTAATGCAGAAATTCATTAAAACAATATTTTAAATAGCCAAGGCTTAGTACTGAATACTACTTCCAATGATGCGATGAACTAAAGGCTGACAACTGCTTACTTCCAGAAATAGTATTTACTATAAATAGTAAATAATGAGGAAAGATCACTAAACCTCCAAAACTTGAACCCTTTGAAATATCTCAACGAGCCTATAGGATTCCGGGATAGGTTGATGAGCCAATGATAGGATCACTACCAAAAGGGGAACATTACAGACAAAGAAGATTGTCTCATCGACACTCTTTAGGTAATGATCAAAAGCATACACCGCTATACCATCGAGAAGGTGAGCAACATATGCGTTAGAGTGGTATACACCGCAACCCCGCAGCAAGAAGCCTGTTGATGCCGAAAGTTGGCAAGGTAACAACCCTTTATGGGTAACTCAGTTTTAGGGGGGACTTATTGCACCAAATTGAGTGACCTCTAGATTTTAAAGAAGTTGGCTTCTTCTATAACTGAGGTTTTGAATGGGAAAAGGAAGCAAATATAAAATAAAAGGATCTAACTTGGGTGATGCGCAAAAACTTAGATATAAAGCACGGTAGAACTTATCTTGCAGATGCGATATAAGGGCCTGCTCAGTGATCTGCTATGCTTGAAATAAAAATCATAAAAGGGAAAGACCTGAACAATTTATTTCATGACATAACATAATTTGCACAGAGGTATGCTTGAAAGAAAAGAGTCAAGGACATGGTTCCAACTCAACATTCTATTCAAATTATGAAAGTTGCAAACAAATTATCACATAAACAACATAGTATAGAATTATCAATAGTTAAGAGGCAAAAAGGCCAAATTACAAGGGCACAGTCCGTGAGTCTTTACAATATTCTAATAAAGGAGGCCTGGTGTCTTCCTGATCCCTCTATAGGTATTCCGAGGTAACAACAATCAACTCTTGTAATTGCTACTTTTACAACTTACTAACTAGTAAAGAAGAAGAAGCTCCCTTTTTATTCCAAGAGAAGTATTATATATAGCCAAGGGCATCCACCGTGTGAAGATTATAAAAGATATCCATCATGAATCATAATGCTTTCAGCAATGATTCATGATGGCCGTTTGTAACAGAAAGATTCCTGACAATGGATCAAGTCATTCGCTAGCCAAATACATCCTCTACAAAATGATGACAGTGGTCCTGATTGATATCGCCCCAACAAGTGTCGCTCAAGTGGGAGCTGGAAAAACATGCAATGCAATATGGTAGCCATGCATTTGAGTCACTCTTTTCTTTTATTTAGCTGTGCCAAAGAGATACATGGCGATATTTCACAACCCGTAGCTCATTCTTCTCGATCTTTGATGAGAGTTTACGAAGATGAGACATGTGGAAACATTCTTCATTATCAGCATAGTTTGAGGGGCCCACCAAGGGCTTACACGGGCAGAGGCTTTGTGGCAGGCAGTCGAGGCCCAAAAGAGAAGAAAAGGAAAGATTTCTTTCGGTAAGCGATTCGGCGACACGTGGTAGCTCGAGCGAAGAATGTCAAAAGGTGAAGCTGGAGGCCATTTTCATTTATCGGGCAAGGTCAGAAGCCAGGAAAAACATCAAAATAACCCAAAGGGAGCACGGGGTATATAAAATATCCATAGCTTTTGGCGACTATCAGGGGCGTTTCGCCTGTGGAATGGCGAATCCAAAATTCTCTGGTTTTGTAGACCAGAGTTTTATTCCTTGGGCATTTGGAGTCAGAGCTTAGAAAGAGCATCCTGCAAGGGTAGCCAGTCGGCCTCAGAAGGCATCAATATGGCATGCAGGATTCTGTACACTTCATGCTAGTCAATCAAGTCTTTAAAAGGCAACACCGAACATACTCTGGACCTGTCCTTAAGCTAGAAAAGTAACCATGCGATCTAACTAGTTACACCCTTGATGTGTTAGGTGGTTGGAGGTTGGCTGAAACTCTGGAAGACTAATAAATACTGCTTCCTTTCCTTAATTTTGGCTGCAATCTGCTCTACGGTAGCCACCAATTTGTTAGGAAGAAAAGGAGATGGCAAGCCCATCTCGATTAGTTTGGAAAGTCTTGCTCGAATGCTATCCATGGTTTTCTCTAATGTAGCCAAACTCCGCTGGGCACGAAGGGTGGCCTCTTGACAATGGATACATTTATTCATGACCCCAATGAATTCTCTTCGATTCTCAATCCAAGCTCATTCTAGATCCTCACTCGATATTGTGTACAACTTGTCTAGCAACATTTTTGCCTCGAGGACCCTTTCTCCTATGAATTGTGGGAACTGCTCCATCGTAACACAAACCTCCTTGCATAAATCTGTCGCCTCTACCATGAATCAAAGAGTGGGATAGAGAGTAGGGCATAAGGACTTGACCTTTTCCTAGTAGGATGCGTACAATTGTTGTGACACTAAACAGAGGTCTAACTGTGGAGCAAGAGTCTGAGCGGCCTTCCTCAAGGAATCAATTTCTGCATTCCTTGTCTCAATTTCTTGTATTAGCTCCACAATTCAATCCATGGTAGAGGTGAGTTTATCCTTTAGGTCATTTTGTGTGGTCAACCATTTTTCGTCAGCCTGACTTTGAATTGTAGACTCTTGATCCAAGGTCAGCCTGTACTTCCTGAGATCTTCCTAAAATTGAGCCTGCATTTTCCCTTGGTTTGCCTCCTTTTCTCATACCGTTTGCTCCAGATGGGCATTCAATTGTTGCAACTCTCTGATATTTTGTTAAAATTATCCCTCCGGTTGGGCTAACCTGTTTGATAATTCCTGGTTTCTTTGTTGCAGCTCGATTATCCGATCAGATTCCTAGGCCTGGGATTTCTCAAGCTCCCTCATCAAGCTAGCCTGCTCGACCTACATATTTTGTGTGAGGTACACCTTCTCTGCTTCCTGCACTTTGTCTTTGGCCATTGAAACATCTAGCCTTGCTTTGACGGTTTTGAGCTCATCCTCCATCTTTTTCAATTTGCTCCCAGACTTGAGGAAGTTGGTAGTCACCACCCGTTGCGTCTCCTCCATTAGCTCAACCTTGTCCTATGGTCGGGCAACATGTTAGTCCAGTCCAACAGCGTGGATGTCATATTCATTGGGTTGCATTTACCCCTATGGATTGATGACAGTTGGATACAGGGTTGCGAAATGCAATGATTATTGAGCTTCATTATACAAAGTATGGACCCTGGGCTCTACTGGTCTTCTATCATCCTTTGCTTGTCATTTATGGAGTCAGAGGTCCTGAGCCTACCTCGTGGTCTCGCTCTGTGACAAGAATTGGGCTGGTGACATGATTATTTCTCCTGTAAAAGGGGTGCCAGGGGGAACATCGAAAGGAAATGAGAGGCGGGTGACCTCAGATGATTTCTTCTTTGGAAGGGAAACCATGAGTGGAGAGAAAGGAGGAATATTCCAAATTCTAGGCAACGACATGGAAGGGATCATGGAGAATGATGGTGGCAATGGAGATGCGCCAAGTTTCAATGGTTGTGACGGTTGGGTCAGAATCGACTCTGATGGTGCAACATAGATAGCAACATCGGATATCGATAGGGCGGAGGGCATGGATGAGGACAAGGATGAAGATGGGGTGGCTGAAGGGGATGTGACTAGCGAAGAGGCAGCCCAAGGAGAATTGAAGGCCATTTGTCTGATGTGAGAGAACAGGGGGGAAACCCCACAGTCGTTGTGGAAAGAATAGAGAAAGATGGGACCAAACCGAGACCGATGGGTATCGTAGGGGATGCAGAAGAAACAAGAGAATGTGAGCCAAGAAGAGAGGGAGAGAAAGATACTTGAGCATCCGTTTTCATCTCCGAAACTTGTTCGATCACAACATTTTCGGACCAATGTCCGAAGAGGTATCGGTATGCTATATTTTACTTTGTGAAGAGTCCTCCAAATCTACCGTCTCCATTGGTTGCGGCATTGTTTTAGGGTTAGCCGTGGCTACTGGTCGAGACTATGATGACCCCGATCATGAAGTGTTCACCCACATACTTCTCCTAATTGCAGAACCGGGCTGCACCACCACTTTCTTCTTTTGCTTCCCTTTGATAGAGTGTTGCAGGACATCTTCAGGGTCAAGCCCCTCTGCATTGCTTTCATCGGAGTAGGGATGTTCTTGGTCCTAGAGGCTGTCGAATTGATCATCGCTATCAAAAACTGATGGATCCTAGAAAGGGGCATCCCGTTTTTGTGTCTCTTGGTAGTAGATCCAGAAGTCATGTATCTTCTTCGGCTTCCAAATTTCCTTTATCAATTTACTTCAGAGGTCAGTAATCATACGACTATTCTCATTCACCTTCCCTTTGATGAGGTAGAACCGAGCC
Source organism: Sequoiadendron giganteum (assembly GCA_007115665.2). Taxonomy (NCBI): domain Eukaryota; kingdom Viridiplantae; phylum Streptophyta; class Pinopsida; order Cupressales; family Cupressaceae; genus Sequoiadendron; species Sequoiadendron giganteum. The sequence continues at coordinate 656,801,611 of CM021106.1, read as the reverse complement.
ATGGTGACCTTTGATTATCACTTGGAATGAACACTAAGCCAACCCATAACTTGCTGTCATCCTCAATCGGATTTCTCCGTGCTTCCCAGTATGGCCGAGGGCTATGCTTCACCTTAATAGATGTGTCGCCCAAATCATCCTTGGGGTTAAAGTCCCATTTTTCATAAATAAAAACCAGCTCGAGGTGTGTTAGCGTAGCTTCAAGTAGCTCTATAGATCACTTCCTTATTATGATCACTATTTTGTAGCTCATGGGGTAATCGAAAAATACCTTCTTCTTCTTCTTCTTTGGGTCAGAGCAAAAATTCCAATCCATTACAACCATCTGCCATAAATCTTCTAGGGCTAATACTTGATCGGTGGGGGATGTAGGGAGTCGGATCAACTCTTTGCAGAAGCCACACACTCAAACACATGTGAAATCTTCATTGAGGAACCAGTTGCACTTAGGGAACATGGATCACATCCAGCTAGTCTAATCACTCGATAGGCAATAATAGTCACCATCCTCTCCAAGGTCGCGCAAAATCGGATCCATGAATATTTCAAAGAATGCATAATAATCATAAGTGGAGCAAAGGATGGGAGTCCATACCGAAACTAGCCTCCGACGCTTTTTATTGTCAAAAATTGCCAACTCCATTTTTTCTCAGAAGAAATCAGGATTCTGATGCAAGAACATATAGGCAAGAAGGGAAGGGTACCTGAACTTGGCATAGTTTTGAACTCGCTAATCTGATTCTTCATATCTTTGATAATCATATCCATGAAATCATACTAGAAAGGTTCCTGCTACCTACGAAGTTGGAAACCTAGGCCCAACTAAGCCTCAGACATGACCTCATTGTTATCAAAACCGCACAAAAAATCCATCATGGAGATAACATCCTTCATGTCCACTAGTGTATAGTCGGCACAAAGGTTTGGAATTTTCAATGGTTGCTTGCTATCCTAGGGTCTCCTGGTTTCAATATTATAAAAGTTGAGGGCTTGATTCCTACCCCTCGAGTAATCATAACCCTTTCTCTGGCTAAAGTGCTCGATTTTCCGCTCTCTGGTGTCAACCTCAGGAACACACAACATGTGTCTGAAAGCCTCTACGATTAGCACCACCCGCAATTTCCTTCCTTCAATGGCTCCAGTCACCGAATTGAAGCACCAAGCACTTTCATGGAATATCTCTGGGCAGTGGTGCACATAGGGGACCATATATTGGGGCAATCCACATTGCCATTAATTGAATGATAGTTGGTTGTCCTGGGATTTCTTCATCCTGGAAAAAGAAGCTTCCCTAAGACTCTTAGTATTAGTATTGAGGAAAGGGTCATAAATATTATCCCATTCCTCCTTTATTAGGCTAGCATCTCTAACTGTGCCCTTGCTAACTGGCCATGAACGAGGCCATTCTGGTTTCTTTGGGATCCTAGGCATGGCATAGGACTACTGCTCATCGAAGATATTCACTATAGGTGTGCTGATTATAGCATCGACCAAGATTTGAGATGCTTGGCCCGATTCATTCATCTGTGGGTTTTTGGTTACATTGGGGATAGCAGATGCCATTTTCCTCTTGAGCTTCTTGGAATTTCGCTACTTGTATTTTAGCAACTTTGAGCTTCAAAATCCTCTCAATAGCTCTCTTTTTCTTTTAAAAAATAATCGCATGCAATCCCTGGCTTTTCTATCCTTCTCCGTGTGGTAGATGACAATTGCTTTTTCTTGCATTAAATCTGGCATGTACTACTGACCTTTGGGTTTATGCAAAGTGTATTACCTACTATTTTGAAATGACAAGGCTTCATGATGACTTAGAGTAATCGCATCCCTTGACGTGATTTTTTCTTGGAAATTGAGCTGGTGATTTGAAAGTAGGTTAGGTGTCGTATGCCGCGACAATTAATATCTCGAACAAGATGATTATGTCAAAGTAGGTGATAATAGATTTGCATCTTTTCTCAAATTTTTAAGGCCACTTAGAAAGATGACACCTCATCATCTGACTGAAAATGCTACTGTCGAAATGTTGCCAACAACTTGTTCTAATTAATTAGCCGACTTGCATCAAATCATACTTGTGATCGTGACTTGGTGAGAACTTCGAGTGAGCCTTGGTGTGGTATTCAGGGTGATACTTGGCTAACCTCATGCTTATGGCATGCGGATTTCCGTGCTTATCCTCGCTACTTCTATAAATAGGCTTGTAGTCAGTCAAAAGATTAACTTAGCAAGTTTTAGCAGTGTCTTCACTAGGCGATTGACGTAGCATTGGGTAATTGCGATCTACACAGTATTGTAGCATAGAGTTTGAATTTAGACTCTTTGCATAGGTTCTCTGTCTGATAGTCACATTATGTATGACACCATGGATACCCCTATTAGGCCAACCTCTCCTAAACCACGTATGGCTTTTCTTGGTGAAATTTCAACTAGGCACTTAAAAAGGATGATGAAGAACAAGCATTCCTTGACTATCGTGGCTATGAAATGGGTGCTTGGTCGCGACTGCCTAGAATATGAGGAAAATTATAGGGTAAACACTGACGTGAGCTACCACTTTGTGGCTTCGCTGCTTGATATTCATGTCCCCAATCCACTTATCATCCGGCTAGTGACGGTAATATTTCCGAAGAAATATTTGAATGGTCTTGGCGAGGTGTTAGCACACGCTGCCTTCGGTAGGATATCGACTGCGAGAGACCTTCTTCATTTTTTTGAGGATGTAGTCATTCCATGGTTGCCTATTTTGAGTGGTTTTCACCTCCAGTTGCAAGATGTACATTGTGAGAAAGCTTCTCGAGCTTGCTACTTCTTGCTCCGTGTTTATAATGTGGTGCCATTCTTCAACATTGACTGGTATACCAACTTTAGGAGCCTGGTGCTCCCTATGCCACCTGCCAATACTGATATGGATGGTGCTGCTAGCATAGTCAAGGATGGGGTGGTACCTAGTGATGTTGATTCTGTTCCTCCTGAAAACTTTTCTCCCTTGCACTTTCTTCTCCGAAATTTTGCTAATTTTGTATATAGCCTGAAAAAGGCTCCTGCGATACTAGTATATACTCTTTTGAGCATGGCCAGCGAGCCATTTTTCTATTGTACTCCGTTATAGTATATATAATGAAACCATAGCTTGTGTTGAAATATATCTATCTTTCTACTTTGATTTTTAAACCCTTCCTGGCGTATGCATTATTTCTCTGTATTGTACTGTAAGCCTTTTGTTGTATCACTAATTCAAGAAGACCGGTCGAGCAAAAGAACAAAGAGAAAAACTGAACAAATTAATTACATATTTACATGGTAGGATTGTTTGAACGAGCTTTTTAGAATTTCAAGGTAGATTCCCTTGATGGGAAGCCCTTTACATTTTTCACTTTACGTTCTTTATTATAACACCTTTTGTTGCTTGAATCATTATGGGCGAACCCTTCTTGCCATTAGCCTTTGGGTGTCGGTTGGTTTTTGCTTCCTGTTGACTGGATATTACCACTAGACCCTTGCCATTCGATCTCTGCTCTAAATGGGCATTAAGCACGCTTGCACTTGTTACGTCACATAGAATCGTTTCCATAGAGGGTGGTGAGTAATAATTTCTTGCTGGTGTTTGATTTAGTCTCTCTTGGACCGAAAGGAGACATCAAGTTTGAATGTTGGGCTTGAAAGAAATCTCAGCTCTAAGATCTGCTAGACTTTTGGCCTGGCATGTTGATTTGGCCCCTTTGTCTGACTAAAAAATTGACTGAATGATTCCGGGATCATATTCTCTAAATGTTTTGTACGTCCAAGCCGACATTTGTTCAAAAAAAAGTGCACTTCCTTCTTCATTTTGCGGTAGGATGCTCCTCCTAACTTTAGGATTATTTTACTTTCTGATTTGACCATGGGCATAATAATTTTTAATTGTTGCAAAATTCCTCTTATTATTTTTAGTATTACTCAAAGGGGAACCTTCGGGAGTGACCAAACTCTCTGAAAATTTATGACGTTCTTATTGCGTTCTCGATCGGTCGCTGCCTTCAGTAATCCCTGATTGGAATTGATTCATAATCCTCCCTAGTTGCAAATTGACCAAGGCAATGTGTCCACTGCCATTGAATGTTTTCCAACTCTCTCCATCTCTTAGCTTTGCGAGTTGGAAAACCATTTGCTCAAAATATTGGTTATATGTCAGATTTGGCACCAGCCCGGATTGATATCCGATCTCGGCCAAGCTTTTCGTATCATTAAGTTGGAGAACAACTTGAATATAGAAAGTCTCGCAAATCTTAATCAGGTCTCAGATCTTTCCTTCGAAGGATCTCGTACAACTGCCCACCTGGACTTGGTTGTCTATCAGTTCAGAAACATAAAGCCAATTCATTTGCTTGGTGTTAATTTGCTCCTTCGGGCCCAAAATTAATATGAGGCTGTCGCTTTCAGCCTTGCCTCTCAGAAAAAAGAAATAGGGTTGGAGGGACATGGTTGTATCCATGCTACTTTGGGAAATCAAGTGTATCTTAGCTTCTGCGTTAACCTTGGATCCCACACTATCGGGATGTAGTGCCCATAGTTTGGTCGCGAAAAAGCCTTTGGGTTTTTTCTACCACTTTTGGGATCGCTTGATCTTCGTCATAGATGAAATAAGTTTCAAGTCTAGTGGTATTATAATTGCTGAAAGGATCTTTGTCAATAAACTCACTCAGGAGAACCTCCTCCTGATCAGTCCGATCTCTGGTGATTTTTTCATCTTCTAGAAGCTCCGTGCAGTACATCTCATCTTTGCTTATGGAAGCATGGGATGATTCAAAGATTGACCTAGCTTCATCCACAAAATGTTTGAGATGCAAAGGTTTAGACTCTAGTTTGATCTTGGATCCATGCTTAGTCCTAATGATCAGGTGTGACCAATCTAAAGAAAGGTATTCACCTAGCTTAGAAGTGAATTGTTTAGATAGGCATAGATCGAATATTTGGGGGATATCAATAATTACAGTATCCTACTTGACTATGATGGTCAAACAAATAAAAAAAGTTAGTGGAAGGTTCTTAATGATACCCACAATATTAACCATATTACCATCTAGTTGCATGACTACTTTATTCAAAGGCTTATAGCTCAATCCCAAGGCTTCAGCTATTAGCTTGGGCGTGACTGTGGTGTTGGCACCATAGTCAATCATGGAATTATGTAGTAATTTCTTACCCACAATGAGGGTTAAGAAAAACGACCTCGATTTTTTTTTTCTTCACCAATTCTGAATGCCGATTCTTCTTCGAGATATTCCTCGGGGACTTCTTCCATAATTTTTGCAAGAACTTCAATTGGTTGGAAAAATTCAGTAGTTTCCTCCTTTGGTCCTACGATCGGGTCCTTTTGAAAATCCCTTTGTAATAGTGTATTCTACTCCGACATAGCTAGGATTTCCCATGAGGAAACATTGGAAGATGTTTTCTTTAACTGCTCTACCACGTCCAGTGGTGGTGGATTTTGTTTCTTTTGTTCCTTAGCTTCAGTGGCTATTGTCCCCTTTTTCTGAAGGTATTGTGGTGTTGCTATAATGACATTAGTCTAGTAGTCAGGATAATTTTTAGGATGTTGATTGATCAATTGCGGGCCGATTGTATCAACGATCAGTCTCCCTTTAGAATGGTTGTTGTAATCGGATTACACATGCAGAACTTCCAAAGTGGATGCTTTGAAAGTGAATATTGCATCCTCTTCTTCCATCCATGAGAAGAGGGCGTGGTCGGAAGCTATATCAGTCTCTTGTTCCAGAGACATTCCTTGCATTCGAGCAGTGAGTACCACATTTTCCATTTGCGGGGAAGTATATGCATAGCCCCTATTGTCTGACACCATGCTTTGGTTGCACTGTTCCACTAACTTCTACTACAGATTTCTGTGTGGGAAATTTTAGGGCATATGTGAATTGCCGCATGGAAAACACTAGGGGTCATCATCGTCGATCAGATTGTTTTTCCCTGTAGTCAGCTCTCGATTTTGGCTTAGGTTGGTAATTTGTACCGGTACTATTTGACTGGTAATTAGCACCCAAGGATTTGTGTGAGCGCTTCCTTGGAACTGATTCTGTTGGTAAGAGGGCCTTCTGCCTTGATAATTCTGATAGGTTGGATTTGGTGGAGTAGCCTAATTGTGCTTGATGATGGTTATTTCATTGGCCATAGCCCACAATATTTCCTTTATGTCACTCATCTCATCCTTTGAAGAACTAGGTGCGAAGCTCTGTGGTGTGCCTGAGTATGTGAACATAGATTGAGCAGCTCGTGCGATAGGTGGAGTTGTCTGGGTAGAAGCTAATGTTTCAGGGAATATAGGCATGATGGGTTGAGGTGGAAATTTCCCAGAGTAGATTAGATTAATTTTTTCCTTTATCGCTATGTTGTATGCATCCGGTAGGGTGGTTCTGCCTAGGGATTGAATCATCATAGAAATATCGACATTGATGGATTTTAGGTAGAACATGGATGCTAAGTCAGGTGGTAGATGAATTGCAACTTGCACTCTTTTCCAAGTGATGTGGAACCATGCATTGAAATCATTTAGGGCCTCATACAGGGCCCACTTGATGGTCTCTAGCTGGTGATACTAAGAAGATCTATCACCATCGTTTGAGAATCTCTCAAAAAAGGGGTCTTCGAGCTGATCCCATGTGTCGATGGAGTTGGACGATAGAGTGCGATACCAATTTGAGGTTTTTCCTCTGAAAGAGGCTACTAGTAGCCTTAGCACTATATTTTCATCCGTTACTCCATGTACTAGACACACGTCTGCAACATCTTGTAGATGTTCGGATGGTGTTCTCGAACCATCTCCAAAAAAATTAGGAATAGACTTGAGGGAAGATACCAGAATGGGGGCCCAAGCGACAGGTGCCATTGGAGCAACAAGAGGACTCCTGGCATCCCAAGCCACATAATATTGGTTGGCAATAGGCAACATAGTTGGTGGGGGGCTCAAGATTTTTCTATAACGGGTTCTAGTTGGTAATAGCCCTAATGGAGGTACCAACAAACTAGGATTGTTTGTTGTTTGGGATGTTGTGACAGGTCGATGGATCATTTACTTGCTTAAAACTTAAGCATATTTCCTTTATGGTCCCACTGGGCATGCCAGGAAAAAAAATGTTGATGTCAAAAGTTGGCAAGGTAACAAGCCTTTGTGGGAAACTCAATTTTAGGGGGGACATATTGCACCAAACTGAGTGACCTCCAGATTTTAAAGAAGCTGACTTCTTCTATAACTAGGGTTTTGAATCAAAAAAGGAAGCAAATATAAAATAAAAGGATCTAACTAGGGTGATGCGCCAAAACTTAGATATAAAGCACGATAGACCTTATCTTGCATATGCGATCTAAGGGCTTGCTCAACGATCTGCTATGCTTGAAATAACAATCATAAAAGGGAAAGACCTGAACAATTTATTTCATGAAATAACATAATTTGCACAGAGATATGCTTGAAAGAAAAGAGTCAAGGACATGGTTCCAACTCAACATTCTATTCAAATTATAAAATTTACAAACAAATTATCACATAAACAACAAAGTATAGAATTATCAATAGTTAAGAGGTAGAAAATCCAAATTAAAAGGGCACAGTCTATGAGTCTTTAAAATATTCTAATAAAGGCCTGGTTTCTTCCCGATCCCTCTATAGGTATTTTGAGCCAACAACAATCAACTCTTGTAATTGCTACTTTTACAACTTACTAACTAGTAAAGAAGAAGAAGCTCCCTTTTTCTTCCAAGAGAAGTATTATATATAGCCAAGGGCATCCACCGCTTGAAGATTGTAAAAGATATCCATCATGAATCATAATTCTTTCAAAAATGATTCATGATGGTCGTTTGTAACATAAAGATTTCAGACAATGGATCAAGTCATTCACCAACCAGATACATCCTTTGCAAAATGATGACAATGGTCCCAATCAATACCGCCCCAACAAGTGTCGCTCAAGTGGAAGCTGGTAGAACACGTGGCACAATATGGAATCCAGGCGTTCAAGTCACTCTTTTCTTTTATTTAGTTGCACCAAAGAGATACGTGGTGGCATTTCGCAACCCGTAGCTCGTTCTTCTTGATCTTTGATGAGAGTTTGAAAAGATGAGACATGTGGCAGCGTTCTTCATTTTCAGAATAGTTTGAGGGGACCACCAAGGGATTACACGGGTGGAGGCTTTGTGGCAGGTAGTCCAGGCCCGAAAGAGAAGAAAAGGGAAGCTTTATTTTGGTAAGTGATTCAGCGACACGAGGCGGCTCAAGCAGAGAATGCTGAAAGGTGAAGCTGGAGGCCATTTGCATTTATCAAGAAAGGTTGAAAGCCAAGAAAAACATCAAAATAACCCAAAGGGAGCACGAGGTATATAAAATATGTACAAAGCCTTGAGCAAGGTGGTAGTGTGGTAAACAACAAAAGGGAAGGGAAAAACATCGCCATTCTACAGAGGGTATAATAAGAGACGACGGTAGTACAGTAATCGTGGCAAAAAATCACGTCAGTCACAATCCATTTGAATAAATCATTTAAGGAATCAAGACTATAGCCGGGGCCAAAATACTCTAAAAATCTAATAAACATACTCTAAAAATTTCGTCGAAATCTTATTTTCAAGAATAGCCCGCCAGAATGGAGTTTTCATTTTAATAAACATACAATAAAACCTTTGTTGAAACCTTATTTTCAGGCGTAGCCCACCAAAATGGAGAAGTGTTTTAGTAAACAATGATAGAGAATGGTAAGGAGATGAACGTGATAGGAGGCATAGGATTCATTGATGTTTATCAATTTGAGCTTTGATCAACAAGGGTTACAATGTTCATGCTACTGTTTGTAATCCATGTATTTAATTAACATATGTTTGCATAATCTCAAATTCCTTCAGATGATTTTGAAGTATCAATGTATCCTATATAGGGTTTAGAATGACTTCTTTTAATTAAAATAAATAAATAAGATGATTTTGAAGTATCGATGTGTCCTATATAGGGTTTAGAATAATTTCTTTTAATTTTAAAAAATAAATAAATGATGTATTTTCCTATGATTAGATAATATGGAGATCTCCTAAATCTGCCCTAGCACATTGTCCTCTTTCACACTGTGTTCATGACTCCCTTGAGTTCCCTAATCCACCTTTAATCTCTTCTAAGAACGTTGTCTTAAGCTAGACTGCATAGTATGCATATAAAGCAAGTCCTTCATACCTACCATTGTTCCAAACCACCACTCACCACCTTGCTTAAAATGCCACCTCCATAAGCACAATAGCATGTTTTAAAATCATGGTTGATTGACCATTAAGGTCACTACTTTCATTAAGATACAATGATATTTTTGTCTTCAAACTTAAGGCATTATGCAGGATAACATTGTGAATTGTTTGTTGTGTACAATTTGATTTTCTTGCATATTTATTGCTTTGCTAACTACCTTTAAGACTGGATATTGCACGATTAGCTGCAATCTCAAACAAATCACTCACTGTCACTTGAAGATTCCTTTCATGAGCATCCTTGTATAAAATCAAACTATGCCCTATAGACTACCTACTTACTTACTAAAATAGGGGACTCATTGTTTCATGGTATTTTGAGTTTTATTTAGAAGGGGCTAATATGTGGAATTTTTATGTGCAGGAAGAATAGATTGTGATGCAACGTTCGAGTATGGACGGTTCAGGAAAAATTGGATTGTTATTAATGTCATAACCAAGTTGGATTGTACCTTAAGCCGGTGTGAAACACTTCTGGGTGTTTTCGCTCTGAAGCAGAACTTGTGTATAGGAATTTCTAAATAATCGACAGAGGAAGCTCCTACATTCTAAAGATGAAATCATAAATCTACTTATCAAGTTTCTGATCTAACCTTACATCTTTAATATCCGATAGAGAAAGTTTGTACATTCTAAACATAAAATCATAAATATTCTTATCCAACTTCTGATCTAATTTTAGGTCATGAAAATCAAATAGAGAAAGTTCCTATATTCTAAAGATAAAATCATAAATTTTATTGGTCCAATTTGATATCCAATTTCAGGTCGTGAAGCTCTGACAGAGAAAGTTCCTACATTCTAAAGATAAAATCATAAATATTTTTGGTCCAATTTGAGGTCCAATTGTAAGGATTTTTCTTTTTAATTATACTTTCTAATATTTGTCTTGATACAAATAGTTACTTTAGAATAATGGTATTTATTTTCTTCTGATGTTCTCAACCCTCATTTCAGGGAAGAGCTCTAAAGATGGTTCCTTCAGATGGAGACTACACTTTTCTGCTATAAGTTCCATCTAGAAACACCAGAAGCTGAGGTACTATCATACTCAGGTACAATAGATTTTGAGGTTACCTTGTTCTCCTTGATACAAAATGTTGTCCTTCAATCCCTCTTAAGCAAAATTCACTATTATGGACTTCATCATTGTACCTTTCATGCATTCAATTTAATTTGTTATATGGAAACATTATGTCTCTGTCTTTGCAAGTGATGACTATTGTGTAAGCTTTTAATATACATGACTGCCCCTCATGTTCAATTCTTGTGACTATTATGATGCTTGGGGCTGCTTACTTTTAACCAGACTGTTAATGAAAACTATCTTGGAATCCTTGATGATCAATTTTTTCAGAATCATGGCTATGTTGATAGTGGAATGTTCTTATTAATAAGGATAAATCTTTATCAATAAGGAGATCACCCCTTACCAACATACTCTACTATCCTTGCTAATATTGATATTTAATGCTTCATGGATGGTTTACTTGTGATTATCCTTCTCAAATGAAACAATAGGGTAGCAGGCTAGGTTCAGCCCTTGTGGGAGCCACATTTCACCCCACATGTTTTAACCAGATAAACAAAACAACAACCTAATTTTATCTATACATGCACAATGAGAAAACGTGTTAGATAAAACCGAGCATATGATATATATGTTTGATAACTTTCTTGTTTTCCTGGACATCTATGGTATGCAAGTTATTTGAATGCACATGATGATCAAATTATATGTTTATAGATGTATGCAAATATTTTGACTTGTGATCCTTCATTTCTCTAACAACACTCTTCTCACTCAAATGCAGTGAACCTAGGAGAAGCAAGGAAGACATCAACTTGGAGGCTTAGACAAGCGGGAAGACTGAAGATGATGCAGAACAAAACAACCAAGATTCGTCATTGAGGCAATGACAGGTCCCCTTTCTCTTTATGTGAATTTTTCTCTTTTTTATCTATAAATGTATAGTTTTTCGATTATATGCATTAAAATAGTTAGTTCCACGGCTTGTGTGGAACAACATACATTTAAATTATCAATAAAGACTACATTTTTGGAAGGATTGTGCAATCTTTCCTATATTATATGCATCTGCATAAATGCAATCTTGTAATGTAATCTTCTGAATTTTTTTATGCAGATGAATGTAATGTAGCAGAAATAAAAATGTACCTTACTCTTCATTTGAAAATCACAAAAACTCTGCCTAATTGAGCTATTAACTTTTGTGTCTTCACGAACATATGTTGATAAAAAATGAATGGAAGAAGCATCCAAGTAATCCTAATTTTTTCTTCCAACAATTCATACCAAAGATTGAACAATTTAAGGATATTGCAATAGGTAATTTGTATCGACACAAATAATATTACTGAAGAATTTCAAAGTTTAGGCCATAAGAATCATCCTTTTTTAAACATGGCTTGTGTTGTAGCCAAAATTCCATCCTAATTATTTTTGCATACTTCCATTTTCACTCATCTCTTACATCCACCATATGCATAGAATTCATTTCATAATAACTTAAATATAATAAAATCCCTCACGTGAGCTTCAAAATAAAACCCTCGATCAAAAATATCAAAGTGTATTCCTCCTTTGAAATACTCCTATGATTGCTCATAGCATATTGCCAAGACAACACCATGTCAATGAGAGTCCCTCCAAAGTCTCCCTAACATTAGCACAAAGCACAGATAAAAAATGTAAATGAGACACCCCTATGTCTAAGAGACTTATTTATATGTCTCATCGATGATGTAAAACAGTGAAATGTCAACAAGATATAAGCATATCAAGGAGAGAATCACTTACATCACATCGACAAGGTATATCTACAAGTTCTCGGTAAAACACAAATCTTGGATATAATGAAGTAATGTCGATGAGACATTGAGATATCGGTAAGACAAATAAGATTGTCTCATCGACACTCTTCAAGTAATGATCAAAAGCATACACCACTAGACCGCCGAGAGGGTGAGCAACATATGTGGTAGAGTGGTATACACCACAACCCCACAACAAGAAGCCTTGAGCAAGGCGATAGTGTGGTAAATAGTTGAAGAGAAGGGAAAAACACCGCCATACCGCATCGATAATCATGAGTCTCCCTGACATGGTAGAGTTACACTAATATATAAAGAAATACCATTGAAGGAAAATATCGATAAGACAGTGGCATATCGACAAGAGATATTAACTTGTCTCATCGACACCAGCAACCAACATTAGAGGAAGACAAGATCTAATGTCGATGAGACATTGAGATATCGGTAAGACAAAGAAGATTGTCTCATCGACACTCTTCAGGTAATGATCAAAAGAATACACTGCTATACTACCAGGAAGGTGAACAACATATGCGATAGAGCGGTATACACCACAACCCTGCAACAAGAAGCCTTGAGCAAGGTAGTAGTGCGGTAAACAACAGAAGGGAAGGGAAAAACACCGCCATACCACAAAGGGTATAATAAGAGACGACGATAGTATGGTAATTGTGGCAGAAAATCACGTCAATCACAATCCATTTGAATAAATCATTTATGGAATCAAGAATATAGCCCGCCAAAATACTCTAAAACTCTAATAAACATACTCTAAATTTTTTGTCGAAATCTTATTTTCAAGCATAGCCTGCTAGAATGGAGTTTTCATTTTAATAAACATATAATAAAACATTTGTTGAAACCTTATTTTTAGGCGTAACCCGCCAAAATGGAGAAGTGTTTCAGTAAAGAATGACAGAGAATGGTAAGGAGATGTGTGTGATAGGAGGCATAGGATTCATTGTTTATTAATTTTAGCTCTGATCAATAAGGGTTACAATGTTTGCGCTACTGTTTGTAATCCAAATATTTAATTGACATATGTTTGCATAATCTCAAATTCCTTCAGATGCTTTTGAAGTATCAATGTATCCTATATAGGGTTTAGAATGACTTCTTTTAATTAAAAAAAATAAATCAGATGCTTTTGAAGTATCGATGTGTCCTATATAGGGTTTAGAATAATTTATTTTAATTTTAAAAATAAATAAATGATGTATTTTCCGATGATTAGATAATGTGGAGATCTCCTAAATCTACCCTAGCAAACTATCCTCTTTCACACTGTGTTCATTACTCCAGCTTCTAGGGTTTTGCAGTTGACATCTTTAATATCTTCATGATAGTGGATTTTAAATAGATCTCATTCTTTGCTTTAATATTTATCATGGTAACCCTTGAGTTCCCTAATCCACCTTCAATCTCTTCTAAGAATGTTGTCTTAAGCTAGAATGCATAGTATGCATATAAATCAAGTTCTTCATACCTGCCATTGTTCCAAACCACCACTCACCGCCTTGCTTAAAATGCTACCTCCATAAGCACAATAACATGTTTTAAAATCATGGTTGCTAGTGATTGACCATTAAGGTCACTAATTTCATCAAGATACAATGAGATTTTTGTATTCAAACTTAAGGCATTATGTAGGACAACATTGTGAATTGTTTGTTGTGTACAATTTGATTTTCTTGCACATTTACTTCTTTGCTAACTGCCTTTAAGACTAGATATTGCACCATCAACTGCAATCTCAAACAACTCACTCACTGTCACTTGAAGATTCCTTTCATGAGCATCCTTGTATAAAATCAAACTATGCCATATAGACTGCCTACTTACTTACTAATATAGGGGACTCATTGTTTCATGGTATTTTGAGTTTTATTTAGAAGGGGCTAATATGTGGCTTTTTTATGTGCAGGAATAATAGATTGTGATTCAATGTTTGGGTATGGATGGTCCAGGAAAAAATAGATTTCTATCAGTGTCATAACTAGGTTGGATTGTACCTTGAGCCGGTGTGAAACACTTCCGAGTGTTTTTGCTCCAAAGGAGAACTTGTGTGTAGGAATTTCCAAATATCTGATAGAGGAATCTCCTACATTCTAAAGATAAAATCATAAATATTCTTATCCAGTTTTTGATCCAACCTTACATCTTTACTATCCAATAGAGAAAGTTTGTACATTCTAAACATAAAATCATAAATCTGTTTATCCAACTTCTGATCTAATTTGAGGTCGTGAAAATCGAACAGAGAAAGTTCCTATATTCTAAAGATAAAATCATAAATTTTATTGGTCCAATTTGATATCCAATTTCAGGTCGTGAAGCTTCGACAGAGAAATTTCGTACATTCTAAAGATAAAATCATAAATTTGTTTGGTCCAATTTGAGGTCCAATTGTAAGGATTTTTCTTTTTAATTATACTTTTTGATATTTGTCTTGATACAAATTGTTACTATAGAATTATAGTATTTATTTTCTTTTGATGTTTTCAACCCTCATTTCAGGGAAGAGCTCCGAAGATGGTTCCTTTAGATGGAGACTACACTTTTACGCTATAAGTTCCATCTAGAAACACCAGAAGCTCAGGTACTGTCATACTCAGGTACAATAGAGTTTCAGGTTACCTTGTTCTCCTTGATACAAAATGTTGTCCTTCAATACCTCTTAAGCAACATTCACTATTATAGACTTCATCATTGTACCTTCCGTGCATTCGATTTAATTTGTTATGTGGAAACATGTTGTCTCTGTCTTTGCAAGTGATGACTATTGTGTAAGCTTTTAATCTACATGATTGCTGCTCATGTTCAATTCTTGTGACTGTTATGATGCTTGCGGTTGCTTAATTTTAACCAAACTGTTAATGAAAACTATCTTGGAATCCTTGATGATCAGTTTTTTCATAATCATGGCTATGTTGATAGTGGAATGTTCTTATTAATAAGTATAAATATTTATCAATAAGGAGATTACCCCTTACCAACATACTCCACTATCCTTGCTAAGATTGATCTTTAATGCTTCATGGATGGTTTACTTGTGGTTATCCTTCTCAAATGAAACAATAGGACAATAGGTTGGGCTCAACCCTTGTGGGAGCCACATTTCACCCCACATGTTGTAACCAGATTAACAAAACAACAACCTAATTTTATCTATACTTGCACAATGAGAAAATGTGTTAGATAAAACCGAGCATATGATAGATATGTTTGATAACTTTCTTGTTTTCCTGGACATCTATGGCATGAAAGTTATTTGAATGCACATGATGATCAAATTATATGTTTATATATGTATGCAAATATTTTGACTTGTGATCCTTCATTGCTCCAACAACACTCTTCTCACTCAAATGCAGGGAACCTAGGAGCAAAAAGGAAGACATCAACTTGGAGGCTTAGACAAGTGGGAAGACTAAAGATGATGAAAACAAAACAATCGGGATTCGTCATTGAGGCAATGACAGGTCCCCTTTCTCTTTATGTGCATTTTACTCTTTTTTATCTATAAATGTATAGTTTTTCGATTATATGCATTCAAATAGTTAGTTCCACGACTTGTGTGGAACAACATACATTTACATTATCAATAAAGACTAAATTTTTGGAAGGATTGTGCAATCTTTTCTATATTATATGCATCTGCATAAGTGCAATCTAGTAATGTATTCTTCTAATATTTTTTACGCACATGAATGTAATGTAGCAGAAATAAAAATGTACCTTACTCTTCATTTGAAAATCACAAAAGCTCTACCTGATTGAGTTATTAAATTTTGTGTCTTCACGAACATATGTTGATAAAAAATGAATGGAAGAAGCATCCAAGTAATCCTAATTTTTTCTTCCAACAATTCATACCAAAGATTGAACAATTTAAGGATATTGCAATAGGTAATTTGTATCGACACAAATAATATTACTAAAGCATTTCAAAGTTTAGGCCATAAGAATCATCATTTTTTAAACATGGCTTGTGTTGTAGCCAAAATTTCATCCTAATTATTTTTGCATACTTCCATTTTCACTCATCTCTTACATCCACCATATGCATAAAATTCCTATCATAATAACTTAAATATAATAAAATCCCTCTCGCGAGCTTCCAAATGAAACCCTCGATCATAACATCAAAGTGTATTCCTCCTTTGAAATACTCCTATGAATGCTCATAGAATATTGCCTAGACAACACCATGTTGATGAGAGTCCCTCCAAAGTCTCCCTGACATTAGCACAAAGCACATATCAAAAATGTAGATGAGACACCCCTATGTTGAAGAGACTTATTTATATGTCTCATCGATGATGTAAAATAGTGAAATGTCAACAAGATATGAGCATATCGAGGAGAGAATCACTTATGTCACATTGAAAAGTTATATCTACAAGTGATCGATGAAACACAACTCTTGGATATAACAAAGTAACTGTCGATGAGATAGTGGTATATCGGCAAGAGACATTAACTTGTCTCATCGACACTCTTCAAGTAATGATCAAAAGCATACACCGCTATATCACTAGGAAGGTGAGCAACATATGCGATAGACCAGTATACTCCACAACCCCGCAACAAGAAGCCTTGAGCAAGGTGGTAGTGCAGTAAAAAGGAGGGAAGGGAAAAACAACACCATACTGACATATCGAAGAAACAACAAGCATTTTAATTAAAAGTCTCTTTGACAGTTATGAAATGATGATTAGTCTGATTGATGTGACTAATGAGAATATCGATGAGACTACCACTATTAATGAAGAACTTGTTCATAAAGGTGGCGTGATGAAGTGTCCTAAAATTTGATAAATACAACCTCAAAGAAGTTGAAATCACTGTGAATTATAATTGAAGGATTTGATGAACCAAATTGGACAACGGTAGGCAGATGGAAATTTGCAACATTTATCCAAGTAAGTGGTCTAGATTTAGCTCAAATTATTTTCTCATTAAGTAGATGAAATAATTACATGAGTAGGGTTGAGATGGAAAAAATCCCAGGCAAACAGAAAGCAAAAAGACAAAAAAGTGAAGCTAGGCAATTGAATCAAGAATTAATCGATTAGTGTCTTGGGTCATGGCCAAAATCCAAAAGAATAGCATAGCTTAACCCATCGTGTGTGACATTAGAAGATAAACAAAAAAAATTGGGAGATGTATGAAATCCGTGTAGGGGTTACGACCTCTTTATTTATCATTATAGGAAGAAATTCTGGCATAGCCCAGTGTCAAACCCATGGAATTTGAATTTGGGTAAACTTGTAGTACCCAACATCTTTGTGAACATAGAGTTAATCAAGGTGTTGGAAAATAATTATAATTTGAAGATGAGAGAAATTCATTTGCCTGATGGGTCATAGTTCATGGTCATAAAGGCAAATTATATTTCCATGATTTTTCAGCTAGACACTTCCCTGAAAACAAAATTACGAATTAGAGACTTGTTGGAGGAATACCGTACCATGGACACAAGTTACAAGAGGTGGAAATTTCCTCTACATAGGTTTAAAGGTGCAGGTAACCAAACTATGAGGTTCTCTAGTGAAGATAAGCCCCCATTCTCTATGGCTTTATTTGAATAATACTTTCAATATACTTGTTACTCAGCTGGTCAAGTACTGGGAATTGACGTTCCTAAGAACATTATAATTTCTCCCATGGTTTTAGCCACAAAAATCTAGAGCCATAATGCTTGACCCTATGATTATGCAAATTATTTATCAGAGGCCATCAATAATTCCCTCAATATCATCAAGAATGACAGTGAAGCCATTAATTTCAAGCACTATTCTCTTTTCATGCACATGATATTATACGAAGGGCAGGTGATGGGGATATGGGGTGAGGAATTAAGAATAAAAGACTTAGATAATGATGGAAATTCAAGGCCTATACAAATGTGGACATCTGTGTGGGAGGTCCCACTACCTATATTTTGAGGAATATTTTGTCAAAACACTATACAAGATGCTAGGCCACAAATGTGACTACAACCTCTCCCCAAAGATCTTAAGATTTCTCTGACCAAAAGATATGGGTCATGAAGAAAGGATAAATCACAATTGGGGGGACTGGTACATGTTTGGGGATTGTACTATTATCAAGGTTTATGGATTTGTATCTGCACCTTATTAGCTACCTAAGACTATGCCAGACAGATTTTCTTATTTAGAGATCATAAGGCAATTGTCATTTTCAGCTTCCATGCATTTAAAGAGCTATTGGAGGTTGAATTTCATGCCTTCCACTTTATGCTTTGGTGATTTCACTATTATCTCTAATTTAGGCTATGACTTGGTTAGTGGTAAATTGGATTATTATGGCTTGCTGGTTGGAAACAAAAGGGAAAATTTTGATCCTGAACTCTTCATTTGTGATGCCAATTTTTTTTAGAAATCGAAAGGGTATAAGCATAGTTTCCTTTTAGAAGATGCCATCAAAAATTGTGAATAAAAAAAAACATGATGAGAATGAATGCCTACAGTAGGGTTATGAAGGTTGAGGCTTGGAAGGTGAGTAATAACCTAGGCTACGTAGGGGCTTTC
Source organism: Sequoiadendron giganteum (assembly GCA_007115665.2). Lineage (NCBI taxonomy): Eukaryota > Viridiplantae > Streptophyta > Pinopsida > Cupressales > Cupressaceae > Sequoiadendron > Sequoiadendron giganteum. Next base: position 656,782,940 of record CM021106.1, on the reverse strand, counting down.
CCTGAGGTACAAGATCCCATAGAAAGAATTGAACAGTTAATCCAACATGAAGAAGAACTAATAAGAGATGTGCCACTTGTGGCATTTGAAAGAGGAAGGGGCATCAGTCCTAGGAGGCAAGTAAAAAAAATCACACCACTGGATCACTTATCACCTCAACTTACTCCTGAAGTGATATTTTCAGTTGGTTCCCCATCCATGGAAGAAGATAACACTGAGGAGGAAGAAGAAGTCTCACAGTTTAATGCTCTTGTTATACCCCAATATGAGATTCCATTGGAAATAAGTGTGATCGCCTTTGAAGCCTCTGATGAGCTATCAAATGATGTGAGGCATCGTGCAAGTTAGGAATTTTTTGCAAATGATACTTTTGTGCAGACCCTTGAATTTAAGTCCTTTATATATTAGTATAAAGGAAGATTAATAAGAGAAAGGTTAAAGGAAATTGACCCTGAGAAAGAGGCTTATGCCTTGAAATATTTGCAAAATGAAGTTGATAGGGAAATTAGAAACATGACTGCTGAGAGAGGAAGAGCATTATTGCAAGAAGCTGGAGTTATGCTCCTTCTTGGGTGGGATATTAGTTCAACCATTGTGTTTTGAAATTTTTTTGAAGAGAAAGAATACAACTTTGTAGATAACGAATGAAGCAGGTGACAAGGTCTATACAGGGTTAGGGTACAATCCTGATAATACCACTTTGCAAATTTGGGCTCTTTATCCCCCAAGCAAGAAGCCTTCTCTCATTGACCATGATAAAATTTTTGGACATCTCCTGGTGCAAAGAGTAGGGGAGACAGATCCCTTGGAGACTACTGACTTGAATGTGAATGTAGCCAAATTCACCAAAGCCCAGATCCAAAAGCTAGTAAGAGATAACCAGTGGCTGATAGAGGAAAATAATAGGTTGAAACAAGAATTAACCAACTACAAGGATAGGTTGCCTACTTCTCCAAGGATTTATTCTCCTTTAATTGAACATAAAAGAAAAGTGTTAGAGGCCATGTCTGAGATTGCTCAATGGAAGCATAAATTTGAAAAGGCTCAAAAGGAATAGGAAGAACTAAAAAGAAAATTGAAGGCTACTACTTTTGAAGTAGCATCAGGGATAATTTGTATGAAATTCAAAGATATGTGCCAACATGTAGATGGTGTCTGGCATGCTCACAATGGAACATACAAGGCCCTCATGGAGCATGGAAGACTGCTTGATAGGATGAAGGAAATGGAATCCCATATCAAGGAAAAATATGGAGATAATAATAATTTTCTCCAAGAATGTCAGAGCCTCATGAATACACATTGAAGCTTCCAGAATATCTTGACACAGGAATTGAGTGACTTTAGCAAACCACTATGTATGGCCATGCTAGATTTCTTTGAAGAAACAAGTTTGAAAGATCAAGAAACTCGGAAAAATGAGATATCAAAATATTTTCCAAGCATCCTTGATGACATCAATGACGAGGATGAGGTAATCAGAAAAGTGCATAAGCAACTTGGAAGGATTGCTGGATTGGAGAATGTAATGATAGACACTCTACAAAATGCAAACACTTATGCCCAAGAGAAATACATTGATCACATGTCAAAGATTAAACTGTTCCTTGCATGAGTTGTATGAGGAGTTAGTTAGAGTTTGGTTGTTGTGGATGCATTAACATGGTGCTTGAGCCTTGAACGGATCTTAGGTGGTCACGGGCACTTGTTGATGATTAACGGACTGTGGTGCATCCAACAATGAACACTTTTTAAGTTTCTATGTTATGTTAATTATGCTTTAGTTAAGAAACGATGTAACTTTTGTGAACAAACCTGAAGCTTGTTGCTTCCCATATAAATAGGGAAACCAAGGTCCGATTTTGATCATCATATCATCATCATTTCAATCCATTAGAATAGATACTAGACAATCTCATCCACCTATTCATATCAAAAGAACTCATGTTATGTATTTTTATATGCTGAGCAATATAATGGAGTAGATATATTATAACTTGTAATCCATTTTCAATGTTCGATTATTGTGTCGATTTTCATGCTTATTTATTGCCTTGTTGTCTCCAAAGTGGTTTTCAAGTTGTTTAAATCTGCAAGATTTATCAAGGAACATTTTCTGTTACTATGTGGATGCTTTGATTGGTTTCTGGTTAGGTGTGAATTAAAGTCCTTTCAAATAATTTATTTTAATTGGTTCATCTTAAGGATTAAATTCCTCTTAGAGATTGGCACCCTCTTATGGTCTAAAAACCTACGTTTTTGAGACCGAACTGATTGCAAATAACTCTAAAAAATTAGAAGTCTATGAAATAGTGTATATATTCTTGTACTTGTATATTCTATGAAACATTCCTTATTTTCTATGAAATAGTGTATATATTCTCGTACTTGTAAATATTCTTTTACTGTTATGTCTATTAAAGAAAACGGAGTTTGAATAAGAAATGCTTCACCCTTTTTTGTAAGTGAGTATGTGAATTATTGTTTAAGGAAAAATATTAGAGTGTTTACATTTTCAGTTTAGTAGTTTCAAATCTTCATTTGCTATGTATATAAAATTGTAAGTTCTCTTTATCTCTAATGACGTAAAATAGTCATGTCATCAGAATCAAGGTTTCCAATTTCAGCACCATCATTGTCCACACTTTTCATATTTTGTTCACTTTTAAGTACAATCATCAAAATTTTGTTATTATTTCTTGTCCCAATTAATCTTGATTCCTTTTAGCACAACACAGTAGGTTGCATATTAAATTTCAAATATTTTCTTTACATTTTTTTGTATATATTATTTTCTCAGTGCATCATTATGTAACAACAATTTCACTTCTGAGATATACAGTAAAAATAAATGAAAGCACATGTTTTCTTTGTCAAGGGAAATGTATGGTGAATACTCTATGTCTTTTAGATACGTTTGCAAGCGAAATAAGACATAACTGATTGAATCTAATTTTCTACTGTACAATTGTTTTTTATGTGCTTTTTACTTTTTGCATGTGGATTACCCTTAGAAAGAGACTAATTATATTTTCTTAAATGAAGCCTTTACATTTACTATCTATGAAAGGAATTTACTGTTTGACAATAGGTTCGTGAAATTCATACAAATTAAGATTGGTGTAAAAGGCCATCCCTGCAAATGTTGTTTGGTCTAGAATTATAATGGAAAATTAAAAAGCTTGCTAGGAGAATAAAATAAGTTTTCAATTGTCCAAGGAAAACATAATATTACTGAAGAATTTAAAGTTTAGGCCATAAGAATCATCCTTTTTTAAACATGGATTGCAAATAATTTTGAAAATTTAGAATTCTTGGTCATTAACATTATTGTCTGCTACAATGTCATCTAGTGTATCATTTTCAATGTTCATACGTTCTTCAAGTATTTAATATTATCATCATCCTCATCTTGACCTGTATCATCTTCATCATCATTGAAATTTGATTGTAGACCATCTATATTGTTACCAAATGTATTTGGATCATCATTTTTTATACCATCCATATTGTTTTCTTCCATAACATCATCTAACTCTGGATTGTTGTCTTCTTGTGCCTGAACATAACCATCTTCAACATCATCATGGATGTCAATTTATTTGATGTTCTCTATTCCATTTCTCTCATTTTGTTGGCCAACATTGTTTTGGTCAGTATCCACTAATGCATCGTCAAATACATGCCTTAATCTTGGATCATAATGTATGTCAAATATCCATTTTGGGTCCAAAATATCTTCATAGAAAAATACCTACACATGAACGAAATACATATATTAGACGTATGTTATAACAATTTTATTGATTAATAAATGTTGGGAAATTTATACCTCAACATTCTGGTTTCCCTTGAAGACTTGGCCGATTTCTTCATGTTTCTGGCCTTTACCGCCATACCGCTGCAAGCTTACCTTGGTGGCACGGTTGAGCGGTCTACCTCTTTACCATGGGCCACCTTGCTTGGTCAGATAGTTGGGTGGTGTTACCGCCCTACCATGGTGGTCTTCTTCTAGACTAGCGGTGGCACAGTGAGCGACGACAGTCAACGTGGCGGTTACCGCCATATGACAAGGTTCCCTCGGAGGTGGCACGGTAGCGCGGTGAGCGACGCGGTGGCAGAGTGATGTCTTACCTCCTTACCGTGGAGGTTGCTCATTGGTGGCATGGTGGAATGATAGCAGCAACGGTCAAGCTTGGTGGTTACCACCCTATTGTGGCGGCTTATTCTCTAAGCCGTAGTGGGCGAGATAAACCGCTGGCGGTTGAAGGGTGGCAATCTGGTGACGGTTACCGCCCTACCACGGGCAGTGATTTGACTCACCATTGGTGGTAGCGGTATGACCACTGGTGGTCTGCCAGGGTGGTCACTGCCCTACCGCAGGGTGGCCTAGAAGCCTCCATAGTAGTGTGGGTGTGATCGTGGTGGTCTGCTTGGTAGTCACCACCATACCGCAGTGGGAAAAGCCAAGCCCAGCGGTAGCATGGTTGGAGGTCGAGGGCAGACCGAGCTGGCTCACCACCATACCGTGGTGGATGTTTGGACTCAAAGCAGTAGCGCAATGGAAGACAAAGATGAGCTCAGAGCTCGGTCGACCGAGCTTGACCGAGTTTGACTAGAGGTCAAAGCAGCGAATGAATGTGAAAGCAACACATGGCCAGATCTTTAAGATCTGATTGGTCGAAATATTATTTTCTGATTGCGATAGGCTGCATTATTTTAATGTTGGGCGACTCGATGTTTGCAGAAGACAGTGCATGTTATCAGAGAGTGATGGAAGCTTGCAGGTGGGATAATTAAATATCCTGATGATCGTTGATTGCTTGAACATGAAGAATAGGTAGGCACACAGTAAGATATTATAAAGTAATCTCGTGTGCATGATAAAGGATGATGAGCGAAGAGTGAGAGGCTGAGAGTGTTCAAGTGGTCTTTACCATGAACACTTAGTCTCTTAGTTCTGTGAAGATGTGAACTTGAGATGCCTAGAGGCTGGGTTGGCCGTGAGCCTGGCTGTGACAGTCAAGTGAGGAGCTAAAGGGAATCTACATAGTATGTCATTTGAAGACATTGTAACTGTTTGAAGATTATGTATTTTGTGTTGCCTATTTTTGTCCAGATGGACAAGATGTAATCTTCTGAAGAGTATAGCTCTGAGATTGTATTGTAACTGTTTGTTGTTGAATAATACAATTTGAGCTGAGTGTTTTGGAGGGTGGGTTTTTTTACCTGAAAAAGGTTTTCCCCACGTAAATATGTGTGTCCATATGTTTATCTTTCATGGTTTTCTAATTATGTATTCTTGAATCTATGCTTGTGTTGAATTTGTTATCAGTTATGCATTTACTTTTCTCAAAAAGATCAATGGAGGATCCACTGTGCTTGTTTCCGCTTTATGGCATAGTTTGTGTCTTTGATGTGATTTGAAGAAATGAAAATCACTAAGGCACTGTTGTCTTAGATGCCTAATCTATGATGACAAACCATCTCGTATCCCCAACAAGTGGTATCAGAGCTAGTTAAGGGAGGTCAAGACTTGATGATACCAACAAGTGGTGTCAAAGCCTTCTCTTGGTTATTGAAGTTCTGGGTATTTCTCCTGTGAAGATTTCTTTGCCTGGAAAGCTTGAGGAAATCTAGAGGAATCTGTTGTTGATTGATCTTTTGATGAGTGGAAGTTCCTGCTTCTTTGATTCAATACGCAGCTTGAAAGACGCTAGAGATACTGGAATTGATCATATTGTGGCGATGTGGTATGAGGCTCTTGTTTGGCAACAAATGATCCTGATGCAAGGGGCATGAGGTATGATGCAAGGGGCATGAGGTATGCTTATGGTTATGTTGCAACATAGTGTAGGTCATACTGGGTGTCTATGTGATAGGCTCCTTGGCAGTATGGAGTTGCTTGTGTTTCTGTTCAACCATGGATTATTGTGCTTGTGTTGGGTGTTCTGACTTAGCACTGAAGGCAGTTTCCCTGTTGCTCTGATTGCATGAAGGCTATGAAGTTGATTTGGGTGGTCTGTAACTTCTGTATAGTCCATCTCTCTCATATGCTTGTACATGGTTGTGGTTTTGGAATTGGTTTGAAATGGACCTATTGTTCTTGCTTACCTATATCTTGCACTAGCATGTTTCAGTTTCATGTCTTTGGCTCTGAAGGTTTTTTGTAGATTTTCCTAAAAAGTCTATGATGCATATTCATGTTTTTTTTTCATTGTTTTGGTTAACCGTGATGGTTGTGTGCAGAATCCTGAGTCATCCAAATGAGTAGTGAATATGGAGGTGCATGGGTGTCTTATAAACACTTTGGTTTTGCAGGTTTTACACAGTCAAGGAAAACTTGTGGTTTGTGGAGCTGTTGTTTAGCTATTTTTCTAGACCCTGGCTTCTGGGGTGTGACTGGATGAGATAGTTGTAGTTCAACATGTTTTGAGGAGGTGTGATGTCTTCTCTGCATGGGAATGTTTGTATGTGTTTTTAATTCAACATTATTTTCATGATTTCTTTGCTGGTTTCCTAGACTATGGTGCTTGAGTTGTGGACGTGATTGGAAAATCGGATCTGTTGCTGATTTGGTGTTTGAGTCATGTTTGTTTGCTTTGGATGTTCTCTTTGATGATCTTAGTTTTGTGATTTCTAGTGCAATGATAGATTTGTAGGTTTCATTGGTTGCATCCACGAGTTGTGCAATGTTGTGGGTTGTCCTTACCTACATGTTTTTTGTGAGACATCTCAGAAGTGGACTATCAATATCCATGAGGTTGTAATAGTGTGGTGCAGATCTGTTAGTTGTCCTTGTCTGTGGTCACTTGTGCATTGGCGTGGCTACTTTGAGATGAGAGGAGGAATGGTGACTGAGTAACTGAATAGTCAGTTATGGACCAGTAGCATGTGAATCACAATGTCATGGAGAGCTTGTTACACTAGCCTGTGTAAGCTTTCAATAGTGATGGTGTGGTCTGTGTGATCTGGTAATCTTGGTGTTGTTCGGTGTTGTCCAATGGACATGTTGTCATTTGTACCTAGAGGTTTTCGGATCGACAGATGTTTGGTCACGATGCTTGGAAAACTCAATATCACAGTTTAGTGGGAGCTTTAGCAGTGACTGTGGATTCATCATTTGGTGATGAATGATCTTTGGTGTTGCAGATGCTTCTGGTGGGACTCTTAGATCTTGTTGCTGCAGAAGAGTTCTTTTGCATCTGCATGGTCACTAGTTGAAGATGTGCAACATCTTGGAGCCATGGAGGATGTTAGTAGTCTTTGGCTGAGATGTTGGTGGTGCTTGACAGGTGATGTTGCTTTAGAGTTTGTTTGCTTGATGTCATGTGTACTCTTGCATGTGCATTAGAGTTTTGGCATGTTGCTTTGCTCTTGAGACCATGGATAGTTCACTTGAAGCATGGTATCTCCTAAGGGGGATGTGTAAGATCATGGTGTCATGATAAGCTCCTGGTTCAGCTGGTTTGGAGCTTTAACAGTGGTCTGGGGTTTCTTTATGTTTTGACTACTCTGGTCATATGCTTGAGGACTTCATGTTAAGTGCAATAATGCAGATTGGAGTTAGCATGAGATGACAGGTTGTTGGTGCTCATGGATGCATGAAGAATAAGGTGAGGCAGGAATTCTTTTGTGAATGTTGTTGTTTACAGTTGAAAGTTCGAGTAGCCTACACCTTGGTTGAACGCGAGTTCAACAGAGACCATGGAGGAGAATTCTCTTGGGTAAGTCATGGTGGCTTGTATATCTCAGAGGAGCATCTTTTTCTTCCTGGTCTACTTGGCAGTGAAGTTCTTTTGGAAGAAGATCATTCTTGACATAGCTGGCTTTTAGAAGTGTATATAGGAGGATACTACATGTTATGATTTGTTGTTTCTCTCTATTATGGTTTTCTCTTCCTGAATTTTCTTTACTTTAGATGTGGGATGTCTATGTGGAGCCATGTTGGTCACTTTTTTGTGGTCATGTGTTGTCACTTGGGTGATGACACGAATGTTCTTGTGCCTCCTTCTTCAGTTAGATATGAGGACCTTGGAAGAACTGTGGAAGACTGTTGAGAGAAATGTTTCTTGCAGCAGGTGGTTGTAGGTTGTGCATATTAGTGTGGGTGTTCCTCGTAACTACATGGTTACTCTTTTATATGAGCAAAGTTTGGTGGACTTGGTATGCCTAAATCATGTGTGATGGTTCTTTTTTTGCACTCATCTGGACAATACCTTTGCAGTGGGAGTACATGGACGTGTTTGGTCATTTGACTGGTTGACACATGGTGCTTGTATTTACTGTTGATGGGTTGGCTGTGTGATGGCATGAGTTCACTGATGTTCATACCGAGAGGTATGGGTGGTTGGATGAATTAGCATGAGCTGTGGGTGTTGGTATTTAGCCGCATGGGTTTGGTCAGTTGGATGAGGGCAGTTAGTTTTATGGTTGATTTTCTAGCTGATGGTTTATCTTGTTTTGGAGAATGGTTTCTCATTCTATGTTTGCATTGTGCTTCATTATTGCTATTGTGGTGCCTTTTCCGCTTGAAGGATCTGATGCTTGTGTTCCAGAGACTGGTGCATGTACACGTTGGCTTGTTCCTTTTATTCCTATGTTGGATGTTTGGAGTTGTTGCTTGAGATGGTGGATATTTATCGAATGTCGTTGTAGGTGTCTTGGTTGGAGCATGAAAGCATAGTTGTGATCCTTGTTCACTTTTTAGAGGAAGCCAGTATGTCTTCGTCAAGTGGGATATTGTTGGAAAATTTATGCCTCAACATTTTGGTTTCCCTTGAAGACTTGGCCGATTTCTTCATGTTTCTAGCCTTTACTGCCATACCGCTTCAAGCTTACCTTGGTGGCATGGTTGAGTGGTTTACCACTTTAACGTGGGCCACCTTGCTTGGTTCGGTGGGCGGGCGGTGTTACCACTCTACCGCGATGGTCTTCTCCTGGACTGGCGGTGGCGCAGTGAGCATCGACAATCGGTGTGGTGGTTAAGACCATACTACAGGGTTTCCTCAGAGGTGGTGTGGTAGCGTGGTGAGCGACGCGGTGGCAGAGTGATGTCTTACCTCCTTACCGTGGAGGTTGCTCATTGGTGGCATGGTAGCAGCGGTGGCTAGGCTTGGCAGTTACCGCCCTACTATGGAGGCTTATTCTCTAAGCCGCGGTGGGCGCAATAAACCGTTGGCGATTGAAGGGTGGCAGTCTGGTGATGGTTACCACCCTACCACGGGCGATGATCTGACTCACCACGGTGGCAGCGGTATGAATGCTGGAGGTCTACCAGGGTGGTCATTGCCCTACCGTAGGGTGGCCTGCCAGCCTCCACAGTAGCGCGGGTGTGACTGTGGCAGTCTCCCTGGCAGTCACCGCCATATCACAGTGGGAAAATCCAAGCCTAGCGGTAGCACAGTTGGAGGCCGAGGGCAGACCGAGCTAGCTCACCGCCATACCACGGTGGATGTTTGGACTCGAAGTGGTAGCGCGGTGGAAGACAAAGATGAGCTCAGAGCTCGATAGACCAAGCTTGATTGAGTTTGACTAGAGGTCAAAGCAACAAACAAATGTGAAATCGACACTTGGCAAGATCTTTAAGATTTGATTGGCCGAAAGATTATTTTTTGATTGCGATAGGCTGCATTATTTTAATGCTGGGTGGATCGATATCTGTAGAAGACGATGCATGTTATCAGTGAGTGATGGACGCTTGTAGGTAGGATAATTAAATATCCTAATGACCATTGATTGCTTGAAGAAGAAGAACAAGTAGGTACATTGTAAGAGATTATAAAGTAATCTCGTGTGCACGATAAAGGATGATGAGCGAAGAGTGAGAGACTGAGAGTGTTCAAGCGGTCTTCACCGTGAACACTTAGTCTCTCAGTTCTGTGAAGATGTGAACCTGAGATACCTAGAGGTTGGGCTAGCCGTGAGGCTGGCTGTGTCAGTCAACTAAGGAGCTGAAGGGAATCTACATAGTATGTCATTTGAATACATTGTAACTATTTGAAGATTCTATATTTTGTGTTGCCTATTTTTCTCTAGATGGACAAGATGTAATCTTCTGAAGAGCATAGCTCTGAGATTGTATTGTAACTATTTGTTGCTGAATAATACAATTTGAGCTAAGTGTTTTGGAGGGTGGGGTTTTTTACCTGAAAAGGTTTTCCCCATGTAAATCTGTGTGTCCATATGTTTGTCTTTCATGGTTTTTTGATTCTACATTCTTGAATCTGTTATCAGTTATGCATTTAATTTTCTCAGAAAGATCAATGGGGATCCACTGTGCCTGTTTCCACTTTATGGTATAGTTTGTGTCTTTGATGTGATTTGAAGAAATGAAAATCACTAAGCACTGTTGTCTTAGATTCCTAATCTATGATGAAAAACCATCTCGTATCCCCAACAATAAACACATGTATATATTCCCAATAAGCTATAAATTAATAGATTAACGATCACTACCGCTTCTTGTTTGAGTTAAAGAAATGCCTGCTCACAATGAATTTGTAGAACATAAGGCTCCTTATCCTCCTATAGGAATGATGAGAAATCTATAGGAAAAAATCCACTATGGGTATCATGTCTTCGTGTCCTCTGAAATGCTTCATACCATATACACTTAAAAATACAACATTTAAAAGAGCGGTAATCCAAATTGTAGATTTCCTTCAATTATATTCTTATCTTTTGAGCTTGATCGACTGGATTGCTCGAAGTCAACCATGATTCCACAATCGAAGGATTGTCTCTTTACCTCTACACTTTCTACACGATAATGTCAACCATATGCCCACATTGCTGGATATTTCCTCGCCTGTGAAAGACCATTTATTTCAGTGAAAACAAATATAATGACGAATATTAAAATAGTTAATACTGTCAAAACTGTAAGGAAACAACATTTTGTAAAATTCCAACTGCACCTTTCTTTCACATCCTCTACACATGTTGATTTCATCTTCTGTTATGTTTGAATCTGTACCTACATCTTCTACTTCATTTTGAAATTTTTCAGTAACCCATTCTAGTGTGCAATCTTTGCCCCATTCCCCAAGCAGATGAGTGGGAAGTGGAGTATTCCTTGGGTTCGATCTCTTAAACTGTCTCCTTGCTTCTAACACTTCTCTATTTTTATCATACAGATCAATCCATTTGTTCATAAAGTCCATGTGGTACATAACGAACTTATTGAGTACAAAAATTTCGTCTACACCTATTACATGTCAACATGTTTATTTCAAACTCCAAATGTCATGCTGTTAATTTGACAAATAAATTATAGAGTAAATTAATGATTGCAAGAAAAACGACACTGATCATGAATTTACTTACTAATTTCTATTTCAACACCATTAGATTGTGTTTTTTCTCCATCAATAATATCTGATGCTCGTTCTTCATCCCATACACATGGGCCATCTTCAAAATCCTTACCAAGGAATTCACACAGGAAGAAAATTGCTTCATTCAATACATACCCTTTAGCCATGAAACCCTCTGGATGTGCCTTTTGTTGGACATATCTTTTAAGAGTTTTCATATACCTCTCAAAGAAAAACATCCACCTCATTGATATAACACCCGCTAATTCAATTTCATTGACTACATGTATAAGTAAATGGAATTGTAGGTCCATGAAACTTGTAGGGAGCTCCTTCTCAAATACACATACAATTTCTGCAATTTCCTTCTTATATTATCTCTATGTCTCTCACACATGAACATTTCATATAACCACATACCTTGTAAATGCTGACAATCGACTTATGGCATTCCTTAAGTCAACTATAAGACAAGAATCCCCCCTAATTTCCAATGGCATGATATGCTATCAAACACATTTATGAAAAGGTCATTAGTAATTTTTTCTCACATAACAAAATATCAAAATAAATTTAGTGCTTAATCAATGTTACCAATAAATGTTAAATGTTGATATATAATACCTTCATTAAATTATGAAAATCATGTGTTTTAAATCCTATGATATGTCCATCAATTGTAAAAGCTTTAGCCAATGACGACCCATAGCCAGTAGGTGTCCTTATTGAATGAATGACATTTTTTAGTTGGTCTAGCTCTTTTTTTTTCAAAATCCATGGAGATTTTGTATATGTTTCATTTTCCCTGTTTGGCCACAAATATTTTCTATCAAATTTGGTACGCGAAAGAGCAATATCTCTCATCGAAGACAAGGTGTCCTTCTCTTTTCCTGATATATCTCAAAATATAGAATCTAGGACAGTTTTGAAGATGTGCATAGGATCTAATAGGTGAGATATTAATAGAGCCTTCCAATAAGGGAGCTCATAAAATATGGATTTCATTTTCATTCCTTCTAGCATATTTACTACAAATTGTTCTAGTTCTTCAATTGAATCACCTCGATCAAAAAAATCCTCCCAAGCTTTCAATTCAGCATCTTCATACTTCTTAAGCCAATCACCTGGACCCATAATCTTGGGAGGGCCTCTATTTTCAACTTTTCCATCAAATTTATTCTTCAGGCGATTTCTAAACCTATGATCTAGTGGTAGAAAAAACTTGTTGTTTGCATAAATAAATTTATGTAGATCTTTAGGATACCACCCTTGAAATTGTTCTACACATCTTGGACATGCAAATATCCCATTTGTTTGAAGCCCTGCAATTCAATAGGTAATGTTAATAACATAAAAAAATAGTATAAAACTAAGTATGGAAGTTGGGATGAAAATAAATTATGAGTCTAAATACGTAAATATTTTATCTTAGCAGAACAAACACCAAGTCTTGGGAAATCATGAATAGTCCAACATAGCACACCATACAACATGAAGGACCTATTTGATGGAGGACGTGATATGCCATACATTCTTATGTCTTTCCATAGCAATTGCATCTCATCAATAAAAGGTGCAATATAAACATCCAAGTTTTTAACTTGATATTTTCCTGGAACAATGAGAGTCAACATAAGGTGCTCCTTTCTAACACTCATCCATGGGGGAATATTTTATACTATCAATCTGACTAGCCAAACACTATAATTTGAGCTCAAGAAAGAGAATGGGCACACTCCATCAATTGCAAGACCAAACCTGATACTACGAGGTTCATCTTTGAATTTTCTTGGCCATTTTTCCTCTGTGTTTCATTGCTTTGGAGTCAGCCAAAATTCACATGAATCCATCTTTACTCTTGTTCTTTGCATGCCAGTCCATCAATTGTGCTAGTGAATTGCAACGAAACATTCGTTGAAGTCTAGTTATAATTGGCATGTGACATAAAACCTTCTGGAATTGTAAGACCCTGTACATCTATACGATATCTCTTCTCTTTGCATACAAGACATTCTACCTTGTTTTGATATTCATCTCTATATAAAATGCAATCATTTTTACATGAATGAATTTTCTTATATTCAATCCGCAACTCAGCCAACAACAGACGTGCCTCTCTACAAGTTGATGGCAACACATTCTCTTCAGGGAATATTTTAGTTTTTAGTGCCCTGTAAGATTTCCAGAGATTAAATCAATTAAATTTTTGACTTATGATGAAGATGTTTGTTATGTCAATCTATACTAGGACTGTTTATATATAATATATGGTTTTAAAATCCCCTTAAAGAAATATAAACTAAGTTGATGAATGTTTACGAATTATGTACACCAATTGACAATGCAAAGTAAGAAATAGATTTCAACTCACTTCAGTAGGGTAGTGAAACCTTTGTCTAACCAACCAAATAGTGACTTGATTTCTAATAATATTAGTGTGCATGCTAGTTTTGAGGTTCTACTTGCTCCCGATTTGAACACAGGTGTCTTCGTTGCTTGCTTGATGGAGTCTTTGATGTTGTTATCATCAACATTACGTTGGTGGTAATTATCCCCGATATCATCATTATTGTCATCATTGTTTCCAACCCCAAAGAAACCTATAAGAATTTCATTCAATCCTTCTTCATGCACTGAATTTTCACTATCATGATCATCATCATTAAGGCTAGGTGGCATGTCATCAGTGTATGCGACTCTCATCAGCTCTTTAAATTTCTCAGGTGGTAGTGTTCTCTTCAATCTTTCTCTTTTCACCCTAGTGTGGTTTAAAGGATGGTTTGGATCATCTCATCCAAATCTTAATAACCCAATTGGGTCTTGGGTATTAGTATGTGTTTCATCAAAATCTTCTACCTATCAACAAACACAAGCATTATTTAATGTTTGGCAACAATTGGATAGATCATAAATGTATCAATTTCAAATAAATATAATCAAATATGGCTTAAAAAATAAAAATAAAAATTGTATGAACATATATACATCAATTGAATAATGGAACATTATTTTATAGACTACCTTTTTTATACAATTATTTAAATAAAACACATTTTTGACAACATAGTTTATAAAACATCAGTCCACACTCATTTATTATTCTTTGGTTTTAATCGATTGTATGAGGCATACTGCCGATTGGAAGCTCATCATATATGTAATTTTTTTGTACAATCACTCGTTTGAATTGTTTCTTTCCACGACATACAAAACATCCAAAAACAACAATTTTCTCATAGTATTCATCCCATGTACTATAGTCCTGACCTACCTCTTCTTTAGTGCAATCATTTGTTGTGTCTGTAGTATCCATTTTCATATCCTCTTCCACCCACTGTCGTCTACGTGTTTTAACAGTTTTAGGTCCACACCCATGTACATATCTTCTTCTTTTGCTAGTTGATCACTCAGGCTTTGCATTTGCTCCAATCTCCATCTAAAATAATCAACAATGCATTAATTTATGTCAAGATTGGATAGTACATTATAAATTTCAATAATACTGTGAAAAAAGATGGACTTATCATAAAATTCCATCAGATCATTTTTTCCTAAGTTAAGTCAAAATTTGAGTACCTGATGTCCCGCTTCATTTGTTGTGTCCTCATTTGATATGACACGATTTTTTGCCATGGCCTCATCTTGCCCCTATAATACACAACATAGTAAATAATGTTTAGTACACCAATTATATCATTTCAACGAGTATGCTATCCAACACAAAACCTCACTTTAGTCATATATTTGATGTATTGATATCTCCTCTATGTTGTAGCATTTTTGAATTCATAAACACCTGCCTCCTTTGGTTGAGGTTGCTTTCTCTTCTTACCTCTATTGTATCTGCATATTTTAGTGTCTCATCTATTTCCACCCACTTTCCTCTCAATGATTTAGTATTTCTGCATCATCCATGTCCTCTCTCCATGGCCTCCTCTATGAATAAAAATGCTGCCATAGAAGCTTTCACCGCACTACCACCAAGAAGGAAGAAGCAACTTGCAGGACCGTGATAAAAACTACTCTACGACATCGAGTTGATGAAGGAGCCGTGGGACAGTAGTGGTCACCGCACTACTGCATACCTTTTGGTAGAAGACTTGTGGGAGTCATCGCAACACCACCAAGAATAGAAGGAAGGCTCGTGTGCCACAACAAAATCTTTCACCGCACTACCGCCGAGAAGGATGAAGCACCTTGCGGGACAACGATAAAAACCGCTCTGCCGCACCAAGCTAATGAAGGAACCACGAGACAACGGTGATCATAAAAACAAGGCAGGAGTTGGAATTATTTCCAACACTTTGGATCCTGTGATACGCAATAATGAAAATAGTCACTATACAACAATGATAGGCGCTCAATTAGGTGCACTTGGAACTGCCTTAGGCACCCCAAATAGATTACATTAATGGCCAAAAGTTGGCATTAACTAACACCAACTGGAGCACTGACTATTGAATCAAAATTAAAAAATTAAAAATTTCCCACATGAAGGAAGAAATCAGACAATAAAAAAGGGAAAAGCATCGCACGGAGGAAGAGAGCAGGGCGATACCAGCAACTGATGAGAAATTAGATTTAGTTTGCGACACCATAGGTAAGGTTACAAATTTTTTTCTTGGTTGAATTCGTGATTGCTTACTTCTCTTTTTTTGCATTTGAATTCGTGATTGTTTACTAGTTCATGGCCTAATCTGTCTAGGCAACCTCTAAATTGTCCCATCATTATAAATTTTAAAACCTTTGAGAAATCAACAAAAAAAATTACCCTACCCATTTGAGCTTTGGCTCAAAATATTATAGCACGAAGCCAGGATTCTTCTGTATTCTTTCCCTAACCTAGGTATCAAGGAAATAGTGAACTGCTTGGCAAATCTAGGAATTGGATCAGTCACTGGTGAAAATAAAAGTAGAAATCGCTTGGTTTTGCCCAGTTGTGCCATAGTCACCGATGCCATGAATTTTTTTTGCAAGATTGCATTATGAAATATTTTTCATGATAGGGTTATCAACACTAAGAAAACCTAGTGAACCTATTTTTCCACAAAACAAAAGTTTCATACCACAAACTGGACGAAAAATTTCATACCTGACAGTGTGTACTTCATTTTCCTCCACAGACTGGACAAAAATAATTTGCCCTAGGTCACCTCAAAATGTCAAGCAATAGAAGGAAGTGAGCATTGTCAGCAGACTCTGGACACAATTAGGTAATTAATTGTCACTTTATAGATTTGTAAATGTTTCCATTGTTTCTTTGAATTTTACTTTTTACTTTTTAAATTTAAAAGAAGAAATATAAATTAGATATATATAGGGACATGAGACTGAAAAAGATAAAGAGAAATCGAAGTTTTTAGTTTTTTATTTCTAAATTTAAAAGAAGAAATCTAATTTAAATATATATATATATATATAGGGACATGAGACTGAGAAAGATAAAGAGGAATTGGCTTCCATATTGGGGGTATAGGATGTGAAAAAATTGGTTAATGTGGATTGGACAACACTTGCCAGATACATAGAAAAACAATCTGGTAATGCCCCTCAAACATTGCAAAAAAATAAATTGTGTGAAACGGAATCAATTGATTCCCCAACTAGTCTTGGATCGAGCAAAAGATCTAGGAGGAATCAGTGACAGTAAACTCTAAGAATGTGGAATAGGGAAGAGAGACTTCCAATGTCCCAGCCACTCCTGGGACATAGACTTCTTCCACCACACCATGTTATCAATCTTGCATTGGTAGCTACAATACGAAGATAGAATATGAGTTGGTTTTAGGGGAAGTCCAGATGACAAATGCTAGGAAAAAATTTGTGAATAGGTTGAAGGAATCATGCCTTCAATGGTTCAAAGACCATCTACATTTTCCATTCTCACAGATATCCATGCAACTAAAAAAAGTAGTTATCCATGACATGGAGACTGAATTTGGCATAGATTGGTCTATAAAGAAGATAAAGCTACAAATGTCTCAAAACTGCAAGAGATGTCGGTGCAACCAAACAAAGAAGATAAAAAAAATCCCTCCTGAACTAAGGAAGAAAAGAAGGCCAATTGATATAAGTGAGAAAGTATGGAAAGAGCTTGTAAAATCATATGAGAAGTCTGATGCACAGAGGAAGTCCGGTGAGGAGAGTACGTAGGTATTTTAATTTTCTCATAAGATTATATCAAATTTATTAAACAATATTTAAATTTTATTTGTGCATAGTTAAATTGAATTAGTATATGTTTCAGGACAAGGCCTCCAAGGCTAGGCTTGAGAAACTTCATGCCTTGCATCGCAGTGGCCAAAAAGGTTTACAGGCCTTGATTTGTACATTTGTAAGTATATTTAATATGTTAAATGATATATATTTTTTATTTCCTTTGAAAAAGTAAATAATTGCATATTAATTAGTTTAACTAGTCCATGTGCCATGTTTTGACAGGAGGAGAAATATGGCCACCATCCAAAGCAATTTGAAAAGAATATGTTACAAAACAAAAAGTGGAACAATTTTGTAATCTAGATGGAGAACGAGGTATCAATAGTTGAGTTTCAATAACTTAGTTGGATATTGTTGTGTTAATATGTCAATTTACATCTCTTGTGTTGAGATTTTTATTGATGTGTAGGATGAGTAAATAGAGCTCAAATCTTATGATTACAAGAAGACTATTTATGTGCATGAATAAATAGTAGAAGGATGTAGATGAACTTAATTCATCTGACTTTATGCCACTTGGCAGGCATTCCTCTTGGATCTCTAATATCAGGTGCACGAGACTTCCTTGTAGCTTTTACCTTTCATTGTCGCCTTTCCTGATCTTCACTATCAGAATTCATCCCATGTTTTACCTTCCTCCTCTTCATAATCTTCTTCTTCTTTGTCCTCCTTTGACTCCACAAGAGATTCATCTTTTGAACCTTCTGCATCTGATTCTGACTCCAAAATAGTCATGTAAAGACAACTTCCTGTGAAAACCATAATCAATCAAATTATGCACATTCAAATATAAGTTTGAAAGCTTGCATTTCAGTCCATGCATATAAGTCCTTGTTGAAGATTGAGGGTGTCAACAACAAATATAGAATATCTCTCCTTAAACCATAGCTAGTTTTAAAGTGTAGTATTTCCAAATTCAAATCCACTTCTTAGCTAAGGAAAGGAGGTAGGATTGCCAGGTGCTACCTCAAACAGAGAAGGCCATAAAAAACATTGAAATAGAAGATCCAATATGTGATATGAAATAGCTATAGACCTTAGATAATCAGAATTATTGCAATGCACATATGCTTGTGATACAAAAAAAAGGTGCTTACACATTGGCTGAATATATCCTCATCAAAATGACCAGAATTGTTTTTCAAATTTGTAAGTAAACTTTGACAGTCAAGAAAAATAGTCATAAAAATTGGAAGTAAACTTTAGCAGACATGTAGGTGAACTTAATTCATTTGAATTTATGCCTCTTGGTAGACATCAAGATATCCCCTCCTAAATTTTGGACCACATTCATTACCTCCACATAAAATTGGACATCCTTGGTCTTCTTGGCCCCCATGCCATGATATGGTTATGCAAATGAAAATGAAGCAAAGTAATCATCTCCTTCTCCGCTGGTTGGAAGAATGCATGCTTAATGTTTTGATACATGATATCAACTCTCTCTTTTCCTCTCATGGTTGAATATTGAAATCCATTATGGTGGGCCTTCAGAGTTCCAGTCATTTTTTGTCCTCTTCCACCAAATGCTAGCCTGATCCACATGTCTGCTAGCCCAATTGGCTTTGTTTTTGAAATCTGAAGTTTCTCTTGAGTCACCAGTGTAGCTCTTTATTCTTTTTCAGACTCTTTCATTGCTACAGATCATCTCTGGGATTTAATCATTTGTACCACATGGTTGATGTCCTTTGAATCCTTGCATCTAAAGGAAATTTCCTTAACATAAATACTGCTAGGGAATTTCAATGTTGCCATTGTGGTTGGCATTAAATTCGGTACCTAAAACATTGAAAATTATCCTTATATAAGAATTCCCTCCATCTTGTTGGCTTGTAACACTCTTGATGGTGGCTACATGAAATCTGATTCTGATTCCTCTTCTACATCAGAGGGTTCATATCCTTGATCTGACTCTTCTGAATTATCAGAATCAGAATCACTAGCTTCCATATTCAAAAATTCCCAACCACCATCTTCAATAAATTTATCTGGATCATTAGTAATACTCTTCAAAATTGGCCGCCAGTTCAAGTTCATTCTACTTTCATAATAC
Source organism: Sequoiadendron giganteum (assembly GCA_007115665.2). Classification (NCBI taxonomy): domain Eukaryota; kingdom Viridiplantae; phylum Streptophyta; class Pinopsida; order Cupressales; family Cupressaceae; genus Sequoiadendron; species Sequoiadendron giganteum. Next base: position 656,763,350 of record CM021106.1, on the reverse strand, counting down.
TTTATATCCATGGAGTTCAGCCAGTCCTTGATGCCATCAAGTGAAGATTGAGGAATGGTGTCAATGCAGAGTACATCCCACCTGAAGTCTTTGAAAAAAATAGCCATTATATCAAATTCCTTGCCCAAGTCCTACTCTCTCAAGGTTAAAAATCTCAATCTCACTAATAGTGATTACTAAGAAAGGTAATTCCACCAACTATATCAAATATTTTACCATAGGAATAATAAAATCAGAGGCTTTGAAAGGAACTCCATGATAACCAAGCTCTCTAAATGGTTAGATGAGGCTGCTCCCATAGCTCTCTTACTCGCTTGACAAATCCTTGAACTCTGTATTGATTTTATTTTCATGTCCCTCTCTTGTTGTTCTTCCTCAATTTCATCAGGATCATGCATTGACCTTCTTTTCCCTCCTAAATTTTGGACCACATCCATTACCTCCACATAAAACTGGAAATCCTTGGTCTTCTTGGTTCCCATGCTGTGATATGGTTATGCAAATGAAAATGAAGCAAAGCAATCATCTCCTTCTCTGTTGGTTGGAAGAATGCATGCTTAATGTTTTGATACATGATATCATCTCTCTCTTCTGCTCTCATGGTTGAATACTGAAATCCATTATGGTGGGCCTCGAGAGTTCCAGTCATCTTTCTTCCTCTTCCACCAAATGTTGGCCTGATCCACAAGTCTCCCAGCCTAATTGGCTTTGTTTTTGAAAGATGAAGTTTCTCCTCACTCACCAGTATTAGCTGTAACTTTTTTGAAATTTTATTATGGTATGTACACTTTGATATGATGCAATATGATTATGGTTTCATCTCATATGTTGTAATATTAGATATATAATAGAAAAATAAATTATTGCATGAAATAAATAATAACTTTTCATTTAAATTTTTTTTTGGTAGAACACAGGTCTTCCAGAAGATCAAGATGATCCTCAACATGATATAGATCCACAAAATATTGGTTCTGCCAGTACAGATCACATGGCAGAGGATCATGATGATGTAGATACAGAAGACACCGAGACTGATGACAATGATGACGATGACAACGATGACAACGACGACGATGATGACAATGAGGACGAGGATGAGGATGAGGATGAGGATGAGGATGAGGACAAGGACGAGGATGCCGACGATGACGACGACGATGACGATGATGATGATGATGATGATGATGATGATGATTATTATGATGATGATGGTGATGATGATGAGACATTTGGTGATAGTAACCAGTGACATTCATGATCATATAGACTACATCTGGATCATTGTTGATATATCGTTATGATGACTCTTTTCATGGTTACTATCATATGCATCATTTTCATGACCTACAGTACTATATTGTTGAGTTGTATCATATTGACATGTATCATTTTCACTATATCATTCAGACATGTATCATCTTGAATTATATCAATTTGAGTTACATAATTTATAAATTTTATTTATACCATTTGTACATGTAACATTTTCACTTATGTCGATTGTTGGACATGTATCATTTTGACATGTTTTTGATGTACTTGCATATTTGACTTTCACTTGTTTTAGTTATATATGATGATGATCTTATCAATATTGACTTGTCAATTTATATATATTAAAAGTGGTCGATGATTTTTGAATGGATATTTATTAAGTATGATGATTTTAATTTATTGCTCATGATGGATGTTGTCAAATTCAATTAAATTATAGATATTTGACTCACTTGTTTTAATTATAGATGATGATCATGTTACAATAATTATATTGTTATTTAATCATATGAGTTAAATAATTAAATTAATTACTCTATAATCATATGAGTTATTTAAGAGGCATGATATATTTAACTATTTAAATTTAAATAAAACATATTAAATTAATAAATGGAAGCAAAACTAGAAGCATTTTTAGAAGCAAAAAAGGACGCAACAATGGAAGCCAAAATAGAAGCAAACCAAAAGCAATATTGGAAGAAAAACTGAAAGCAAACCCGAAAGAAAAACTAGGAGTAAATCTGGAAGCAAACTTGGAAGAAAAACTGGAAGCAAACCCAGAAGAAAAACTAGAAGCAAATCTTGAAGCAAAGTTGGAAGAAAACCTGGAAGCAAAAATGGAGGCAAAATTGGAAGCAAAATTAGAAGCAAACTTGGAAGCAAAATTGGAAGCAAAACTGGAAGCAAAACTGGAAGCAAAACCAAAAGAAAAACTGGAAGCAAACCTGAAAGCAAAACCAAAAGAAAAATCGGAAGCAAACTTGGAAGAAAAAACAGAAGCAAAACTGGAAGGAAAATCGAAAGAAAATATGGAAGCAAAACTCGAAGCAAACCTGGAAGAAAAATTGGAAGAAAACTTGGAAAATTGGAAGAAAACCTGGACGTAAATTGGAAGCAAAACTAGAAGCAAAAATGGGAGTAGACATGGAAGAAAAATTGAAAGCCAAATTGGGTGCCTATTTCGATGCAATTTTTGACGTTACTTCCAAATGCTATTTTTGGTGCTAACGGAGGCATTGTAATTTTTCGATGTTAAATCCGGCGCTAAATCTGGCGAAAACGTCAATGCAAAAATCGGTTCCGAACTTGCCATGCATATTTGCGTTGGGTTGAGTGCCAACCAAATTGTTCAATTCATGAACTCAAATACACTAAAATTCGGCACTAAAGTTGGTGCTAATTGTCTGTTGTGTTGTTGTGAGTCAATGCTAGAATAGAAGAAGAGCAAATGAGAGAAATAATCCATGCATAATTATGTCTGGTAATGTCTATGGAAGATATGTAGGCACTCCTAAATAAAGCTAAAAGGGAATTCAAGAGAAATTCAAGGGTGAATAAGCTCATGATTGGTCTGACTGATCAGGTTACAAAAAAAACTGAGCAAATCTTGAGAAAGATTTTGTTAAATTATAGAATTAACATTGTCACTGAAGAAACTCATGATAAGGATGCATCTAGTCTGAAAGGAGAAGAAGAAGAAAACAAACTTGATACAACTGAGGATACTCAGATTCCTCTTAATATGGACAATACATAAATACTTATGGATATTGAGACTCCTAAAATTGTAACGGTTGAGAAGGATGAGAAAATTGAAATTCCATAAGTTAAGCAAGAACTTGCGGTTGAAGAAACAATAGTTGAGGAAAAGAAAGTTGAGGTAAAGGAAGTTCAAATGGAAGCAAGAGACATTGCAGAGGCATTGATGAAATTTTTGGTAGAACAACTAGGAGAATTTGATCCTAAACTAATTGAAGGTCCTATTGACCTATCCACTTTGTCTCCAATTCAGAAAATGAAGGTAGCATCATTCACCTAGGCGAAGGTTAGAGAAGAATTACTGAGGTCTCACATTGAGGATAGTGAAATTTTAAACCTTGCATCTAGAGTTCTAGAGAAAATCATGCCTACTCATGTCAAAGATCCATCTGGTTCCTCCTCTAGTGAACTCAAGAAGCTCATCAACTTTGTAAGTACTCAGTTCGAGTCACTTGAGAAGTCAACCATGGTTAAAGTTTAGAAGGAATTTGATGCCAAAAGGTTCAATGGGTTGAAAGAAATGATTGCTAAGGATAAAAATTTGTTAGCCACTTATGTGAAGAATGTTCAAAATTCTCTGTCTGAAGGTGGAAAGATTTATAAGTCATGTTTTTCTTTGTCAAAATTTACTGAAGCTAATGAAAACAAGGTTAAGGATCTTGAAAAATAGTTAACTACTATCTCTGAAGCCTTTGATCCCTTAGCTCGTGGTGTTGAAAAGAAATAAATTCAGGTGATATCTTTGCTTGAAAAGATAAGGAGCTTAAAGCATGACAATGATAGAATTGTGGAAAAAGCGTGTGAACTTATAGGCCTAATTGGTCCAAAGATTGAGATAATGTCAAGTTCACTAAAGGAAGGTGAAGATACTATGGCAGTTAGTGATCCAATGAACTTGGAGTCTGCAAAGACACAATACTACCTAGTCTATGGTCACATAAAAATATTGGAAAGCCTCAAAATGGTTTGGGACACAAATTTGATCCAGTTGAAGATAGATTTTGTAGATGTTTTCTAGTTTATGTAAGTTAAAGAAGCATCTTTGTATATATGCAGTCTGCTTATAATAGTTTTGTTTGATCCTTTTTTTGGTATGTGGATTCCTACCTTTGCCATTGATGTCAAAGGGGGAGAATAGTAGAGTGAAAGTATAATCATCTAAGGGGAGAGTTGTCTTTTTGGAATTTTGAAGATGGCAGCATAATTCATCTTGGTATTAATCTGACACTTAGTCATTTTTCACTATGTTGCCATCAATGCCAAAGGGGGAGATTTTTGGCAAGAGACACTACTAATATAATTTGGTGTTTTCATTGATGGAAACCCTAATCGATGATTGGATACGCACATCATCATTTGATCGTACCGACAGTCAGATTGAAGACAATCAAGGAAGAATAGGGCATCTGACAGTTTTGTGTTCATTGATCCTTATGAAGTTTTTTTGTTATTATTTTGTGTTGTGTATCTCAAAGGATGTTTTTTGGTGTATGATCTCTGCTACTATTGAATCTTAGTGGCTCGTATCGATCCGTGTGCGAGTTTGAAGATCTGGTTGATTGATTTTATGTTTATCGGTGCATGGAGGCCGAATTCGTGGATATAACATGTTGCGGATGTAATATTCAAGTGTGTTTTTGTTCAAGCATCTTTTTTTGGGTCCTAGCTAAGTTGTGGTTGACCATTGTGGATGTGCGTTATACATTACTCATGTTTTGGGTCGACAGTTGTAAATATTTTTGTGTTCTATTGATGCCGACCTATTGCGATTAAATTCTTGGTCGCGGATATATAAGTGATTGATCATATAATTTTGATATATGAACAAGGTGTGTTGATGTGAATCATGAATATCAGAAGTACAAAAGAGTGATTATGCATAGTTTCACTTGTGCATTAAGGATTTTGTGATGCAAGTTTGAGTAGAGCAGAGTAGAATTGTTGAATCAGTCAGAAGGACAAAAGATTGATTGTTGAGCCTAATCGAAACTATAATCAAGCATATGTAGATGTTATTACTTCAGTTCAATCCTTCATATGGTCTTAATCTAAATATTTTGTAAGGTGGAGAGCCTTTCTATTTTGAGCAGTCAGTGTGCCTGAATGCAAGTGCATTCCCCATATTGTAAAATTTATTTTGAGTATACTCAGATCATATTGTGGATTGGCCATCCACCTTATTTTTTTCCCCTAACATGTTTTCCACATAAAAATATTTGTGTAATGATGTTTTGATTGTTTGCTTCATGTTCATGCATTTTGGTTGAATGTTACTAGTGCTTTGAATGTAATGATTAATAAAGTTAATTTTTTCACATTATTGATTCACCCTCCTCTCAGTGTAGCTTGTTTCCAACATATATTAAATTGGTCAACCTCCCAAAATAGAATGTAACTCCTCTTACAACACTGACCTAACATAGATCTCATTATTATGGTTAAAACTTATCACTAATCTCACTTACCTAATTCTAGGCACTCCACAAGGGAAAATTAATGCCTCCTTGATGAGAAATATGCTACATAACTCTCATTTAACTTCTTTTGTAACTCTGTCATTAGCTTTGTTACAAATACATATAGGAAAATAAAATAATAATAAATAATAGTCCCCACACATAGGGGTCTCCACTTTCACCCTCTCCATATTCCTTGGAATACATACATTATTTATTATCTACATTTAAAATGAAGACGTTAGTATTGTAAGGTTAATGACACCTATAATACTAATAGTTAGTTAATTTGCCAAAATGCTAGAAAGTTAGGACTCATTAAATGAATGACTTAGGATGAGAATGGTTATCTTCTATAGCTCACTTCTACAAGTGCATAAATAACCTTTGCAGATGTGGAATTAAATATTATGTATGGATCTAAACTTCACTAATCCATCCCTTAATTTTTTTTCAATTTGATGTTTGTATCTATATCTAAAAGAGGCATGGTATTGATAGACATCAATTTGAAGTTTGATAGGACAGCAATGGTCTACTTTGGTAAAATCCATGTTATCGATCAACAATATAGAGCAACGATTGAAGACAATAAATAATCATGTAATGTGCCTAAAGTGTTGATATCACATTATAATGCTTTGATATCCATAGATGTGTGCTAGGTGCTCTCTCATTGATTATTTGCATAAATATAATGACTCAGGGTTTATCATTTTATAAAACACCCTAATGTTGATAAAAAAAAATTGAGTCTCATAAAGATAATGTAAGATAATGATTTATGATATTTCTTGTTTAGATTATAGTTTTAATTTTTTTTAAACTAATTCACCCTATTCTCAAAATATTTTTTGATAGGTGAAAGATGGGATGAGGGAAAAATCTCTTTTATAGAAATCAAAAGATAAATAGAAATAAATATTTAGAACCATAAACTGGGGAGAAAAATCAAACTATGCGGAGGAGAATCTAAAAACATAGAAATATCCAAGACTAAGTTGAAGATAAAGACAAGAATAATACTAAGGAATTCAAACATCTCAAAATGGAGACTAGTAAGAAGGCAAAAAATGCTTAATATAACCATCATTTCACATCCCCTCACTATCACTTGGTAAATTACTTCCTCCTACTACTAGTGAGGAGGGTATCCATGGTCCATTGAGTGTTGTCATAAACTAAAGCATGATCATTTGAGCAGTGTTTTTCTACTTCAAACTTCCTTCCTTTCCTCTTACAATAAACACTATAGTTTTGTTTATTTATTTTGATCATAATTTAAGAGATAAAGACAATATCATGAAAGGGGACTTGAGATTTGGTGTCCAAATGATCAAAGTCTTACTTCATAGAGATGAAATGAATGAAATGATCCTCTTCATCTAGAGTCTACTCCAAATAGTGTTGGAAACTCTCCTCATTATCAGATAATTGATTAATGACAAGAAAATATTCCATGTATGGACTCTAATAAGGGATGGAAGGCTTTGGATCTACCTCTCTTTCTATAACTACAAAAGTATCAACCTACATCATAGTCCTAACATCCAAATCTTGATTCTCAAAAAACAAATTCATGGTTGTGCCACTAAAACATCTTTATCTAGAGTACCATATTTTCCCACCCATCAATTAGGCTTGATTAAAAATTTTCCAAGATGTTCTTTAAATAAGAAGCCTATAATTTCGTGACCCAACTCATTGTAGTAAAAGAATCTCAATGGAAGACCCTTAAATTTTAGGAATCGAATCCAAGTACCTAGGGAGGAATGAATGTGGATCATCTATATAATAGGTCTGCATACCTCGGTCATGGTGTAAACCTTTACATATCTACTTCTTGAAATCCTTAAATCAATATAGATAATTTCACAAAAATCCTATTTGGTCTATAACATTGTGATTTGACTTGAATCCCTAATGATCAATAAAAAATTAAACAAATATAACCAAATAAAAATAGTTGTAATAGAGGTAGAGTAAGGTCAAATAAAGGATACCATTGTGCAAAATAAAACACTGTACCATAGAGCTATCAACCACTTTGTTGATCATAGTTGCAATCTTTAACTAAGAAGAACTAGATAACAAAACAACCCATGCTCTAGATCTCCACAAAGGGGGTTGTCATGTTGCTCCAATAAGTTTAAGTATATAAAATGAAATATTCCATATGCATTTAGATATGATAGATTGAACACAAATGTTCCCCATAATATTAAAATGGTTTGAGATTACTCTAAAAAAAAATTAACTAGTCACCAACACATTATGACATGCACTAAATTCTAGCATTCCCCCCTTAGCATTGACATGGGTGAGGAACTTTATTTTAGAACCACATCAATGGTTGACCTTAATCAGTCATTACCTTCATCTTTTGAGTTGTTATTGAGGTTCACCTATTTCATATTTTCCTCCAACGAAAATTATCCTTGAATATTGGCTTCCACCAATAATATATCTAATTAAATTATTTTTAAAAAATAAAATAACCGCTCATGATACAATTTTAAAAAATAATGCATATGATTTCCTTCTTTTCAAAAAAATCTCCTTTTACAATCATCCACCTTTAAAAAGTTTCCTGTTGTTTAAAAACTCCTCTTACAATCACCCTCCTTTAAAAAGTTTTCATCTCTTTGATGTTGAATCTCACCAATAAAATGGGTACTCTTAAAAGAATTTTTTGGCAAGAAGATAGATTGGTAGGGGGATGCTCCATGACCACCCTTTACTTTGAACATCTTGAGAAAACAACCTCTCCAAGTAGTCCATGAACTTTCAAAGATAAAGAAAGGAAGGAACACTCTTTTATAATATATATAATAATTTGGCGTGTCAGTAGTTTTTATCAGAAAATGAATTGTGTAAGATTTGTTTTGTATCCATGTTTTAAATTTATTTTGTATCAAGGTTTTAAATCAGAAAATTGTTGTTGACTTTATCCATTTGGAATTCATTGCGGTGATTGAGTGACTTCATCACCAGAGAGAGAACAACTACAGTCGAAGGGCCAAAGTGAAGATTGAGAGATCTTAGGGTTGAGAGCACTTTGACTACATTGTTAGAGTTTATAGGGATCTGATTGCTCACCATTGGGAGGAGTTTTTTTATCATGTTAAATATAGGATATCGTAAAATAATCTACTGAGAAAAGGTTGACAAGATCCACACAGGAGAAGGAGTTGGTTTGAATGGCATTTAGTGATGAGAATTGTGGTTGCTGGGCCAAGCCAGAGTAGTGCTTGTGGGGAAGTTGGTAGCTCTCTTCGATGTCGAGTTTGGATAGAATTGTTAGAGTGAATATTTTCCTTCTTAAGTTTATTTAGGATTAATTGTACATTTGTTATTCGGGTAGTTTTTTTCGTGTTGGGAAGTTTCTAACTAGTCACCCACTTTTCATTCCTTTTTTAAGACACTTTGTATATTATGTTTACACATCACAATACATTTATTTTCACTCTTGATGAAATAGTATCTTCTATTGCTTCTCTTTCGTGAAGGTTTATTTTGGTGTGCAATTTCTCCTTCTTGGGTGCTCCAACAAGAATTAGCATTGATTCCAGCTTATGTTAGGCAAGGCAGATTGAAATGCTCAATAGCCCGAGGAGGAGACAAGCATTGATCAATGTCACTAGAGTCATGTTGCCAAGGCCGGATTGAGTCTAAATATGTGAAGGTCGAGTTGGGTTCATCTTTTGACTTCATCTATGTCACCGAGTTGCTTGTAACCTAGATCCAAGTTGATTATCAAAGCAAGAAGGTGTTTCACCAATGATGCAAGAGGACTTGGGCCATGCAAATCTTGTTATATTCCTCATCTACTGCAACCGTTCATGCAAATGGATAGATCTATAAAACACTTAGAAATCCAATTCCTTTGTAATAATATTTTACCCTCAAAAAAATAATTTGAACCCTCGTGCACCACCACTACTAAGAAAACCTCCTTATGCTACTCCAATATTAGCAAAAGTAACAAAGATTGGAAACTAAACTATAGATTGGTATGAAAATATGAACAAGATGGAATGTAGACGAAAAAAAGAGTGAAAAAGGTGTAAGAAGAGAAGAGAATGTAGGTGGATGATGAATGTTAGCAATTTTTCACATAATTTGCATTTCAAAATTGTTGGAAAATATGCAAGAACAATGAATAGACAAATTAATGGTCATTACAAGTGGTATGTATTGTAGTCATTGTATGCATTGCAACCATTGTTTATTCCATTTTAATAAGCAACAATCAAATAGAGGGGAATAAAAGGTCTAGGAAACATGCTCTAATACTAAATTGAAACAATTTGAGATTAGTCTAAAAAATAATTTTGATTAGCCACCAATACACTATGACATGCACTAAATTCTAACACATAGTAGCTTGTAAGATTTCATTATAAACATAAAAATCTAGAGGTTTTTCCTCAAGATAATCATTGGTGTCACCCAAGAAAAGAGAGCTTAGAGGATTTACTCCTAAAGAAGAGAAAACTAGGATTGAAACACCAATTCTCTCATCTAAAGACGAAAGAGGATTGTTTATTGGTGTTAAGCATTGGACCATACGAATTGGGTGAAGGTTAGGGTTTTCCACAATAATTTTCTTTCTACAAAATTTTCTACAACTATGATATGAAGTGTTAAGATTCTTGCATTCTCAATAGACTTGAAAATCTATTGCTACACATTTGTAAGAACATATCAAAACTAGCCACAATGAATGGTATGATAAGAAAACACAAAAAAAGTGTGGTGGTTAAGGATTTAATAGATATCAATCAATGAAGCTCATAGCCCTAATCAAGAGAACAATAATGAAACATGAATAAATAGTGGATCCAAACTCGAGGATCAAATCTAAATGCAAGATATATAATAAAAATATCAAATTTGAAACCCTAATATAGAAGGAATAAACCTTGAGGTTAAACCAAAGGAGGTGTAAACTATCCTACATTCACTAACAATATGAAGAAATAAAAGCTTCCTCTAGAAAAATATCTTAGGATACATCATTTAATCACAAAAAATAGCAATCTACCCAAGGATAAAGAATTGAGATTGATTCTGATATTGAATAATATGTAGGGGAGAGGGGACCATAGTAGGGTGGGAGCCTATATTGGGGATGAAAGTAGTCCCATGTGGGCCCCACACTAGACTGCCTTAATATGAAATTGTAAAGCGGATTTCACCCACAAAGTCAACAAAGGTACTCGATTCACTATACCATAAAAAATGTATTATAATTGGTTTATATTTGTCCTTAACACAAATAAGTAATCACAGTCTTACATGCCAGAGAATATTCAAAGCACATATGACACCACAAATAAACAAGCCATATAGATTCTTATTGGCATGTAGCTTTACAACTTGCACCCACAATAAAATATTAGTATAACCGATGCTCCCCTTTAATATTACCACTTGCATTAGCTCACGACCACTATTTTAATACATGTGGCACAAAGAGAACAACTACGGCCCAAGAATGTCCCATCACCAAATCTAGTCCAACCCACCCCCTATCCCACTGTGCCATCAATAAAACCCTAGAATGAAAATAAATCATTCATAACGGTCCCATCTATCAAATCCATTTGCACGACAATTGGTTGAAACTCCTCTTTTGCCACCTACAACCACCAAAACAATGGCAGTAAGGCCACCACATTCACCTGACCAGCAAAAAAAATTACACACCATAAATACATACATACATTGCAATTGAAGGCACCGAGCAAAAAATTCAAACTTGAAAAAGGAGGACGAAATTAAAGACTCCATACCATCGGGATTTTCGAAGATTTTGGCGACTCCGTGCGAATATTTTGTGTCGACGGTGGAGACCTCTCTGATTGTCGGTTGGAAGGATGTGTTATCTAATGGAAAAAAAGTCTCCTCCTTGTTTCCTTCTACACTTGAGATTGTCACGACCTCTAGAATGGTGTTTGACATTCCTGATTCGATTAGTGACAAGATCCTCTCCTCCATGGAGAATGTTGTAGCGGGTAGATTTATTTCTTATCGTCCAACGGTGGATATGGTTTGGAAATGGGTTGCGGTGAAATGGCACCTTGAGGGTAGTGTGGAGATTTGTGTGATGGATGTTGGTCTTTTCCTATTTAGATTCATGGCTGCGGAGGACATGGTGGCAACTCTATCGTCGGGTCCGTGGGTTTATGGGAAACACAACCTGGCTATGTGTCGTTGGAAACCTGGTTTTGACCCTGCTACAGATCTGAATAAGTCAGCTCCAATTGGGGTGCAGCTGTCGGGCTTACCTCTAGAGTATTGGGATGAAGCCATCTTCAAAGGTATTGGGGATTCGTTGGGTCAATTCATCACCACGGATTCTATCACAAAGTCAAAATCCAGGTTAGTCTTTGCGAGATTTTGTGTCAATATTTGTGTTGATAAAGTCCTACCAAACTCTGTCAAGTTGTGTTCTAAGTTTGGCAGCTGCATACAACCTGTATGCTATGAAAATTTCATGGTATACTGTCAAAAGTGTGCCAAAGCTGGGCATCTGATTTCTGATTGTAAATCCGCAATCAGTCGAGAGTTTAAGGATAACTGTATTGTGAAAAATCCCACTACTCTATCTAGAAATGTTCCACGGCTGCCGAATGACTTTGGGATTGTTCCCCCAAGTGTTGCCCAGTTGCATGAGGACCCTCTACATCCATCCTCCCCTTTCATTCCACCTTTTGAACTATCTGACCCTAGTGCTTGATTGGAGTCGGTTGTTAAACCCCTGTCTATCCTTTTGACTCAGGACCCTGGCTCTTCTGCTGTTAATCCCCTGTTTGAGGGGGTCTCTGGTCCCTGGCTCTTCGGCTATAGACCCTATCTTTAAGTTTATCTCTATGGGGAACTGTGAGGCCTTGATTGAGGATGGTGAGATTTGGGAGGAAGAGAGCTCTGGTATGATTGATGAATCTACTGAAAGTATGGGGAGTTTGAAGCTTGAGAAAGATGGGGAAGAAGGGATATGGACAACACCAAAGAAAAAAGGAAGGAAAAAAGAAGTCAGATGTAGGAGGGGACTCTAAGCCAGGGAGACCTTCTCAGAGGCACACTAGGATGAGAGAATCGACAAATGAGATTGCCTTGGGAAAGCAGAGGACATTGGATGTGTCCTCAAAAAAAGGTCAGAAATGAGAATTATGTCATGGAATGTTCATGGGATTAATAGCCCCCACAAAAAATGTGCTTTGAAGGACTATATAGTGGAACATAAGATTGATGTTTTCCTACTTCAAGAAACCAAAATGATGATGGTTAATTTTGATAAAATTGCTAAAAAAAATTGGCCTAATGCTTCTTATGACTATAGTGATGTTGAGGGTGCTTCGGGGGGTTTGGCTGTGCTTTGGAACCCATCTTGTTTTTGGGGCTCTGAAATATTCCACTGCAAAAATAGTGTGGGGGTATCATTCACTTACCTTGGTGAAGCCTAGTCTATAGTCAATATATATGCTCCTAATCAAAGGAATGCGAGGAGTATTTTGTGGAATAACATGGCAGCTCAAATTAATCTGAATAGGGGAGGTAGTTGGCTTGTTGCTGGAGATTTTAACTCTCCCCTTTTCCCATCAAAAAAAAGTGGTGGCCTTCTAGATTACTCTGATAGCATGTCTGATCTGGCTAATGTTTTGAATTCTTCGGGTTTAGTTGATATTGAGCTCTTGGGCCAGAATTACACTTGGTCTAACAAACGAGCTAGTGGTAATCTGATTCAGGTCCGGCTTGACCGCTTCTGCTACTCTCCTCATTGGACTAATGTCTTAGATGCCAATCTAATAACCTTGCCCAGGACGGTCTTTGACCATAACCCTCTTTTGTTGACCACTAATATTCACCTTGCTGTTGGTCCCTTTCCCTTCCGCTTTGAGATAATGTGGAACTCTCATCCTGATTTCAAAAATAAAATTGTTGAATGGTGGAATATTCCTGTCCAAGGATCCCCCATGTATAGGATCTTCTCTAAACTTAAACATATTAAAAACATGGTAAAAGGATGGAACAAGAATGTGTTCGGGGATGTATTTCAAAGAAAAAAGTTTTTAGAAGGAGAGCTAAGGACTTTACAAAAGAAAATGGAGGAGGGAGATGACAGTCAACAAACTCACAACCAGGAATGGGAAACCAGGATGCAATGGGAATGGGTTCTAAAAAATGAGGAGGTCTTTTGGAAGCAAAAATCAAGAGTCCAATGGCTGAAGGAAGGAGCTAGGAATACCTCCTTCTTTCATGTTTTTTCCATCAAGCATAGGAAAAGGAACCAAATTTCTAAACTAACCAATGCTACTGGGGAGGTGAATTTAAATCATGCTCAAATTGGCCTCTGTGCAGTTAACTATTTTCAGGAAGCTTATTCAGCCCCTGCTGAGGTGCCTAACCTAGCTTTGGACAGGGCAATTCTCAACCATCTCCCTACCTCCATTTCTGAGGAAGATAATTTAGGGATCCTTATAACTGTTTCTATGGAAGAAGTCCACCTGGATACCTTTAGCATGGGGGATTTCAAAGCCCCAGGGCCTGATGGTTTTCCTCCTATTTTTTTTTAGATTTTTTGGGATACTGTGGGTGGGGACCTTGTGCTTGCGGCCAGGGACTTCTTCAAATTGGGCAAGATCCTCAAAAAATTGAACCACACTTTCATTGCTCTCATCCCCAAGATTAGTGAGCCTCATTCCATGACTGATTCCTAACCTATTAGCCTTTGTAACACCTTTTATAAGATCTTTTCAAAGATCCTTGTCAACCGTATCAAACCTCTTTTGGAAAAAATCATTAGTCATACTCAAAATGCGTTTGTCCCTGGGTGACATATTCTTGATGCTACTTTGACAACCCATGAACTGCTCCACTCAATGGATAGATGTAACTATGTGGGGATGGCTCTCAAGCTTGATATTTCCAAAGCTTATGATAAAGTGTTATGGGACTTCATCCCGAAGGTCTTGGCTAAGTTTGGTTTCAATAGTTTGGTCATCAAACTCATTATGGAATGTGTTAATACTGTCAAGTACTCAGTTATTGTGAATGGATCCCCCTTTGGGTTCTTCTCTACTGGTAGAGGGCTCAGACAAGGAGACCCTTTGTCCCCCTATCTTTTCATAATGATTGTTGATGTGCTCGGCAAGAATTTCATGGGTCTTCTATCAGAGGGCTCCATTATGGGCATTAGAGTGGCTTCCTCCCTGGATCTGATTGTTGTACAACAATTTGTGGATGACACTTTTCTATTTGGGAAAACCTCTATGGTGGAAGCGAGGAAATGGAAATCTTGTCTTAACAACTATGCCTCTTGTTCTGGTCAAAGCATCAATTACAATAAAAGCATGATTTATTTCTTTAATTGCATGCCTAATTTGCAAAACAGGGTGACTGTGGTCCTAGGATGTGTCAGTGGATCTCTCCCGTTGGTTTACCTTGGGCTCCCCCTCATGGTTAAGGAGGTTCCCACTGATTTCTGGAACTCGATTCTGGAAAGGATCCAAAGGAAATTGGTTGGGTGGAAGGGCTCAATCCTAAGCCATGCTAGAAAACTCCAACTTCTCACTGCGGCTCTCTAAGGTATCCCCACTTACTTCCTCTCCATTTTTAAGATGCCTAAGTACATTGCTGATAAATTTAAAAAAATTCAAAATAATTTACTCTGGTCCAAGACTAAGGAAAAATGAAACTTGCTTTGGTGAAATGGGAAAGGGTCTTCCAGGCCAAAAATTATGGTGGACTTGGAATCGGGAGAATCGTCAATTCTAATAGGGCTCTGATGGCCAAGATTGGTTGGGATCAATTAAGGAACACTAAGGACTGGTGTAAAATTTTGAATTCCAAATATCTCCAGGATAGGCCCTTCATTGATTGTCTCTTGGAGTCTCACCCTCGGGGCTTTGTTGTCTAGAGGAGCATTTGCAGCACACAAGGCCTGTTAAGGAAAGGGATTAAGTGGAAAATGGGAAATGGGATTAGAATTAGATTCTGGGAAGATACTTGGCTAATTGACTGCCCTTTGGCTTACTATAACTTTAGGGCTATGATGGGTGTGTCCCAGAGATTCTTTGGCATCCATATCAGTGACTACATTTCTAGACCCCCCGAAGCTAGGATTTGGAGAGACCTTACCCTCTGTTGCCCCCAATCCCATGACCTTTGTTGTCTGGCTCGATCCCTTCAGGTGATTCTTTCTAGCACCAGGTTTCCATCTTATGATAGGGAGGATGA
Source organism: Sequoiadendron giganteum (assembly GCA_007115665.2). NCBI lineage: Eukaryota > Viridiplantae > Streptophyta > Pinopsida > Cupressales > Cupressaceae > Sequoiadendron > Sequoiadendron giganteum. The sequence continues at coordinate 656,747,610 of CM021106.1, read as the reverse complement.
GTGTTTTTGGACTTTAGACAAACAAGGGGATCTCTCTGTGCGGTCGGCTTACAAACTGCTGACAAACAAAAATTCTGCTGAGAAACCCTGGAAGAAGGTTTGGAATCGCCACATGATCCCTAAAATTAATTTCTTCTGGTGGATGACCTGTCATAATAGGATTCTTACCGAAGACAATTTGAGGAAACGGGGTTTTTGTTTTCCCAATAGATGTTTTCTTTGCAAGAATGGGGAGGAAACTGTCAGTCACCTTTTATTACGCTGCCCGTTTGCTGCCAAAGTTTGGGGGTTGGATTTCGAGAAACTTGATGTCCCTTGGGTTATAAGCAAGGATCTCTTATCATTCATTCTAGGTTGGTATGGTCTGTATTCCCACCCTCTGCCTAGTGAAATTTGGAATCAGGTCCCTCTTATTTTGGGATGGTGTTTGTGGAAGGAGAGAAATAACAAGGTTTTCAGGAATGTTGAGAGGAGCCCCAAGGATTTTTTTGGCATTGGTGCTCGGCTCATTGAGGAGAATATCTCTCTCTTTAATGGGAAACTTCCGGAGATGGGGCCATTGGATTACGAAATAAAAATGGCCAAGGAGTGGCACCAGGATTTAAAGGCTAACTCTTTTGATAATTCGAAACTCTTAGCTAGGAAAAATACTAAATGGGAGCCTCCAAATAGAGGATGGTTTAAACTTGATTTTGACGAGGCTGCTAAGGGCAAACCATGTAGGGAAAGTATTGGTGGAGTTATCAGAGATCCTGTGGGGGCTTTGGTGTCGGGATTTGCTGGAGGTATTGGGTTTTAGTCTTCATTAGTGGTGGAGGCTCGTGCGCTACTAATGGGCCTCAAAATTGTTGTTTCTCTAGGTATTGCTTATCTCCACATTGAAGGAGACTCCAAGTCTATTATGGATGTTGTGAATAAAGACAGACTACTTGGCTGGAATACTAATTATATAGTATTGGATGCTAGTTTCCTTTTATCCAAATTTAGGGAGAAAAAGGTAACTCATATTTTTAGAGATGGCAATCAAGTGGCAGATGCCTTGGCTAATCTTGGCTCTGGCTGGGATTCTGCTAAATGTTGGAGGAAAATGGAAAGGTTACTGCCAAAAATTCAAGCTTTAATTGCACGGGAACAAAGCAACCATGTTTTGCAATGATTTTAAATCCTTGGATGATGGGAGCTAAATGGGGGGTCCACCTAATTATTTTAGGGGTCTGGTGGATGAGTGTCAACATTGAGATGGTGTACAGGTGGTGGGTTTCTGGTAGAGATTTTTATGTGTGGGGCACGGATTGGAGGATCCACGTGTCTGTCATTTGGACATGGTGGATGGGGTCGGGTGCTAAGGTAATGAAAAGGTGGCGGGGTTTAAAATTGAAGGATGGCAACACGACTAAAACTGGTGGCTTAATGAAGGTAAGTTGGAAGGACGTGACTTCATTAAATCTAAGGAGTCATATAGTGTGATCTATTCTCTTGGGGATTGTGGGATATCTTGTTGTATCTCATTCTTGCATTAGGTTGTGTGAAAGTATTTATAATGATTTGTCTCTTCATTATGGAAGCTTGCCTCCTTCTAGGGTCTTCGAGCTTGATAGTTTAGTGCGGGTCTCCTTTGGCACCTTTTGGATGGTTTCTAATTTTAGTTATACGACCATTTCGTATTGTTTTTTGCGCATTCCCTACATGCCCGCCAATTCTTGCCTTTTTGGCCGCAATCATCCCAAGGACTTCATTAAATTCATTGTCAAATCACCCTATGGTGATTTTCCCTTCCGTGCATGCGACCTATATGTGGGTGTTATTAGCCTTTGTTGTATACCTTTCCTTAACAATCACAATGTGATAATCATTTGTGGCTGCTGCATTTGGTATTTTTTGTAAATTCTTAGGCTTCCTGTGTAGGTTGGTAAAATGGGTGGTGAGCGGGTGAGGATTGAATTAGACAACTGTGAGGATTTTCAGAACAACCCTTTAGTCTGGCACATCTGTGTGGAAGGTGGCATCACTCCGCTTATGGAGATCTTGGTTGGTCATGATCCTAACTTGTCGAGTCAGTTTGCCAACTCACGGAAGGATCATCAGGTCTCCATCAGAGGAATCTCGTTTGAAATCAGTGAGGAAGTCATAGCACAAGCCACAGGATTACTATGTACTGGGAAAAAATACCCCAAACACACCAAGAAACTGGATCATGAAATCTTAAAAGATATTTTTTGAGGTGAGGAGGCCCCGGTGCATAACCAGTTGGGGTTTGAGAGAGATTCTCTCCCGAAGCCCTGGGATCAGGTGTGCCTGGCGCTGATGAAGTACGTCACCTTGGAAGGTAGGTTTAAAACCTGCTTCTTTTATCACTTCCCCCTATTAAATCATTTAAGACACAAGATGTTGCTTAGTTTCTCATTCTTTCTTTTAATGGACTTGGAAAACTCGGTCGAAAAATGCAAAGAGTCGGTCAGCCTTAACCCTAGTGATCTCTCACCGCTCTCACTCCATCAGGGGCTCATTCTAAGACTTTATCACTTTTATCTAGCCCTTTTTCCTCCTATAGCTATTATGGTTTTTCACATTGAGAACATTGAACCCCTGTCAACTGTGAATATTTCCCCAATCGAGTCTAAAAGCCCTCCCCGAAAATCCAATACGGGCACTACGGGGAATCCCAAAGCCAAGATAACCACCAAGAAGCTTAACGGAGGTCTAGGTAAGGCTCATGCCATTGCGATGGAGGGTCTCTATGAATTGAAATCCACTCAGGTAGACTCGGCCTACAAGGCCACCACTGCAAAAAAAGGAAAGGAGAAAGACATGTTGGCCCCAACTGCTAAGGATGGAAAGGGCAAGAATGCTATAAGGAAAGACTCCAGAGGTGACACGGTTGTGGGGACCACTGAGATGACTGGTGGGGGAAATACTAGAAGGAGATCTAGGAGGCTTGCTAAGAACAACAAAAATAGGTTGATTATTAAAGATTCGGAGGAGGAGAAGTCTGACAGCAAAGGGTACAAGGAAGAAGAAACTGAAGATGATGAGGAAGAAAATGTGGAGGGGCCCCAGTTTACTCTTGAGGATAGCAAGGCTCCTATTGATGGCTCTGCATCCCCTGGTCGAAGAGCCTGGAGAGGTCCAAGAGACCATGGATATTGGGGAGGAGCCTTGTGATGTGGTGAAGAGAATGGACACGCTCGACAAAAGGTTATGGGGGTTGACCCACTTCACCATGAAGTTGGGCCACTTCGTCATGAGCACTTTATCTAATGATATAAAGGAGGAGCTAGAGGGAAACAACAGTCAGGAGAACAAAGAGTGGGTGGGTGATGAGGCAGTGGACCTCCTGATTAAAAACTGGGACAACGCCAGTTAGCTGCTCCCTGTTCATGTCTGTCTGCTGACTCTCTGCGGTCTCTGTGCTACCTGTGGGTTGTTTCTGCTTTTTGTTTCCTTAATGTTTGTTGTTTAAACTTGTTCCTTTTTGGCCCTAGTGGCTCGTTGTGAAGGGTATGACACCCTGTAAATGCTTCTTAACTTTTCAAAAACATTGAACATATAAAGATATTTTCAAATTCAAATTTTCATTTCCATTTACCACGTCTCAATTTCATATTCGAGGCAGACAAACAAGGAGGACAAGAAGAAGCAACATGAACAACACACTATCAACATCCAGGTACTCTACACAAACAAACTATTTATGCCTATGAATTCCAATCTCAAACTTCTTGTTTATGCCTATGAATGCCAATATGTTCAATGCTATGCAAGTGATTTTCACCATACAGTACATACCTTTTATTTTTCATATAAACTAATCATGTCCATCTGGGGTTTAAACTTACACTGTTTGTCAATGCCCAAGAAGTTCATTCCATTTTATGGGTTCTTATTACGTTGTCTATGCCTCCCAATATAGATCTGTTATATTTTCTTTAAAATTTATGTGATAGAAAAACCAAATAACTCAATATCTAGGGTTTCAAATTACAGAGTTTATGTATGTCACATCATTTAAATTTGTTTGCTGGACTTTTCTTATGCTCAATATGGTTGCCAATATAGATCAGTTCTATGCACAATAATTGCATTTCTAGCATATGAAAGTGACTATTATATCTGGTGTTTCAACTTTCTTTATTTATGAATGCCAATCTGATCATTTATATGCAAGTGATTTTCACCATATAGTACATACCTTTACTTTTCCATATAAACTATTCATGTCCATATGCTAATATGTTGTATGTGATGGTAATGTTTCTCAAAAAATCCTATTACTCAACATCTAGGGTTTCAACTTACATTGTTTGTCAATGTCCAAGAAGTTATTTCATTTTATGGGTTCTTATTACATTGTCTATGCCTCCCAATGTAGATCTTTTATATTCTTTGTAAAATTTATGTGACCCACAAACCTGTAACTCAATATTTGGGGTTTCAACTTATAGAGTTGTTGGAATTTTCTTATGCTCAATATGGTTGCCAATATAGATCAGTTCTATGCACCCTAACTGCTTTTCGAGCATATGAAAGTGACTATTATATCTAGCGTTTCAACTTTATTTATTTATGAATGTCAAGTAATTTCAGTTCAATTCCTGGTATTTTTGTTACATTCTATATGCCTGGGTATATAAATCAGTTATTTGCACTCTAAATGTTTCTCACCCACAACCCTATGACTCATATCTGAGGTTTCAACTTAACACTATTTATGGATGCCAATTCTTCTGAGTTCAATACAATGTGATTGTTAAACCCTATGTGATTGTTGCACAAGGCCTAGTCACTCTTATGAATGGAAATGCCATTCTTGCAACAAATTCTTTTTAACTCACTAGCTGGGGTTTCCTCTTTTACTGTTTATGATTGTGTATGAATGCTCAATTTCAACATTTTCATATATCACAAACTTGTAACACAATATCATGGTGTTTCATGCTTCATGCCTGTTGATCAATGACAATGAATTTCAGATATCTACATGGTTAGTTCCAATTGGCTTTATGAAATTACACAAACTCCTTTCATTTTGAAAAAAAATGTTTTAAACATGTGCAATTCAAACAAAATAATATGATCACATAAAACTTCAACAGTTACCAAATTTACCATTATAAACTATCAGCTAGCACAATAAAGGAATTAAAAAAACAAACATGCATCACTCTGTCTTTAAGGGTCTTCAATGATGTTTCTTATCATTGTTTCAAACATGTATGAATAATGTGTGTAGGTTCAATATAAAGTTGGTATGAAGTCCAAGCCAATGAAGAGAGCCACCACAAGGTGGCCTGCATGTAAAAGAGGGGTTCCATTCCTCCCTGAAGAAGAACAAAATGTAGAAGTAGAGACAATTGTCATAGTTCCTTCTCCACCAGGCAGACGGACTACAACACCAAGACAATGGTAATTGATAATGAAAGGTATAGTTGATCATCAAACAAATGACATGGTGGTTAGCCAACATGAGGAACATAATGATGACCTAACTCTTCCCTCAACCCATACCCTACTATTTTGGTTGGCAAATGGATCTATGAATATGGATAATGACATTCTAAGTCTTCCATCACCCCTTGCCCAACCCTCTTGGTTGGTAGAGGGAGCTAGTGATGAGGGTTATGATGGTTTAAGCCTTCCCTCGGCCCCTACCAACCATATTGGTTGGCGAATGGAGCAAAAAAATTGGGTATTGTTTTGCAGTGCGAAGAAGAGAATGGAACTTATTCATTTCCTTCTCCACCTGACACTTTTTCCATACCACATTTGCTAGATTACTATGCAGATATGAGCAACGAAATAGAGTAAATGAGGAAGACAAAGCTATAAAGAAACAAGATAGGAAGGAGGGGGAGAAAAAGGAGCAAGAGATAGTTCAAAGGATACAAGATAGGAAGTAGATAGAGCAAAAGAGGGACCAAGACCGAGTTCAAAAGAAACAAGATAAGAAGAAAAGGCAGGACAAGATGGAGAAGCAAAGGGTTCAAAAGAAACAAGATAGGAAGGAAAGACATATAAGCAGTCCTAAAAACCCGTTAGCACACAACCATTCCTTGTTTCGGGATATATTGAACATATGCATCCCTTTGTTCGGGGAGTTGAATGTCAATTCGAGTCTTAGCACAAATGTAGGCTACACTCCACTCTCTGTTGCAAATAGTTTTTCACCACTGTCGCATGTAATTATCACTCAATTTACAAATGCAAATGCAAATAATGTGAGGACAACTTAGAATGCATAGGCATGAGATGAGAACACATCTCTAGATGTTTATCTTTGCATGCTTGATTGATGTTGGGAGGGACCATCACTACAACTATATGAGTGATTGGCTAATTTTTTGTTGTGTATTCTAGCTTGCAAGATATAGTTCAATTGTTGGTTGTTTTTTTGTTGGGGACTGTAATACCCTAATATTAAGTAGATAAATTTTCTCGCCATGTCACCTTGCCACTTATGCATCAGCCCATATATTTTTTTTAAATGATGACCCCGCCACCTGTCATATACGTTTTACACTAACGTGTCCAAAATGGGCCGATTTTACCCTCCACCCCCAAGTGGAGCCCACCCCCCTCCTTAATCGGTGAGAACATCCATGTACACAAGATCGGATGACCGCGTGTACACGATAGCCTTGCCACCCTGAACCATTAGTTTAGAGAATTAAACGCTCACCACCTCCTTCATTTCCTCCACTGACCAACTTGCCTTACACATCGCTTCACATTTACTCAGACTATCGTGCAAGTAAATCGAAGATCAAGGTTCATTCAATGCTCCAAATTCTCGCATATCCCACCCCTTCTCATTCATTTTTATTTGCAAACATTCTCGACTATTTTGTTTGGTTTCACTCTGAAACATGTAGGGTCATTCATTGAAGAGGCTTCTTTTCACAAAAGAATTTTTAGTATTAAACCATGTTGCATAAACTGATAATTTGTAAAGTATAATAATACATAGTTTAATACTTCAATTCTCTTCTGAAAAAGAAGTCTCTTCAATGCTATAACCTCCAATGTCTCTACATATTTATGTCCTATAATATGTAAATGTTCTTGCCAGCATTATGCACATTCATATATTCAATATTTGATATCAAATGGATCTGTTTATTGGTTTACGAAATGGATATATTTATGGGCCTAATTAGCAAAATGATGTCCATGTTGGCAGTGTAGTACAATTGCTTGTTAATGGAATTTTGCTTAATTATACTCAAACTTTGTTTATGGTGATTGCTTGATTGGGCTGAAATGTACAACAGACTTCACATAGCTATTGCATGTATAGAATAGTATGCATTAACAACCACTAACAATATCACTTGAATCTTCATATAGTCATGGAAACAACACTCGCAACACCATTTACATGATATAGAATGTATAAAGTGCAACAACCTCTTGTGTATAATATAATGGAATTGGTCATGGGACAGCCTTGGATCTTTGATGTCATCATGCCATTTGATGTATGGAAATATTGGCAGTGATGTAATGCAAGTGGTGATATATTAGGGGAGTGTTGTTTATACTAATTTTGTATTTTGGCTACATGTTTTAATGCTACGGGCCATTAACAATCAATATGGATTGTATGTTTGTGGTATCGGATGTGCTTTGAATATTCTATGAAATGTAAGACTGCGAATAACTATTTGTGTTTTGGACAAATATAAATTGATTATAATACAATTTTGTCGGTACAGTGATTACAATTGCTAGAATTAATTATTTTTCTTACCAACAATATATAATCACTAGAATTGATGAGGCAGAATACACACACACACACACACATATATATATCTATATCTAGATATATATATATATCTAGATATATATAATTATAGATATATATATATATATATCTATATATGTGTGTGTGTGTATGTTCAAAGTTGACCTTCCCTACTTCCTTTCATGTATTCCTCATTGCACAATCAATCATTGTGCACATACATATATTATGTGCATAGATTATTGCATGTACAAACATAGTGGATGTCCATATATATGTGCATGCAGTAATCTATGAACATTCATACCTACGTTCATATATATGTATGTGCACAATAACTTTGTATAATAATTTGGATGGTTGTGTTCCATGCACTTGTTTATTAACTTGTATTGCATATAAATGTATGTGCATACTTTCATATATATATGCATATACATATGTACATGTATGCATATAAACAATTATGCATAGACATTAAAGTTTATATATCCATATACATATATAAATGTATGTACATATATGCATCTACAAATATATGTGCATATACATATTAAAAGCATAGGTGGCACGGTCACGTAGTGGGCAATTCAATGATGATAGATTATGACTAACCATGAGAGGAAAGAAACATAAGAAATAACAACCCATTAAAGACAGAGTGATGCTAGATAGAAGCATTATTTTCCTTGAAAAAAAGAGTATTTTTAAGAACACAAAATTTGGAAGTGTTCATAAACACCCTAGATGCCATACACTTTGTAGACATCCAAATTTGATCACTTCCATATTATCAAAATTGTCTACTCTATTCATCTATTTCATTAATAGTGATTAAATAATTTATTTAATCATTATTTCATTTTCTGCCTAAGGTTCCTAAAGTATGTAATTAAACAAATTAAATACTTTACCCTATCCTTTTTTTCTCTAAATTAAATAAATATGACAAATTATTTAATTTAGTCTTTTAACCCATTTGAATTAAAATCAATTTTTAATTCCCTTTTTTCTCTCTCCTTCTCACATTCTCCATAACCCTCTTTTAATCCAGATTAAATTAATTAATCTGTGATTAGGATGTGTGCCACTTAATCTTGATTAAGTGTCATATCCTCCATAATCTCCCACTTGCCTCTAATCTCTCATCAATTATCCTAATCATGTGTTGCACAACCTTAATCAGAATCATTAGCCACATTTAGCTTACCTTTTCTGGTCAACCTTCCCACTTACCATTTTTAGCCTGGACTCTTTTCCCCATGTGAATTTTTAATTCACATTTATTTTCCCAAGGTTCCTGTCTTCCCCATGTGAATTTTTAATTCACTTTTGTCTTTCCAAGGTCTTTCCCATCCCCCATGCAAGATTCTAGAAGGCTTGACTTGTCACATCACCCACATGTGACAAATCTCCAACTTTTTGGAGACCTTCTTTTACCCAATAAACTCTCCAATGAATGTAAATTTTTAATTTACATTTATTTTTCCAACCACTTCCCCTTTTCCCATGAGATTTTTGAGAAATTCTAAAATTCCTCAAAAGTCTCTTTCATCCTCATTTGGGGACAAGAAGTTCCTTTTTGAGGAAACCTTCTCATCCCCTAAGGTACCTCAAAGGTACGTGTCCTTCATCCACCTCATGTACTTCTCTTCCACCTCATGTCCTTCTCCTCCACCTCATTTCCACACCACTCCACTCTAAGACATCTCACATTCCACATGTCAAGATGTGAGGGCTTGTGAGTCCTCAACTCACCATAGCCCTTCATCTTGATCTTGTTGGATCAATCTCAACCGTTGAATTCTCTAGAGAATTCTAATTAACCTATAAATACCCACTCATTTCCTTTAATTTGGGGATCAAGTCTTTTGCAACAAAACTTTTGCAAATTTACCATTTGAGCTCTCATCTATCATAGCACTTAGCATTCTCATCCATCTTGCATCTTGCATCCATTCAACTCCATTGCCATCCAAGGAGCACACAACTCTTCAAGAATCAAAGGGCCAATCAAGGAAGGAGCAACAAAGGAAAGGTATAACCAACTTCAATCATCAATTGTTTTATCTTACTTTTGTGCTTCACCATTTTCTTAGGCTAATTTTATTGAGGTGTCCTCTTTTAGTGTTATTGTTTTTGTTATTACATCATTAGTTTTGTTTAGCATCTCACATTAGAAGTAGCATTTTAAAGGGATCACATTTCTGGCATGCCCAGTGGGACCCACAAAAGGGTTTCTTTATTTTACGTTTGTTGTTGTTAAGCTTGTTTGCAGGTTCGGGTCGCAAAGGGGCGGATTTTCCCTCACGGGCGTTGCAAAGGGGTGGATACACCCTCACGATCCGACATTTCTGCTAGTTTTACTGCAGAAGTGCGGATACGCCTCCGCAATCCGATGTTTCTGGCTATTTTTCTGCAGAAGTGCGGATACGCCCCTGCAATCCAACATTTTTGCTAATTGTATTTCTGCAGAAGTGTGGATACGCCCTCACAATCTGACGTTTCTGCCAGTTTTACTGCAGAAGTGCGGATACGCCCCTGCAATCCGACATTTCTGACTGTTTTTCTGTAAAAGTGCGGATATGCCCCTGCAATGCAACATTTTTGCTAACTGTTTTTTCTGCAGAAGTGCGGATACACCCTCACGATCCGAAGTTTTTGCCTAACTATTTTCTACATAAGAGTGGATATGCCCCTGTGTTTTGACATCTTTTTGCTAACTATTTTCTACAGAGGGATGGATTTGCCCACTTGATCCAACATTTTTCACTGCAGAGGGGTGGATTTTCCCTTAACAACATAGTCAGGAAGGTAAAAGAGTTGTTTTTTAGCTTTGTTTTTGTCTCTTTCTTTTGTTGTTTTGTGCACTAATCCTCTAACCTTGTTTGTTGGTGGGTGAAGCTAGATTTCTTGCTGATATCTTAAGTATTTTGTTGAAAATCACAAAGGGAAAAAGATAAAACAACTAACACTTGCTTGTAGGGCCTTCGTTTTATTCTAATTTTTGAAGTCTTTCCTTACTGCTTTATCTATTTACTTAGTATAAGTAGGGGAAAGTAACATTTGTTGCTTGCTGTGTTTGTTTTATTTATTTTACCCTAAGGGGGCATTAGTTTGTTTTCACCTTCCTCCTTTGCACTTTGTGCGGATCCGAAGGGGGTAGCTGGACATGATTAGTGTCTTCTTCTTAGCGGGACCTGCTTGGGGATTTCATCACCCCAAGGGACGATCCCAACTACGTGTACTGGCAGGGTATATAAAGGGGGGAGAGCTAAAGTTGTATCCCAATCTAGTTGCATCGTAATTAGCGAAACGTCGAAGCTAGGGTGATACCTAGATAGACGTGAAGAGTTGGTCCGAACCTTTCAGTATCTCATTGGGGTTCTCGACTCACGTTTATGACGGACTGGTGTTCATGGTTGTGCCTCACGTACCGAGCGTATATCGAGGACTCCCTAGAAACCTTGTTCATCCTAGAGTAAGACCTTTGTCGGCCATAACCCTTAATACTAATCATAGGATTGTGCTTGTTCAAAGTGTCTTTCTATTAAAACCAGTAAATTTTGATAAGTCAAACCTTCATTGAGTCATTCCAAGTCTTTGCCATAATCCCTCATTCCAAACCAAGTCAATGTTCCTGCAGAGGGGCAAACTTGCCCCCCTGTTTCAACATTTTCTACTGTAGAGGGGCGAACTTGCCCCCCTGTTTCAACATTTTCCACTGCAGAGGGGCGAACTTGCCCCCCTGTTTCAGCATTTTCCACTGTAGAGGGGCGAACTTGCCCCCCTATTTCAGCATTATTTCTGCAGAAATGCGGATACGCCCCTGCGATCCAACGTTTTTGACAGTTTTTACTGCAGAAGTGCGGATACGCCCCTGCGATCCAATGTTTTTGACAGTTTTTACTACAGAAGTGAGGATACGCCCTACTGAATGGACAATTTCATCCATTTGACCATTCTAAACTTTCGTTTGAATCCCCAAAGTCTCCATTTGACCATTCTAAACTTTCGTTTGAATCCCCAAAGTCTCCATTTGACCATTTGATCATCCTAAACACTCATCTAAGCAATCCAAACAGCCATTTGATCATTCTAAACCTCCATTTGACCTTTCTAAAACATCCATTTACCACATTCACATTGATCATTCCACCATTTGGGATACTCATCTTATCGTGAGACCTAAATATCTTCAACAACACATCTTCCATTTGCATTCATCATCATCTCTCAACACAAAATCCCTTAAACCTTATTTTAGGAGTTATTTCCTGAATTGACTAAAGCGTTAAGTTGATCATTATCCTACATAATCAATCTTTGTCTTCAACCTAATCAATCCGCTCCTATCTTGAGGCAGATTTGTGTTGTAAGTCAACGTCATTGGTCCAAATCAATCCCCTTCCATCTCAAGGTGGATTTGACGCCATGATCATTGATTTAATCCGATCAACCAATGTCATAAGTCACTTAGGGTGATTTCCAAATCAGGTTTTAAGATCCCCTCCATCAAATCGAATCATCAATCCAATCATCAAATTGATACATCATCATTTGATCCAAACAAATCCAATCATCAAATTGACACATCATCATTTGATCCAATCAAATCAATCCTCATCCAAATCATCCAATTGATACATCATCAATTAATCCAATCAAAATCTCATCATCCAATCAATCCAATCCTCAATCCAATCATCAAATTGATACATCATCAATCCAATCCAATCTATCCAACTCCAATCAAAATCTCATCATCCAATCAATCCAATCCCAATCCCAATCATCAAATTGATACATTATCAATTGATCCACCATCCAATCTAAATCAATCAATCCAAATCATCACCTAGTTTATCCTTTAGAGATCGCATCTTGAAATCGCCTAGTTATTTTGCACGTTCATGCCCGTTCAAACCCGTTCACAAACAAAAAAGAAAATGGCAGACTAGCAAACTCAAGGTTCCCAACCAAATGTCCCTCAGGATCCTAGTAACATTACACACGATCCCCATAACGGCGTCTCATCTCAATCAAACACTGACATCCAAAATATCACACCACCTAGTGACGAAAACTTGGTCAATCAACCCGAAGTCACCATTGATGAATATCTTAGTAATCCTGCCAATGTCCAAATGACAAATCGTCTCCTAAATGAATGCGGGGATAAGATCCTTGCCACCTTACTCATGAAGGGATTCAAACCACCATCCGGATTCAATACATCACAATATGCCCTTCCCCCATTTGTTGACCCACAAACCTCACAAAATGTTCCAAAAAATTCCTATGTTCCTGAAGGTGCACCCACTGAAAATTGGTACCACCCCGAACTTGGAAATGCTATCATCCATCAATTCCAAGAATATCCTTGTCTTCCAATCACAACATCTACTATTCCACCATCTGATCCTAATGATCCTCATACCTATGGCATGCCGCCATACATCCCATCTGCTCTACCGCTTCCTCCCCCATATTCTAATATTGGGGGCACACCTCCACTTACCAATGTGCTACCTCCTGCATTTCAACAAGCTCCAAATAACCCACACCAATCCACCACACTACTAGCACCGCCACATGTTGCTACTATTATAGTTTCATCTCAACACTTGCATCCACAACATCCGCAACACGCTTCCATTCTCACACAACCATCACATCAAGTGTTCCAACATACATCTCAACAACAACAACACATCCCATCTCACACATTTCAACAACAACAACACATCCCATCTCACCCATCTCAACAAAAACAACATATCTTACCTCACCCACCTCATCAACAACAACAATGACCTCCACAACAACATGTGCATATCCCTACACAAACATATCATAATCCACTTACTAAGTATCTCTATCACCCCACAAGCACATACACTATTCCATCCCACATGAATCCTCATCAGAATGCGCAAAACCAAACGCACACCCAACCGCCACCTTACACCAACCTTTCACAACCTCAATATCACCTCCACCAACAAACATCAAATCCATATCCATATGCCATGTAACAATCCACCATTGCACAACAATACCAATCCTATCCACCCTACTTTCAACAACAACAAACTCACCAACAGGGGGCACCTTACACTTCATATTACCAACAACCATCATCACATCAACAAAGATGCCTTACCTCTATGCATTACCAAAATGCTATGTAGCAACAGGACCCCTCTCTTGTTTCCTACTATCAACAACAAGTGGCTCCCACTCAACACAACCAATCATCCAACTATCAATCCACTTACAATCAACCAACACATTCATATCCGACTCAACCCGTTTATGATCCAACAATGGTAGGGCCATCCTCATCATACCCACAACATTATCCATACACTCAATCCACTTTGACCCCCATGACTCCCATCAATAAGGACTTAGAGGAAGTAAAAGCAGCATTAAGGGATTTACAAGCTAGAGTGGGTAAACAATCATTCAAGTTTGAGGACATATGTCCTTATCCTTTTGATCGCTCCATCTCCTTGATTCATTTTCCCAAACATTTTGAGATACCCAAATTCGATAAATACAAAGGAACCAAGGATCCTAAAGCTCACCTCCAAGAATTTTATGCTCATTTCCAAGAGGTCATGCATAACAATAACTATCTTATTTGACTTTTCCCTAAAATTCTACAAGGGGTTGCCCTCAACTGGTTTATGGGTCTTGAAAAGGGATCCATCAAAACCTTTGCACAATTGTCTGAACAGTTTGTCTCTCACTTCTCTTTTAATCTAGAGAAAGATATTGACACACTTGATCTCCTCAAAGAAAAACAACGTGACAGAGAGACCTTTGCAAGCTACTTGCAAAGATGGCATGCCTTGGCTAGCAGGATGAAATCCCCACCAACAGAAAAAGACATGGTGACGTTATTTATCAAAAACACCCACCCGGATATGGCTCACAATTTCCAACTCCATTGTATCACCACCTTTGTGGGACTTGTGGAGAAAGGCCCCATCCTAGAACGAGCCCTTGTTTCGAAAGGGAAAATCAAACATTTCAATTCTGATAGAGAGAAATCCTTTGGGGATAAACCTTGTTACTGGAATAGAAATAAGAACTCTGTCAATGACGGTGTCACTGACACCAAATAGGTTCAAGTGGCCACCACCATGCAAAGGTACCCTCCTCAACAACAATCATCAGTCCAAACCACCATATCTATCCCTCAAGGGGTACCACGACCACAATCTAACCAAAACAACCAAGGGGGAAACAAGTGACAATTCACTCAGTTGGGTGAACCCCTTAGTGTGGTGTTTAACAAGCTGCTTCAAGCTAATTACCCCATCACATACCCTATCACCAAACCTCTCGATACATCTAAACCCAAGCCTGCTTGGTTTAGAGACAATGAATACTATGAATTTCACAAGATTAAGGGACATACCTTAGATAAATTTCAAGGCCTAAAAACCTACATTCAAGGTCTCATCAATCGGGGTGAAATCCATGTAGATGCTAATGCAGCATCTTCATCCAATGCTCAATTAAAAATATATCAAAATGCCTTTCCTAACCATAATCAGGGTCCTAGTACATCCAACTCAAATCCTGGACCTAGCAATAATAACACGCAAAATAACAGTACCAATAACATCAGCTACAAAAATGTGCCATACAATTATCAAGGTGTGGTTTCATATGTAGAACAAGTGGAGTCATGTGTATCCATGATACATGTTAAAGGAAAGGATCCACAATGTGTTATTACCACTTGATGAACCCGCATCACAGTCCCAGCAGCACCTCCATCTACCCAGTGACCATCCGCCAATTCCCAATACAACATCCTAGACCATCTAGGTAAGACTACAGCCCAAATATCCATTTTGGATCTGCTTAAGTCATCCCCTGTACATCAAGATATCTTAACTAAGGCTTTGCAAAGCACACAAGTGCCTGATAATATTGACCCTACCCAATTTCAAGCATTGGTAGGCAATCTCTCATCCACCTATCAGTTAGCATTTAGCCAAAAGGATATGCCACATCTTGATTCAACCCACAACCAACCCCTCCATCTCGAAGTTGGTGTTAATTGTCAAAAAGTAAAAAGGGTACTGGTAGATAATGGTTTGGCCCTAAATCTTTGTACATTAAAATTCATACAACAGGTTGGATACACCCAGGCTGATCTTAGAAAATAAGTTATCACCATAAAGGCCAATGATAATGCAGAGCGAGATTCTGAAGGAGTTATTATCCTCCCTATTCAAGTGGGCCCCATTGTACAATACACTATGTGTCATGTTCTGGACCTTGAACTTCCATACAACATCCTTCTTGGTCGTCCATGGATTCATTCTATGCAAGCCATCCCATCCACCTATCACCAATGCTTAAAGTTCCCATTTCAAGGAATGGAAGTCACCATACAAGCCGACCCTCAGCCTTTTGAATATTGTCGTGCCTTGGAAGCTTCTTTTCCACATTCACATTACTACCCAGGAGTTGAAATGGGGGCATCCCCAACATCTGATCCTATCCCATCCACCAATACACTAAACACTTCATCCCCACCATCATCCACACCTGCTTCCACCGCCACCAAGGGCCAGATCATAGATAAGGGATGTGGGGAATATGAAATGCATACCGCACTCAATGTGGCAACCATGCCACCTTTTCCCCACACATATGGACAACTAATTCTGCCGCTACCAAAAGTGGAAGAAAAGACACTTACCCTCACTTCCAAGAACATGGGGTCAACAACATTCAATGATTTGGGATCCCTCTAGGATCAAATGGACCAAGATATCAGTCAGTGGGTTTATCGTGAGGAACCTGAACCACCACGTCCCCTTATTGAATACTTTCAAGAATTCTATCCACGTGCCTCCGAGTTCATTGAAAAGTGTCATTACCAAGGCGGAGACCTTGGTGTAGAAGAACAAGGAAAACGTCTACCCATTGAAGCAACTACCATTCGACCAAGAAATTTGGGCTTGGGTTATGATACCAAACAGAAGGGTCATGCAACATCCTCTAGCATTTCTAATAATGTTAGTGTTGACAACGGTTCCCTCGAAGACATACCAGAGGAAGAGTCCATCATACACGTGTACAATGATTTGGAGCATATTGACCTCCCCGCCATGTTTGAATGCTTATCTGTTTGTACCATAACTTTATCCCTTAAACATCTTGAGCTTATCGATCATGACCTACAAGGTAGCGCACCTGTCAGCACATTTCCCTCAGAGGATACCTATGTAAATCTAATGGGATTGGGGGAAGATGAATGCCCTAATCTCAAAAACAAAAAGAAACAAAAGAAAAATGCGTCATCAAGTGAAAACCTCACTGAGGCGCATTTTGACTACGAAAAAGTAAAAACAAAAGATGTATTTGACAATGAAAACCTTAATACGGCACTGGAAGATGGGGACGTTCATCTTCCCCTTGTAGGAACACAATTATCTGAGCAATCTTCAATTCTTATTGAAGAAACACAAGAGGTGAACTTGGGGATAGAAGAAACTCCAAGGATCACCTATTTGGCCAAATCTCTATTTGAAGAAGAATATCGCACCATTGTCCACATTCTCCAAGAAGGGGTTATCAACTTTGCATGGGCTTACTCTGATATTCCTGGCCTGGATCCTAATCTTGTTGTACACCATTTGGATGTTCGTCCGAAGGCCAAACCTATCAAGCAGAAGCTCTGAAAGAAGCATCCGCAGGTGGCATTATTGGTTAAGAAAGAGCTGGAAAAGTTACTGGATGCTGGTTTTATCCGACCCATTGATTACTTTGATTGGATCTCCAATATAGTACCTGTTGCTAAACCCAATGGAGACATCAAAATTTATATGGATTTCCGAGATCTTAACAAAGCCTGCCCAAAATACGACTTCCCCTTGCCTAACATCGACATGTTGGTCGACATCACTGCAGGACACAAGATGCTATCCCTCCTGGATGGTTTCTCTGGCTACAATCAGATCCAGATTGCCCCTGAAGATCAACACAAAACTGCTTTTACAACACCTTGGGGTACTTTTTGTTACAATGTCATGCCCTTTGGTCTCAAAAATGCAGGAGCAACATATCAACGAGCCATGACGGTCATATTCCACGATCTCATCCACATCATTATGGAAGATTGTGTTGATGACCTACTGGAAAAATCTGGAACTAGAGAAGAGCACCCTGCCATTCTGAAAAGGATCTTTGAGTGCTTAGAATAGTATAAGCTTCGACTGAATCCAAAAAAATGTGTGTTTGGTGTCATCCGAAAAAATTTTGGGCTTCATAGTTTCCCGAAGAGGCATTGAGGTTGACCTGGCTAAGGTGAAAGCTATCATGGATATGCCTCCACTGAGAAACCTGAAACAATTAAGGAGCCTCCAAGGGAAGCTGCAATCCATCCACCGGTTTATCACCCAGCTCGCGGATAAATGTCAGTCATTCACCTACCTTCTTAAGAAAGACACCAGCTTCAAGTGGAATCAACAATATCAGTTGGGTTTTGACATGATCAAAGGATACTTGGCCCACTCGCCGATCTTGATGCCACCTATCCCTAGAAAACCCCTCTTGTTGTACATATCTGCCACATCAGTTGCATTGGGGACATTATTAGCACAGCATGATGACTCCTCAAGGGAACAGGTGATCGATTACATTAGTCAAACACTGGTCGGCTATGAACTCAATTATTCACCAATGGAAAAGGCATGTCTCGCTATGGTCTTTAGCACACAAAAGCTATGCCACTATATGCTTAGCCATACTATAAAATTGATATCCAAAGTCGACCCCCTCAAGTACCTGTTATCCAAGATAGCCCTGACTGGTCGAATGGCTAAATGGATCATGCTCCTCAGTGAGTTTGATATAGAATATGTGGATAGAAAGGCCATTAAAGGACAAGTAATATCGGATCAGTTGGCAGATGCCCCGTTAGTGGATGCCTATCCCATAGAAACTGAATTTCCAGATGAAGGAGTATTTGCAGTCTCAGAAGCCACCACTTGGACACTGTACTTTGATGGCTCACACACTCATAATGGATCGGGGGCAAGAATCTTGCTCATCACCCCCCAAGGCGATTACATACCAAAATCATTCAGACTGGATTTTCCCTACACCAACAATATCTCTGAATATGAAGCCCTTCTCACAGGCCTCTGAATTGCAGTCCAATGGCACATCACTCATCTGCACATTTTTGGTGACTCCCAGTTGGTCATAAAATAGGTCAACGATGAGTTTCTAACAAAAGATGAAATTTTTTTGCCTTACAAATGAATGGTGGATGACTTCAAGAAATATTTCACTACCATCCAATTTGAACAGATCCAGAGACTCTAGAATAAGGCAGCATATGCTATGGCTACCATTGGTTCTCTCCTCGACATGCCAAAAGATTGCACAAATTGTCAGTTCCTCATCGAGCAACTCCTAATTCCAGCGTACGATATCCCCGAGAGTGATATGGTGTGTGCTATTGTAGGTCCTGA
This sequence comes from Sequoiadendron giganteum, assembly GCA_007115665.2. Taxonomy (NCBI): domain Eukaryota; kingdom Viridiplantae; phylum Streptophyta; class Pinopsida; order Cupressales; family Cupressaceae; genus Sequoiadendron; species Sequoiadendron giganteum. The sequence goes on along the minus strand of CM021106.1, from coordinate 656,728,353 downwards.
ATCCCCTTGGTACCATGAAATTTACACCTATATTCATGACAACACCCTCCCGCCTGACCTCACGAGAAACCAATGCAAATCATTTATCCAACGCACTGCCTGTTACACCATCATCGATGATACACTTTATCGATGTGGATATGATGGAACTCTCCTCCGTTGTTTAGATGAAACTGAAGCCTGCATGTCATTAACAAAAGTTTATAGTGGTATTTGTGGGGCCCATTCTAATGGTATGGCCCTAGCCAAACGGATTCTCAAAGCAGGATATTATTTGCCCGCAATGGAACAAGATGCTTGTGAGTATGTCAAAAAGTGTCTTCCGTGTCAACAACATGCGGATCTGATTCACGCTCCAGCACAAGACCTCCAACCCATCACGACACCTTGGCCGTTTTCACAATGGGGTTTCGACTTGATTGGCAAGATCTACCCTCCATCTTCTGATGGACACACCTTTATCATCACAGCCACTGAATACTTCACCAAGTGGGTGGAAGCCATTCCACTCACTCAAATCACTGGTGTTCAGATCTCTAAGTTCATCCTCTACCATATCCTCTACAAGTATGGTATCCCCTCCACCATCATCACCGACAATGGAAAGCCATTCAAAAATAACTGTATGAAGATCCTTTGTGACACATATCATATCCAACATTGTTGGTCCACTCCCTATTAACCCCAAGGTAATGGATAGGCAGAAGCAACCAACAAAACATTGATCAAAATCATTAAGAAGATGGTCAATAGCACTAGACGCGATTGGCACCTCCATATCCATCATGCTCTTTGGGCATACTGTGCATCCATTCGCACCCCTACCGGTGCTACTCCATATTCTCTTGTCTATGGCGTTGAAGCCATCTTGCCAATTGAATTTGAAATCCCCTCACTCTAAATCTCCCTCAAAAATCTCATCACTGACGAAGACACCCGAGTGGCACGCTTGGCACAATTGGAATTGTTGGATGAAAAATGGGTCAAGGCTTATAACCATCTGCAAGCCTATCAACATCGACTCAAAAGGAGCTACAATAAGAAAGTTTGTCCTCGCCAATTCAATGTTGGTGATTTGGTCCTAAAAGAGAATCAGCGAAATCAACAAGATCGAGAGAAAAAGGGTAAGTTTGAAGCAAATTGGTTGGGCCCTTATGTCATCACCACGAAGTATGGTTCGGGTGCCTATAGGATTTCCACCCCTGAAGGCAAGCCCTTGGAGGAACCCATCAACATCATGCACCTGAAGAAGTTCTACACTTAGGTTAGCTAGGGTATCCTTCCTGGTAAAAGTCAAAAATACAAAAAAATTAAAAAATCAAAAAAATCCAAGAATAGTAAAGAAAAATAATTCGTCCTATGGTGAAAACCACCCCTGCGTGGCGCCTTGGATATGTACGATTGGTGAAAACCTAGCAACAGGCACCTCTCTTATAGGGCTTAATCATTATCTACCTCACGTCCTGGTTACTTTATGGCTTATCCGCCGATTCCTCAATCCCCAAATGCTCCCATCCGCTTGCATCACCTCATCGCTTGGTATATTTTGGTTGAGCATTGGACAACCGTCATTCGCTATCTAACATCCTGAGCTTATCACCCTAATCTGAGCTTGTGTCATCTCATTGTTGTGTTTGTCTTCATCTAGGCTCACTCTTTGTGTCCATCTCCATCTGGGTCTCACCGTGTCTCCATTTGAACTACGTTGCCCCTACGCTTGCACGTAGGCAAGGTTGATCATTTGATCCATCCCCAGGGCTTCTCTTTGTCTTCTTTTGTGGTCGGTCCATCCGATCATTGTCCTCCATCACCTGTCATCATCGCCCTCTTTCTGCTTTTATCATCGTCTCCTCTTGAACTACGACGCCTCTGCGCTTGCACGTAGGCAAGGCTAATCTTTGATCGGCCCCTGAGGCATTTTGTCCTTCATCATTTGTCCTCATGGTCCACTTTTCGATCTTGTCCATCCTTGGTCTTTTGTCATGTCCAAACTATGTTGCCCCTGCGCTTGTACGTAGGCAAGGTTGATCTTTTGATTTGCCCCCGGGGCTTCTGTTTGTCTTGGTCATCCATCGGTTTCCATCAGTCCACTTTCCGCTATTTTATCATGGTCTTTTCCTGAACTACGAGGGCTTTGTGCTTTCACATAGGCAAGGTTGATCTTTGATCAACCCTTGAGCCCCTAGGTCTTTAGGTTATGTCTTGTCCTCTTGTTGTTTTGTTGTCAGGTATGTCCCTATCATTGTTGATTCTTCACAAACAAGATCTTCTCGTATCAAGAAATCTGCCCAATGGCAATTCTCTTATGTCATCTAGGTCACTTTAGCTTAGTATCCATCATCGGTTTTAACAGGATGCATCCTTCCTAATAGACCACATCAACCCCATCCATCCTTGGGATCTTATGGCAACGAACACTTGTAATTGATTACGATCTTTTGGTACTTTTGGATTCTGTTTATCATTTGAGCTCCCTGTAACCACCAGTCAAGATCGCCATGATCCTTCATATTGTGGTGTGTTTTTCCTAGTTAACATAGGGACATCTCTTGACTGTTTTATTGTTTCTATCTACTGGGATGCTCCACATGGTACCCACCAGGATTCCTCTTGGATCCTGCATCATGTGGGGGCATCCCTTTGTGCTTGTGGTTATTCCAATACCTAGCCCGACCAAGGTCATCGTGACTTTGGGGTATTGGGATAGCCTTCTTGTTTGTTGTATTTTTTTTATGCATTAGATATTAATCCGTCTTGGTTTACATACCCAGACACCCGATGTCTTATGCTATAGCAAAAATCAGTGCTCTAAAGGATGGAAAATTGCATTCATGTTGCATTTCATCTCATTGCATATTCCCCCTCCATCCTATCTTGCTCCTACATCTATGACTCGTGATTTTGGTTGTGCAAACTCTCATTCCCTCTTAATAACTTTTCCTCTTCCCTCTTATTATCTTTTCTTCCCAAGATCCTTATGGTTCTTGATAGGTACTGCACTCCACACACCCTACGCCTACCCATTGATACTTATGTCTATAATCATTAAGTTCATTTACCCATATTTACATGCATTCATTCATTTATCTATTTGCATCAATGCATTAGGTTCATTTACATCCATTCATTTATCCATTTAGATCCATTTATCCATATTGCATTAATTCATTTAAATCCATATTGCATCAATTCATTTAAATCCATATTGCATCAATTCATTTAAGTTCATTTATCCATCCATTTATCCATATTGCATTTATCCATTTACTTATCCATTTACATCCATTCATTTATCCATTTAGATCCATTTATCCATATTGCATTAATTCATTTAAATCCATATTGCATCAATTCATTTAAGTTCATTTATCCATCCATTAATCCATATTGCACCAATACATTAAGTTTATTTATCCATATTACATTAATTAATGTAGGTTCATTCACTTCATTATGATCATTTATCCATACATTTCCATATCCATTTGCATCAATTGCATTACCATTCATTAACATTATCCATAATCACATTATCCACACATGCATAAGTAAATCATTAACATCATAACATAACATCCATATCAAACAAAAAAACATCATATACATATGCATAACATCCATCCGCTATCATAGGAACATCAATGTAACACCATATGTATAACATACATCATCCATCACAAAAATGTGTGGCATAATATCAATGGGGACCACCATATCATCATCAAAATAATATAATATCCATATCCAAAATATAGTCACCACATAATCACCTACATATCATGCTCAAAATAAGGTGCATCATCTAAAAATATGTGTTGCACCTCCATCTGGTACCTGTCAAAAGCACTTGCATCCTGTCACATGTCCTTTGTTTGCCTTGAGCTACCCACACCTAACCTCTGAGGAGACTCAGGTATCGGTCCCCTGTGTGTCGGGGTCCCCTGCGACTCACGCGTTGGAGTCCCAAATCACAAAGGAGTCGGCTGAAAATCACTGTACCCCCTAGTCCGTGTCCCTAAAGACTGGGACGGTGCCGACATCTATGGTATCTGCCTAACATACCACATTGTACATTGCACTGGATCTGGCACTGCCTGCTCATACGAACACCTCTAGTACACCGCCTCGTGCATGTACTCATCTCTCTGCCCAGCTTGGAACCGAGCGGCATTCCGCTCATGCCTATACCTATCCCGCTCTCTACTAAGGGCACACCGCTCCTTCTCCCATGCCTCTTGTGTCGTTGTTAGTAGATGTATCTGCTCTGTGGCCCTCTCCCTCTCTGCCCGCATAGTCTCTAGCTCTGTTTCATCAATCTGCCCTCAACGTGCCTACCTCTGTGCTATGTCTTGCTCGACATTCTCCGCCCGGCCCACTGCTGCGTCTCTCTGGAACTGTAGGATCTGGACCTATCTCAGTCCATTGTCCCTCTCCCCCTATAGTGTCTACATTTTTGCCTGTACACTATCCCTCTCCTCCTGTAGTGCCTGCACCTGTCCCTGTGCACTCTCTCTCTCCCACTGCACGGTCTCTAGTCTAACCTCTATGGCCTCGAGTCTCACCCTCATCTCCTCTAAAGATGCCTCTATCGTGGATACCCTCTCCTGCAGTGTTGTCCTCTCCTCCAAAAATCTTGCCACTTGAAGTCTTAGTGTCTCCATCTCCCCCCTCCTGCTGACTCTAGCTGACCTCGCATTTGAGCAATGGTCATCGTTGCCTCTATCCTGTCTCGGTCCCATGTCACCTGAGCCAGCTCCCCCCGTAACCTCTCCATCCCTACTCGTAGCTCATCCCTCTCTCGCTCATCCACCTATATGTCTGTCGTCAGCTGGCCCACAACCCAATCAAACACTATCATCTCCATCTCCTTCACCCTTTGCACCTCTGCCTCCACCCTCCTCAACTCCTCCTCTAACATGCGTATCCTCACCTGGGCCCCTCTCAATGACATCACTGGATCATCAACTGCAGTGGCTAGTACTATGGCTAAAGGCTCCACCACCTGTATATCCAGGTCCATCGCCTCCCCCTCTCTCTCCTCCTGCACCTGCTATGCCCGACTCGTCAACCAAATCCTCTGTGGTTGTCCTCTCCTCCCCACCCTCATCAGTCTCCTTGGCTTCTGCTCAACTGGCTTGACTCTCCTCTTTCAACTACTCTCGGGCCTCTCCTCAGAACTCCCTCTATCATCTGTCACCCTCTCTACTCCCTCCTAAGGATCTCGGACCCTCGCATCCTCCTGCGGCTCTCTAGCCCTCACCTCCTCCTATGGCTCTAGGGCTCTCACCTGCACCCGCCTCCATCGTACTCTACCACCAATCCCTGTTTGTGCCTCCCTCTCCTCCACCACCCGGAGCATCTCCACGTCTGACTCGCTCCCCAATCTCACCACCTCTATCTCCTCCCCCCCATCAGCTCCTCTTGCCTCTCTCTCCTCCCCCCCATCAGCTCCTCCTGCCTCCATCTCCTCTCCCACATTCTGCATGCACCAAGAAAGCCATAAAATTCCTTAATTTAAGAAACACCAAACTAATATGATCAAAACCAGCGAGACAAAAAAAAAAACCATTTACTGATAAGAGAAAGTGGTAGAGCCTTAGTGAGGTTAGAAACCTCACCTGTATAGTATGGATTTTCCCAATGTTGTGTCTTGTTGCACTCACCTTTATCCTGCTTGCTGCAAGAACAAATGCAAGGGGGATGAATCAATACATAAACAAATTTTACACATACTTATATTACAGAAATGTGGGCAGTGCTTAGCTTAATACACAAAGAAACTAGTAGACTGTATACCTTTCAATTGCAACTCACCATCAGTGAAGCTTGGAAGGAACAATGGGTTGGGCTAAACATGTATTTCTTTGCACGTCGATGAAGAAGAGTGAACAAGACACAAAATGAGAAGGTTTCAGCTGAATATACCATAATCTCTATGATATATAGACATACATATATACATACATACACATATACATATACATATATATATGTGTATGTATGTACATATATATACATATAGATATGTATGTATCTATATATGTACATATATATACATATGTATATATATGTACATACATATCTATATGTATATATATGTACATACATACACATATATATGTATATGTACATATATACATATATAGATACATACATATCTATATGTACATACATACACATATATATGTATATATACATATGTACATATATAGATACATACATGTCTATATGTATATATATATATGTACATACATACATATATACATACATACACGTATATTTATGTATACATACATATATACATATATACATACATACATATCTATATATATATATATATATGCACATACATACATACATACATACATATATTCTACCTCATCAATTCTAGCAATTCTATATTCTTGGTAAGAAAAATGATTCATGCAACTAATTGTAAACAGTATCATGTAGAAACATGTGGACCTCCAAACATATGGTGTATAGGACCCCCTTAATATGCAATTGTAAAACAATTTTCACCCACAAAGTCAACAAGGGTACTCGAATCACTGTACCACCAAAATAGTATTATAATTGGTTTATATTTGTCCCAAACACAAATAGTTATTCGTAGTCTTACATGTCATAGAATATTCAAAGCACATCTGATACCACAAACATACAAGCCATATTGATTTTTAATGACCCGTAGCATTAAAACATGCAGGGAAAACATAAAATCAGTATAACCCACACTCCCCTTAAATATATGTTGCTTCTTATGCTCTTACATAGTCCATCTAAAAGAAAAACTTCATTTTTTATACACATATTGCATGTTAATGGCCTCTAGCATTAAAACATGCAACCAAAATTTAAAAATTATATATCCCACACTCCCCTATAATATCACCACTTGCATTACATCGCCACCAATATTTTAACACATCCAATGGCAATAGAACAACAAAGAGCCAAGACTATCCCACCACCAAATCCAATCCAACCCTCTCCCTATCCCACTTTGCATAGCATACAATAGATTGGCATTCAAAGGCTTAAAGAATTAATAGAAAAGTAATGGTAAGATTGGAAATTGGAAAAATTTGAGAAATGCATTTTTGAATTTGCAAATTTGTAATGGTGGTTTGTTATAGTCTTTAATTTGTGTCCTCCTTTATCAAGTTTGGAAAATTATTTGGATGCCTACAATTGAAGAGATTGCATGTATTATGGTGAGCTTAACAAATTGTTTTTTGGTGGTTGCATGTGACAAATGAGGAGAAGGAAATTGTAGTTTAATGTCTGTAGTTCCAGGCCTATATGAATATGGAATTAATTAAATAGTGAAGTTGTTCTTGTCAATGGAGAGCGTAATGCATCCTTCGTTCCATTGGTTAGACTCTCCATCAAAAAGAACAACTTCACTTTTTAATTTGGGGAGTTGAATGTCTACAGTTCCATGTATATATGAATATGGAAGTGAGCTGTGGTAAATGGAAATTGGAAAATATGGAGATATGCATTTTTATATTTGTAAATCCTTTATATGTTCAATGCTTGTTTGGTATAGAATCTTTAATTGCATGGCAAAATATCTTCGAATAAAAACTAGTAAACTCATTTTCATGTTTTGGAATACGAAAAAAATAGCAAAGAAAAATTGTAGAGTGAAAGTTTGTGCATTGTCAAACAAACGAATACAAGTGCATGGCAGATAACCCTCTAATTGTGAACCAATCAACCCCTTTCCATGTTTGGTAGTATGAATGAAATTATATATGTAATTATATATATGTATGTATGTATATGTATATGTAAATATATATATGCATATATATACATATGTATGTATGTATATATATATGTAAATATATAATAACATACACATACACATATATATATGTGTTCTTATATTTTTTTTATTATATATATATAATGTATATATAAATATACATATATAAGAACAAATATATATATATATATGTATATATGGGCGGATGCACAAGTGATAGGGTGACGTGGCGGCCTAATATATATATATATATATATTTGTAATATGTGTATGTATTATTCTATGCCTTCCATGCACAATATATATATATATATAGAAAAATACATATATAGGAAGAGAATAATATAATTGCATGGAAAAATGTCTTCGAAATGAAATAAAGAGAATCCATTTGCATATTTTGGAATAACAAACAAATATTAAAGACAAATTGCAGAGTTGGTTTGTGCATTGTCAAAGAGAGGACTACAAGTGCATGATAGAAAACCCTAAAATTGTGAACCAGTGAAAACCCTGAAATTGTGAACCAGTGAAAACCTTGAAATAGCATTTCGTAGAGTGAACTATTGTGAATGGAAGAACAGAATAATAGGATTGCATGGTATAATATCTTCGAAATGAAAACCAATTATACCATATACATGTATGGGAATATAAATGGAAATATGTTTATGTATTATTGTCTTCTTCCATGTACAATATGTATATGTATGTATGGAAAGATAAATACATATATAAGAACAAAATAATATAAAAACAAGTGAATCCATGTTGATATTTGGGAATAACATAAAAATATTGAAGGGGAATTGCAGAGTCAAAGTTTGTGCATTGTCAAAGATAAAACCCTATAATTTAGAACCAGTGAAACCATTTTCATGTTTGGTAGTAACAATGAAATGGAAAAAGCATTTTGGTGACATAACTATTGTGCATGGAAGAACAAAATAATACATAAACATGCCAGAATATCTTCGAAATGAAAACCAGTCATACTATTTTCATATTTTAGAATAACATGATAATATTTTAAGCAAATAATAGAGATGAAGTCTATGCAATGAGGAAGACACAAATACAAGTGCATGGCAAAAACCCTCGAAATGGTAGACATTATAGCCCTATGAATATTTCCTACTAAAAAGCAAATATATCTGTTCTTACAAGTGCATGGAAAAAAACCATCTAGTTTTGAACCAGTGTAAACCTTTCCATGTACACTAGTAACAATATTAAAAAAAAGCATTTCACAGACATAACTATTGTGCATGGAAGAACAAAATAATACTATTGCATGCTAGAATATCTTCAAAATGAATACCAGTCATACCATTTTCATATTTCAGAATAACATGGGAAGATTATAAGAAAATTGCAGCAGTAAATTCAATGCAATGAGAAATACATGAATGCAAGTGCATGGCAGAAACCTTCGAAATGATGAACATTAAAACCCTATGAATACATCGTAGTAACAGACAAATATATTGTAACCATTTCCATATTTTGGAATAACAAAGAAATGTAATAAAATAAATTGCAGAGTTGAAGTTTATGGAATGATGAACAAACGAATACAAAACCAGTCAAGCCCTTTCCATATTTTGTTGAAAAAGTGCAATAGTAATGAAAAATCATTAAAACCAGTCAAACCCATTTCCTTTTTTGTATAAGGAAGCAAATATGAAAAGCACAATGCAAAGTAAACATTGTGCAATGAAGAACAAAATAGTTCAAGTATAGAGACTGGTAGAGGCTGAGCAAGGTTGTTAAACTCGCTTGAAAGAGAAACAGAGCTATCGAGAGTGTAGAGCCGAAGGAAGAAGTGAGAAGAGCCAAACAATGAAGCGTGGACAACTGAACAAGTTTCAGAGTGAAGCCAATGAAACAGTCAAGAATGTTTCCAAACAAAAGGAATGAGAGTAAGCAGGATATGTGAGAATATGAAGCATTGAATGAACCTTGATCTCTGATTAACGTGCCCAACATTCCTAGTAAATGTGAAGCGATGCATAAGGCAAGTTGGTCAGTGGAGGAAATGAAGGAGGCGGTGAGCGTTTAATGCTCTAAACTGATGGTTCAAGGTGGCGAGGTTGTCATGTACACGTGGTTGTCCAATCCTGTGTACGTAGATGTTCTCGCCGATTAAGGAAGGGCGTGGGCTCCACTTTGGGGCGAAGGGAAAAATTGACCTGTTTTGGACACGTTTGCATAAAAAGTATGTGACAGGTGGCAAGGTCATCATTTATTTTTTTAATAATATGGATCGATGCACAAGTGGTAGGGTGACATGGCGGTATAATTTTTAAATTTTTTTGGTCCATGTGGACCTACAAAGTTGACCCGCCCTACTTTGGGCCCCTCTCCCCTATACAATTTAAATAACATAACATAAAAATTATAACTCTAGTTTGATGCAGTTGTCACAATTCCATCTGTTACCGCACCTCCTGCTTGTGCGCCTCCCCTTCAATTCTCGACTCCTGCTCCTCTGTTGTCGATGGTGTTCTCCCTCGCAATGGCTTAGGTGGGGGTTTTTCGAGCATGGCTAGCTCATGCTTTGTTATTGCCAAGTCTTTGGTGTGGTGCCCTAAACTAGACATGATACTCCCACCTTCTATTGTTCTCCCCCACCTTCACCATGATCTAGCTGACCTATTGGTAATGATGTGGTTTAGGGTCCATGTGGCTTAGCTAGCTCAGATCTAATGGTTTCTTTTCAAACGATCTTGTGCCCTAAGTCAGTTTAGGCACCTTGAAATTCTCGCTTAGATGATATGGTGACTCACCAATCAATCCCTAGCGCTTTGAATTTGTCTTTTAGCGCTAAACCTACGAATGTATCCTCTTACAGGGATGTTGCTGCCGGGATGAACTAGATGAAAAAATGTAATTACGGGGCTTGAGATGCATGACCAGTTAAGGGAAGAACTTCCATGGATCAAATGGGGTTCGTGAAGATTTGTCTGAAAACTCTCATTAGGAGGGCACCTACCTCTCATGTCCTAGTTTTTTCAGACAAGCTTAAGAATGAGGTTTTCAAAGGAGAGCAGTTTTACACCAATGGGTTGATTGATCAGTTTAATGGTCTATGGCCAAAATTATCAGACCTGCACAACTAGATTTCATCGATCTGACAACCAATGCTCAATGGTCATGTAGAGGTATATCCTTGTGCTCAAGGGTTTTTCATTGTGGTTTTTGATTGCAGGAAAGATAGGGATGCTATTCTATAAGAAAGATGGTGTTGGAGGAAAATTTTGCTCCTTCTTAAACCATGGTTTTTAGATTTTAATCCCACCTTTGAATCTTTCTCGATGAAGCTTGTTTGGGTCTATCTCCAAAATCTTCCATTACAGTATTGGTTTGAGGATTTATTTGAGGAAATTGGTGACTCTTTGGGTTTCTTCTTGGTTGTAGACTGACACTTCCAACTTTACTCACACAACCTTTTCTCGCATCCTTGTGGACATGGATGTCTCAAAGAACCTTCTTGCTGAAATTGCCTTCAAGATTGTAGACCGTAGTTGGACTCAAACTCTAAATTATGAATGTTTACCCTTTAGATATAGAAGGTGCTTTGAAACAAGGCACTTGGCTTCTTCTTGCTCCAAGAATTAAAAAAAAAATTGATTAGCAATCGTGGTGATTAGATATCCTTCCTCACCATTACTCAGTTAAAGCTCCCTCAAAGGTTAAGATGGTGGATGTGGTTTTTGGGGACAAGGCTTTGAAGGATCCTAATTCCCCTCGGGCCAAGAAAAATGACTCTTCACAAGATGTGGTGGGGTTGTATGGGTGCAATATGCAATAATCATTAGAGGTTCTCTCTTTGACTTCACAAAAGGGCATCCAATCCAAGAAGGAGGATTTCAGCGCTGATCTTGTGAGTCCTCTAACTCCCCCTACAATTATTAGTATAGGGGTTGTTGAAGACATCAGATGTGGTGCAATAGAACAAACTTTTGGTGGCTTGAGAGGTCTCCTTGTGAAAGTTGATCAAAACTCACTGGATTCTTACTCTGAGCATGGATGGATAGAGGTTGAAAGGAAGAAATATCCTCATGGAATGCACCAGATGCAACTTAGATCTACCATAGAAAGGATTTTAGGTGGGTAGGATGGTGGGCTCTTAGAGAAAGGGCATAAGGAGAAAACAATAATTTAATGATTGTTGTAACTTCCGTAGAAGGTTATGTTGACAACCCAGTTGGATTGCTTATTGTTGCACCCCTTGGATCAAGGGTATGCTTGATGTACTTTCTTTATATTTGATATCAATATAATCTCCATTTACGTACCCAAAAAAACTGTATTTTGATTTCAATTTTGTTATATTATATGTTTTTAATTGATTCACCAAAATGATAGAAATTTAGGACTCATTAAATAAATTGCTTAGGATGAGAATTTTTTTATCTTTTGTTTTAGTTTACTTCTATAAGTGTAAAACTAACCTTTGCAAGTATGGAATTAAATTCGACATGTGGGACCTAAACTTCACCAATTCAACACCTAGAATTTGTTCAACTAGATGCTTGTATGTTTGTATCTATATCTAAAAGGGTAGTGTTGATATACATCATTTAAGAGCTTGATAGGCTAGGAATGTTCTTCTTTGGTCAAATTGTTATTATTGAATCAACAATATATAATAATGATTGAAGATCCAAAAGTAATCATGTAATTTTCTAGAGTGTTGATATCACCTTAGAATGCTTTGATGTCCATAGATGTGTGCTAGATGTTCTCTTAATGAATTAAAGTTTTTCCTTTTATATAACTTCTTAATGTTGATCTAGAAATTTAGCCTTATGAAGATAATGTAGCCAATGATTTGTGAGATTTCTCATTTAGATTATATTTTTAATTTAAAAAATATATATATGATTTATCTCATTGAAACATACAAAAATGTAGGTGTAGTGTTTATCAATATGTAATGTTTGAAAAGGTGTGTATGCACTTACAATTTCCTAATTTCATTAGAAAAAGAGATCTCCAAAGGGTAGGATTGACTTTCAACCTTGAGGTGAGCCAACCCTATACGGAAATTTGTTATTTTCTTATGACAAAAAATGACTAAAATGCACTTTTGGGAGATGATTTAAAAATCTTTAACAAAGTAAATTGCATGGCGTAACACTTGAAATGCATATATCTAGCATAATAGAAATGGGAAAGATAGTTTGCAGGCAGATTTGGGGATTACAGGGTGATATCTACAAACCCAAGAAAGCTTGTTGAACTGTAGGACACTTGGGCCACTAGGCGAATGAGTCCTTGTAGGGATTTTATGCACAACTTTTGAGGTTCTCTAGAGATGGATTTGAGATGTTGTTTTCTACTGGTTTCATTGTCAGAAAGTCAGAAATAAATTTGGGATTTGATTTTTTGTGGCTTGACAACAATGGTGACAACTTTGCAAAATTACTACTTTGATCAATCTTCAATCCTTCTTCACCTATAAATATGCACATACAAAGAGAGAAGAAAAATATTTATTTTTCAATGAATAGGGGTTTGCCTTGGTCAAACCCTGGTTTGGTAATTAAACCTTGATAATGAAATAATGACAAAATGCAAGGAATTTGATGAATGAACAATGCTATGTCACAACTCACCAAACCCTTAATGGTTGCCCTTAGAGGATTGAATTCTAACACATCTCTCCAAGGATTGGATCTTGCTTGAATTGGCTTGAATGATTTCTTGATTTGATGCTTGAATGCTTGAAACCTACATCACAATGTTAGCTCCAAAACATAATATGAACACACGTGAATCTTGACATGATGATATGATCTTGATTGTTATTGTAGATGACTGATAATATTTCTCTTCAATTCTCTTGACAATAATATTTTCTCTTGTGAAATTTTCCTCAATGCTAGATATTTTGAATTGATAAAATAACTATGTATTTATAGGTGTTTATCTAATTTCCCAAAAATTAGATTCCACAAGCTAACATTTGAAACTTGAGTTGAATCATTAAAATTTCACCCAAAAACATATTAAAAAAATAGGTCTTAGCACTTAAGGAAGACCCATTCACCCTTGGGCGAATGGGTCTTGGACCCTTAGTCCAAGATACATAATCTAAGATGTTTTAATTAATGATGACATTTGTTTAATGTAGGTTCCCCTTTCGGAAAATTAGAATAATAAGGCTTTGGAATGCATAATTTAGGAAATTAGAAGCTTAATTAAGTCTAATTGATTAAGGGACCCAAACATAGTGTGAAAATGTAAAGGATTACATTTTTCTACACTAAATTTATCCCCCACTTTAGTGAGAGTATGAGCTTACGCTCAAACTCACACTAAAGTTGATAAATATATGTCAAGGGGTCCAAGTGCACAAATGTTGACGGGATAGGATGACAAGGATCAAGGGGGTTACACAAGCCGCCAAGATCCAAGATCCCATGCCAAATCAACTTAAGCACAAAGGGACACACATAAATGTATGATATGAAGTAGCAAGACAAGATACACAAACATACAATGTCAAAATTAATGCAAAGAGAAAAGAGAGGATGGATCAAGATTCCATTGTTTGTCCAAAAGGTATGGATCAAGCCTAGGCTATTTGTCCAAAAATATGCTCACATGACACCACAAACAAGCAAGTTGTGTTATGCTCAATGGCCATGAAAAATATACTCACAAGGGCTAGTGCAGTTTGATATACACTAGGTGAGCCTAAAGAAGTGAGAAACAAACACTAGGTCTACAAGGTGTGAACACACAAAACAAGTGGCAATGGTCAAGTCATGCTAGGTCTACAGGCTCCCATACATCAACCATATCAAAATTTATACTCCTTGATAACTTTGATAAGGCACCACACCATGAACACACTTCACAAGGCTAACAAGATGCATTATGCTAGACACTCATGGAAAATGATTAAGATATTATGCCAATGTCAAAATATCAATGAAACTCATGCCAAAAGGAACTAATTCTAATAATTCCAATGTAAAGGTCACACTTCCTAGGAGATGTATGCTATCATTACTAAGAAGGGAAAATGCAAAAAATGATCGGGGAAAAATATGCCCCCCACTTAAAATGTCAACATACTTGTTATGTTGGTATTTTAAGTAGAAAGAGAGGAAAGGGGATCCTTGAAAATAATGTGCACCTCCCAAAACTAGTTATCCTTTCCCCCCAAGCATGGAGACAAAGACAACCACTAAGGACTACCATGTTTCTTCCATAAGAAATATGGTTGCACCTAAGATTGTACCACCATGAATGGCAATGAGCAAGACACATAAAGCTACCAATTCCATATAGTTATGAGCAACATGATAGGATGAAAATAATTATCAATTAGAGGAAATAGGTGCATCAACACAAGGAAGAGCACCACAATCCTTAATTTGTTGACTTTTATTACTCAAAGCCTTACATTCATTGGTAGAATGATCATGCACTTGATGATATGCACAAAATGAGCTCTTGTTATAGAATTTCTTTCGTGTTCTTGGAGGGAGAGATATCATGTGAGCTTGAAGAAGCCTCAACAAGGTACCCTCTTGATCAATAGTAGAATATGTTGCTTTCTTTTTTGATAGAGATATTTCTTGCTTACTACAAGGTGTACTCTCCCTTAAAGGAGAGTGTAAGATATAATAGACTCCAATCATCAATAAGACATGTGTTTCAAGATGAAGCAATATTTTTCCTAGGATTTTTTTGTGTGATGAAATTTATATTAAGCGAAGGTTTCATTGATGCTTTCATTTCTTTCGAAGGAAAATAACCAAGACCTCTTGTTTGTTCTTATGGGGTAGGCTCTATAGGGACACAAATACCTTATTTTTTAACACCACATCCTTTTCCATTATAGCCAAGTTGTTTCCAAAGCTAATAAAATCTTCCATAAATTGGTTTCTCATGATCACACTCATCATACGTGGATGTATAATTTGTGGTTTCCTCTTCTTTGCTAAAATTTGTTGGCTCACATAGTTGTGATGAACCAACTTGTGTTGATACTATGTTAGCTTCTTTCTCTTTTCCAAATTTGTGTGTAATCTTGTATTCTCCCATGAATGCAGGTGTAAAATCTAATGAACCCCAATCATCTTCCAATAGTTTCATGATTGATGACACACGTCTCTTCTTCTTCTTGTATCGGTTCCACTTTTGTAGGTTGTATCAATGTTGTAAGAGGATTTGTCATTCCTATTTTAGTTTGCAAATAATTTTCTAATTTTAAGTCAACTTTGATTGTGTAAACCTTGATGTTGTAAGTGTACTTCACTAGATGATGTAACGTTGAAGGCACCACCTTCATTAAATGAATCCAAGGTCTACCTAAGAGAAGATTATATTAGATTTCTTGAGGCATAACATGAATAGGAATTTGCAACGTAACCTTACCAAATTTAACAAGCAATGGTATCACACGAAGCGGTTGTTTTCCCACATTATCAAATCAACAGATAGATAAAGAATCAGGTTGAATTTCACTCTTATCCACTCCAATCTTGTCTAGAATTCTTACACTACAAACATTAAGAGTTAAACCATTATCAATGAGGGTATGCCTTATGCCACATTTATTAATAATAGCCACTATCATCAAAGCCTCATTTTTCTTTTGCACTTCTAATGGAGGTAACTCATCTTGATGAAAGGTGATGTCTAAGTTGATCGAGTTCATACCTTGAATTAGGGCTGCTACATCATTTGGTTGTGCATTAGGTGGGATTAAAACTTGTTGTAAGGAATTTTGGAGCATTCCATGGTAAAGAGGTAGTGCTTGAATCAAATCCCAAAGGTGGATCTTAGTAGGAGTGTTACGAAGTTGTTCCACGAGATCATACTCCTTTCCACTATGTGAAGGTAAATGAGGGGCACTAGGAAAAATTGGTTGTGGAAGTGGTATTGATGTAGGGGTGGTTTGTGGTTGCCTATTGTTCCTTGTGTATGTATGAGAAATTATATTATAACTTGGTTGTTGTGAAAAATTGTTACTAGTGAGTTGCCTTTCAAAATTTAGGATAAATCTTGAAGGTAATGGTTTATGTTGAGGTGGTATTATGATAAGAAGTGGCTTAGTAGGTTCAATAACTAAAGGACTCTTAGAAGGTTCAAAAGGAATATTAGGTGGTCTAATGATTAGAGGACTCTCAGGAGGTCCAAAAGGAGTTTTTGGAGATCTTATAATCAAGGGAGATCTAATGGATACTTTTGTTTTCACAACATCAACGAATGTGACTTCTTGTTGATGAATTTCACATGAGGGAGGATCTAAGGTGGCCTTAGCATGTTCATCTAAGAAATCCTTCTTGTCATATTTATGTCCCATAATATCCTCCCAAATAAAAGAGGTTTTAGGAGAGAAGCAAGCAATATTGTCGTGATGCTCAATGGTTGAATCTTCTAACACCAAAACATGTTTGTCACAAGTAGGAGAGGTGTTGGGAAAATAACTAGGATTGTCATGATTTTCAATTCTTGCATCTTCTTTAATCGAATTATTCTCACAAATGGCAGAAATATTGGGAGATGAATGAAGACTAGGCAAAGTGATGTTAAGGAATGTGTCAATGATTTCATCTTCTTATGCCATTATATCTTCCCAAGTGGGAGAAGTAGGGGGAGAGGGAAAAAGAATATTCTCATGATGTTCAATAATTGAATATCCTAACATCAAGATACCTTTGTCACAATTAGGATTGGTGTCGAGAGAAGTACAACTAAGAAATTCTCATGATTGTCTATGATTGTGTCCTCTTGTATCAAATCATCCTCATAAATGGGAGAGATATTAAGGGTTGAGTGAAGGATAGGCAAGTTGATATTAAGAAATGTGTTAATGATTTCATTCTCTTGCACTAAGGTATTCTCATAAGTAGGGAAAACACTTGGAGGATGACTAACATGCTTGTGAATGACCTTATTTTATTTCCCTAAATTATGCTCATAAGTAAGTATATTGTAATTATATAAGTCATTCTTTACCATATCAAAACCACATCTTTGAAAATGAAACATGCTCTATTTATGCAGAAATGAGAAGTAATCTATCCAAAATATGTAATGCTTCAGAAATGTAAACAATTGTCTTAGAGAAGTGATGTTTTTCAATACTGAAATGCAAAATGTTTTTTCTAAATTTGCAACAAATTAAGCAAAATGACACTTTTCTTACATATGCAATAACAGTTTCTCAAAATTTTGAAGTAAAGTTTAAACAACAGAAATAGGAAGTCAAAATAGAGATAGTAACACATGCAAAAGTTTGTCAAGACACTTGTGTAGGGACAGATTCGCTCAAGGGCGAATGGGTTCTTGCTTAGGGGTTTTAAAAATTAAAATATGATTTTCTAAGTGGATACTTAAGTTCTTTGTTTTAGGTTGCAGACTATTATTATTGTGACAAATTTTTCTAGATTTTGATGTCTAAATGAAAATGCAACTAATGAAAAAAGGTGAACAAAATGAAAACTTTTTGAATGTAAATTTAATTGAAATTTTGATCTAAATGACTGAAAAATACTCTTAATACAACTAACATGTAAGATGTATGCAAAAAATTTAGATTTTTATGAATTTAGATTATACAAAATGTAATTGTAAAATGTAATTTTGAAACCCTAAATGAGATGCAAAAAAAAACTAATGCAATGCAAAATCTAGATCTAGGGTTTAGAGGACTATCAAATCAGAAATTTTACAGTGTAAGAATGTTGGGTTCACCAAAACGAAACATAAAAAAATGTAAGTGTAGTCTTTATCAATATGTAATGTTTAAAAAGGTGTGTGATGCACTTACACTTTCCTAATTTTATTAGAAAAAGAGATCTCCAAAGGGTAGGGTTGAATTTCAACCTGAGGTGACACTACTGTATTTGACTACAAATTTTGATGCATGTTTGGTGACATATCGACAAAATATTGTTGACTTACCGACGCAACACTGATTTAAATTCCGTCGCTAGATTTTTGTTACTTTAATATTCTCTAAATAACAGGGCCAACCACATGACGGTGGAAGCTCATTTGGCCCCTCCCCCCCCCTCACATCACTCTCAATTCCCCATACCTAATCATATAACATTAATCATTCATTCATCCATTAATAACATAAAACATTCATTCGTTCATCCATTAATAACATATAACATTCATTCTTTCAGTTTTTACATATTATAAAAAATATGGTTGTCAAAAATATTAGTTTTTAACATTCATTAACATATTATCAAAAATATGTTTGTCATAATATGATTACAATCACTTTTTCTTTTTTGCAGCTAAAAAAAGAAGTGTCATTTTCTAAATCATTTGTCCCCCCTTCAGTTGTTCTACCCTTTGCTCGTGATCTTAATGTATTCTTAGTCATGTACTCACGACATGGAGGCCGCTGCAAGGGGGGGGTCTGTTGCAATAACAAAGAAATGTTAAGTTCATATATTTTATTATTGTTACAAGTATTTCATTAATTAAAAGAACATTAGAATGGTGCTCTTTACCTGATGGGGCCACATCATGTTCTTGATCTTGTCTTATAGCCTCATGCTCAACATGTTGAACACCCTCTAAATCCTCTGGAGTTGAAACATGAAAGGTTACATTAATTAATACACCAATTACAATTAAATATGTTTAAAAGAATATTAGATTGTTCCTCTTTACCTAATGGGGCCACATCATGTTCATGATCTTGTCTAGCCTGATCATGCTCAACATGCTCTAAAGTTGAAATATGAAAGGTTACATTAATAATACACCAATTCCAATTAAAGATGTTTAATTGTATTAATCCATATTGTGTTTTGTATAGCACATGAATACATCTAGTACTGGGATGCACACCATGACCTTCATCTATAGGTTGTGCTCCACCCTCACCAGGCTGCATTCCAATGTCATGTGCATTATTATCATTGCTTGCCTGTTTAAAACAAATAGGCACATAATTACTTTATGGTGGAAATTAATATTGAATAGATTGCACAAGTATTCAATTTTAAATAAACCTCATTGAGTTTATTTACCTACGTGTTAGATGTAGTGGAAGCTTGTGTTTGCCCAGTCAAGAGTCTTAGGCATTTAGCCACGACTCCATAGCCTTGTTGGAAGGGAATCTTTAGGTCCTCTTTTGTGGGCACTCTGTTGAATTCAGAGCCCTGCATTTTTGCATAAGATCATGAATTTTGCTTCTATGGTGTGATAAAACCAAAATTGTTTGCAATTTATTATTTGGATGTAATATTTCATTTATTGATACTTACAATTCGTGTGGCTAATTTCATATAACCAACAGAGCTAAGTTTGTTTTTCCCGTGTTTTTCTAATCTTTCCTTTGTTTCCTTTGATGCGTCAAACAGCCTATGAAAAGTTTGAAATACGTTAGATTATGTAAAAAGAAAGAGTAATTAGTATATAATTACATTGTTGATAGTATCACATACCTTCCTTGGCCCGATGGTGTCTTTCTTTTTTTATTTTCAGTATTCTCCTTTCCATCTGACACTAGGTCCTTCCACTCCCTCTCCAGAATCATGGGGGGATGCTTGTACTTTTTTTTCTTCTCTAAATGTGACCTATATTGGTCCCTCACATACTTTAGATAGGTACCAGCTTTCTTAAGGACATTGGTTTGGTTGAATGTGTTATTATCGAAAACACAACTAAATGGTTAATGAGCTCATCTTTTAAATCTTGATTTTGGGCATTCCACCATGTACATATGGTGGGCCTGAAGATCTCCAATGTAATATCATTTAGATATTTATAAAAAAAATCATTTATTGCAAAATGATCATGGGATCATTAGTCTAAAAAGAGTGATCAATAAGTAAATTTCAATTGGATTATATATAATAATAATTAAAAAAGTTTAAAGTACCTGAGACCTTCTCTATCCTTATGGGAATGAAATCCTCAGTCACCACAAATGTGACCGGAAATGTTCCCATACTAGTAATACGGGAAGATCCAAGAAATGCTACTAAAACATCACCAGTACTAGTGGCCTCTGCATCCCCAGGTACATGTCCTGATGCATGTTCTGGCATGCGTTCGTTGCTAGAGGGTGCACTACCTGATGCCTGCATGCTATGTGTTGCCGACATTTCAGTCGACAATATAGGCATGAATGATGGGGTCAGCTGATGTGATCTGTTCGTAGGAAGATCAAGATCGACACTTGTACCAACCCCTACTCCTCAGGCAACACCTACAGTACCCTGATCATGGCCAGTAGCATCATGAGGATGCAAAAAATCCTATAAAAACAACACATATTTTAGTTCATGACATAAAAAAGTATAAAATATAAAACCATGAATGAACTTATGTTATAATTAAAGATCTCATGGCAGCTTACTTGCATTTTTTGTGCTCTCTCAATCAATATTTTAACCCTTTCTCTTTTCTCATCTATTTAAGGCACTATGAATAACAATTGAAGGATTTCTTCATTGCATTTTTTTTGGGTCTTCCTTATCATATCCAAAGGGTTTGTAGAATATGTGATGTCATCATCACATAATAGTGACTACACCTCCCTGTGGATTCTCTCCTCTACTGCTGGTGCCTTTCCCCGATCATCTGACTACGACAAGAATATTAAAAACATTATCAAAATTAACCCAATAAACTTATGAAAAAAAAATAATAATAAAACATTTTTCTCATATCAAATTTATACAATTACAATGAGGTAAACCTGTTGGGCAGAAGTGCCTGAAGATGCATCGTGATATGTGCTCTAGGTCAAAGCCTTCCCCCTATGATCAATGTCCCACTGTGACAAAAATAAAAAATAAAAAAACATTATTGAAATGAAACCAATAGACTTACGAAAAAAAACATAATAATAAAATGGTATATTGGAGTCATTAATTGGAGGTTGGGTAAAATGATATATAGTACATACCACCCCCATAGTAACTATTTTTGTGTGTATGTGATTCAAATTGTAATTGATTAGCAACTCTTCCCTTGCAGTTATTGATTTTATCGCACATACGAATACACGGTTTCCATCGCGTGCCTGGAATATGCAATTGGGTTGCTATTTTGTGACTTGGGTCATATACTGTTTATAAACCCTACAATATTCCCTGATGTTTTTGGCCTTTCGTCAATGTACATAGCCACTCCTTTATTTTGATCCTTATCTTTTAGTTGTATATAATTTGCTAACAGTGCATACCTACGCATACTTCGTGTATATTAAACCAGCTACATCCAATCTTTGTAACTGTAACAGGGTTTGACATACTCCATCAATTCAGTAAATTTTTCGTAATAGATCTTTATGTCGTCCATGCAAAATAGGCCCAAACCATGTAATGACGATGGTGTTATGATTTATATCCTCTCGTTGACACAAAAATCAGTGTTTATTGGAGGAAGTTCCTTGGGTACCCATTTTTTCTGTAGATATTTGTACCTCAAGGGCACTTCACTGTCACCTATGCTCTCATTGTCATAAGAACATGACCCCCCTTCAGCAAGAAAAAATTCCATGCATTTACAGAATTTTCTTCTAATCTTTTGACCTCTTGTTGATCTCCCTCTTTTAGACCTACTACATGTCTCGCTTTCCTCTTCTCTTCTTGAATTTTCCTCACTCGAGGAAGACAGATCTAACAAATACCTATTTGATGGTACCTACACTCATAAGGATGTTGGATGAAGTTCTTTCATGGTGATGTGATTCCAAGGTATGGGGTTGGAGGATTAAAAACCAAGGTTGTCACTACTAGTCAAATGCATGTGGAGGTAACAATAGTTATGAATGTATCAATAAACCTTGTAAGGTTCTAATGATCAGAGATCACTTGGTAAGCATGGGAATGGTTTGTAGGGTCACCAACCTTGTGTTTTGAAGCCTTGGGTGTTGGGAACATCTAGAGGATTCATTGTCTTGTTTCTTGGAGGTTGATCACGTTAGTTGCTGGAAGGTTGTTATTACTTTTTGTACCTGTCTATAAAATTTTTTGGACCACATTTGATGTGAAATAGCCCCTCGTGCAACCATCCTTTCAGTATATTTCTAAATGGATAGACCCCTTG
Source organism: Sequoiadendron giganteum (assembly GCA_007115665.2). Lineage (NCBI taxonomy): Eukaryota > Viridiplantae > Streptophyta > Pinopsida > Cupressales > Cupressaceae > Sequoiadendron > Sequoiadendron giganteum. Next base: position 656,705,519 of record CM021106.1, on the reverse strand, counting down.
CCTTTAATGATTAAGCTCCACAAGTTTCTACCCCTATGGTTTTTTGGGTCCCCCAAATAAAATAATAAAATATGGGCCCTACTTAGAAGAACCCCAAAATGTATCAAAGTTTCTTTCTTTCTTAAGAATCCAGTTAAAGAGGCTAATTGGGTCCCTCCCTATCCATCATTCCTTCACCATTTTCCAGAAACCCACAACATCTTCAAACCATTTATACTCTTCTAGAACTTGAAAAAAAAAATTCCACTTTCATTAGTGTTCTCTTTCAGGATTTCCCTAGTGTTGGCATATGTACTATTCTTTTGGAGGTTTGGTTGAGTCAATGAAATATTTGAAAGTTTTTAATGGCTCCTTATCTTTTTTTCATCTCTTGTACTGGTGCAGGAGAACCTTGGCATAATTAGGCCTCTATGAAGCAATGTTTTGAAATTTGATTCAATGTTCTTGTTCCTACTTTTTAAATCATGTTATTAGAGTCATATTTCATATATTTGAGGTCATGTTGAGGTCATTTGGTGTTTATTAAGTCCAAACGTGCAAAAATGAAAATAATGTAAAAAGTTGTCAACTTAATAAAAAAGGCAATATTAAGAGATGAAGAGTCATTAGGGTCGGCTAGATGTAGTTAGAAGGCTAAAATTCAGTTTTTTTTCCTTTAAATAGGCTCTTGTATCTTTTATAACTTTGAGGGTGGTTGAATAAAGAATAAGTTCAAGGAAAATCTCTGATTTTTAATCATTTTTCTTCAGAAATCTTGCATTTTGAGGCATTGTATAGAATTGTATGGTCTTGAAGGCATGGTAGAATGGTTGGATATGGTAATAATCTCAATCACCTTCCTATTACATCAAATTTCATGCATTTTAGTTAATATTTGTGTGAGTTATTGTGGATTTAATTTAGGCTGCTAAAACCCTCAGTTAGGGTAAGAAGAGACAAAAATAATTATGTTTTTCCTTTATTAATTGGTGGAGCCTTTTGGTTTCTTGTGAGATTATCCTACTATTAATTTTCTTGCATGTTTCAGTGGATTTAGGGAAAAATCATAAAGATAATATGTGAGGGAATGAAGTTTCTTGACTGAAAAACTATGTACAGTCTGTGAACAAAGTAATTATGAAGATTAAGCCCTTAGGGTTTTGTGAAAATACTTTGTAAATGGACTTTGATGCTTTGAAGAGCATATGCCAGTCAAACAAAACATTTCCCAAGTGTTGGATGGGAGATGGTTTACATTTTTTTGAAGTGAAATGGAATGGAAATTGTGTGGTCTATATTAGCCTAAATACTGTTTTGGGTCAGATTACTTTATGTTGAGTTGAAATTATGAAGTTTAGGATAGTCCTAAAGAGATTTAATGGTAAAATGAAAGGGCCAACTAGGTAATTGTTTGTTTTGATCAAGATGAAGTTGACTAAGGTGTTTGAAGGTCTGGTAATGGTTTGGAACTCTAAAGCAAAAGTTGAGTGTTTGTGTTGAGTTTTGTGAAGGGAAATATAGTTGAATAAGTGTGTCAAAAGAAGGAAAGTTCAAGATTGTTTGTGACTTGTCAAATGAGATTGTGTGAGTTTGATTCCTTCCTCTGACTCTACATCATGTACTTCTATACATTCTCTTATGGATAGGCACTAGGCATTTTTTATTGCACTCATGAACCATGTATTGTTTTCAGTCCCTTTGATCATTTATGGACCTCAATATGTGAATTTATTTCATCGAAGTTTAGAAATTTGAACCCTAGTGAAATTCTTGTGCTGTTATGTGATGAGAATTCCTTTCAATCTTATAGTAGAAAAAATATGCTAAGACTGATAAAAAAACAGCAATTCACAGGCCAAAAATGGCCACCCAACCGATTGAACATCTCAAAGCTTGGTTGTTCAAACTAACCAGACACCAGTACTAGGTAGTACTTAGGTTTGTCAATGGCTTGAATTGACCAAAATATAGCATGCAACACCTCGATGGGAACAAAAAGATTCTAAATCATTGTACTTGCAACAAGATTTCTAAATGTGGGGGGGAAATCACTTACATTCATTGTCCCTTGGTCGATTTTCCCTTTATGAGTGCCCTCACCTCTCGCTTTGGCTTTCCTCCTACGAAATGGTTCCTAGTCTTCCTCCTTGACTCAATGGCCTTGCAGCACTCGTCTAGTGAAGTCTTGCAACTCTCCACTCAAGGGATAGATGTAGTGGTTCTCAGTGCAACTCTCCAATTAGGGTCTCGGGCAATATGCTATGCCGTGCTCCTGGGCGGGGCCAAAATTCAAAATATATAGTTTATATATATGCTATTTCAACATATAGTTTATATAAAAAATATATATGCTATGTCCATATAGTTTATTTTATTTTCTACAAAATATAATTTTTGTATGGTGGCTTGCTGAGCTTATATAGTTGGTTTTCTCTTTCTTTATAATTTTTGATGATTTATTTCCTATGACATGATTGAATATTATCTACAGTCCTAGTGATTGTTAAAAAGGCTTATGATATATGATGTTTAATCATGATGGATGTCTAAGAATCAGTGATTGAAATACTACTTGACTAAAGATTGAGCTATCTAATATTTTTTTCATTTAAACATCATGGAAGAAATGCTTGAAATCAATGTCTTATTAATGTAGCCTATAAGGTTTCTTTTCCTAGTTTTTTTTGGTCCTATTCTTGTTATGACTTATTTTTTACATTGGTCTATTATAGTAATGGGGAGCATATCTAGTGAATCGATTATTTCAATCTCTTTGATTCTTATCCTTGTGCATAACGAGTTTTCTTCTATCCAATGATTCATTGATTGTTGGTTTAAAACACTCATTACAACTAACATGGATATGAATTATGATGTGGGTGTGAGAAGGGATTGTTGAATATGAAGGAATGGTTTAGGAAAGTACTCATGAATCCAAATGAGTCATTTTCTTGTCATGGAATGTGTTAAGAGACTTTAAAATTAATATATTCAATCTAGTTAACATTGACACATCTAAAGCATGCCAAAGGCACTTCGGAGATATGCTATGACATAAAGAAGATTGTTAAGGTGATGTCAAGTCTTGATCCATTAGGGTATGAAAACATAGATGCATTGGTACAAAAGGTTCCATTCAACTTGGAGGAAATGGATAATTACCTAAGGGGCTAATGTGAGATTGGACCAAGTTTATATTATGATACAAATAGCTTGGGAAAATGGATGATGAAATGGTCAAGTATGGGAAATTCTAGAGATAAATATAACACCAAGGGAAGAACACTAGAACTAATTTTAGCACTATGGATTAATCCAAGACTCAAAATTCCACTAAGAGGCATCCCTTACCTCTTAATTAATTTCATAGGTGGGTTTATCCTCCAATATAGTGTCATTGGTTAGCTTATCATGTGAACTTTTGCTATAAGTAGGATTACCATACACTTTCATAACATGCATGTGTGGTTTCAAAAGGTTTATATGTTCTTGTGAATTTGAAAGAAAGGCATGTTTTTAATTTTCCAATAGGTGTTAGGGGTCAATTTGACTTGGTTTTAGCATTAGAGTGACAAACCTTGTGGTTTAGGTTCCATAAAAAAAATATACTCATTTTTTTGGCTTCCTATTATCATCTTTATATTCAAGGAGCTTTTTAAAGATCATCTAAATATTCATTGCTAATGAAAATGCACAAATTGATGTGTAATAGATCCAAGGTGAGGCTCAAAGAACCTCATCTTTTGAAACCATTAACCAAAGAAATGCTAGAACAATATATGAAAGAGACAAAGAATAAGGCAACTTGTATTATTAGGAAGGACGAGATGCATTTATATAGCATGACCTCATGTTTGAGTCTCAAAACCCTCCCATATTGTCAACGCATGCATCTAGGCTAACCATGTCAATTTTCACTCCATACAAGCACAAATTGAAAAAAAATCAACGTTGGCCCCATTCACATGTCACTATGCAGGGTCAACATGAGGAAATGCTAATTTTTTGGGAATGAAATAACCAAAGATATGATCAAATAATATCTAATCATAAATATTCATAGAGTAATTATAATTTGATCATATGGGAATTTCTAGGAGAGCTACAATAGTTGTAACATCATGAATTAACAACATTAAAAAGTACATCATAAATTAATTATGTAATGTCATAAAAATTAAAAACATCATGAATTAATTATGCAACCATATAAGTCAAATATAATTCTATCAATAAATCAATATCAAATAGATAATATAATTGCATAACTCATACATTTCAATGTCATTGATCTTCGTCTTCATCCAACTCTTTGTCTATATCATCCAATCCATATTCAACATTGTAAGGATTGGTCATATCATCATCATCGTCATTGATATCAGTTTCGATAATGTCATCATCCACATGGATATCATCTTCATGAACATTAACTCCTACATCATCATGATATAGTTCCTCTTCTTCAACATCTTCATTAGGCACATCATCAACTAATTGTTGATCCTGATCATCATCTACATCATCTTCTAGTTCTTCGATATCTTCTTCTTCCACCACATTATACTTTACTGACCTTCCTCTTGGATCATGTCTAACAATAAATGACCAACCCGGTTTACCTAGAACCTCTGAGTAAAATACTTGCTCACATTGGATCGGAAGAACATAGGGCTCATTTCCAACTCACTCGATTGACCTTGTATTAACCATGGTAAATCCATTATCATGTTCAATAACAGTTCTCTCGGGTTCATTTTTATTCAATCATAGTCTGTACCATTGGACAATGAACAAAACTAATTTGAAGGACTTAAAGTCACACTCAAGTATATCATCCAAAATCCCATAGTATCAATTTTCTGAGACTTCTAGATGTATGTCGCTTATAGATGAAATATTAGTCACCTGAAAGATTGCAGTTATCCCAAAATCATAAGTTTTCTTCTTGTCATCCAACTTTTTGATTCAAAATTTACGACCATTGCACCACATAGCCTTGTGGTGTTTCACCTGCAATATGTCAAACATGTAAAAATTATTGCATCGTCAGTTGATAAACATATTTATTCTTGGTCGAATGTATGCAAAGAAAAAAAAACTCAACATATATATACATCAATATAATTGAAAATAATTAAATAATATGGGTGATTAATATATTTATACGTACCTCTTTATCTCTTAAACCATATGCTAAATAAATTTCCCTTGGTGTAACATTGGAATCTCCATTACAATGAGCTTCTTTAACCAATGAAGCCACACCTTCCCATGTTAATGCACGACCAGATTGTTGACATCATTCAATCCATACCGTCATCCAATCAAGATTGTTTGCGACATACAAATGTAGTGCATCCCACTCTCAACCAACTTTATCAAAAAAATGGAAATTCATAAATGACGTATAATTAGTTAATTACCACAATATATGACCTTAATTTATAATTGATGTACCTGAAAACCTAACATCCCACTACCAATGATCTTATTATCTTTTGTTGTTGGATGAATTCAAATTTTGTCATGTAAAATCAAGGGTCTCTCTTAGTATTCTCATAAAATTAATGTTTTTTCCATCCACAAAGTTAAATTATCCTTTTACCACCATACCATTGCCATACTTGAGTATGCTATATATGCATTTCCTTTTACCTTCTTACTGTGGCCTCCAACAAAGTAACTCATGGTAGCACGGTAAGAGGATGGTAGTATATCGTATTACCGTTGTACCACAGAGGGTTGATACCTAACCCACGGTAGAGCGGGTTCATCATCAATACTAGCAGAAGGAACTTGTTGATGGTGAAAATGACACAAACAACGTTAAACGGAATATATCTACTTTATTTCTCCTGAAAAAGAAAGACAACATATAGTAGCCTAACTCCCAAGGTCCTGGTAGTTGGTTCTCAACTGTTTGGTGTCACTCAATTGGCCCATGCAATTGTAATATTCAAGGGGCCTTTGCTGGTAATAAGGAATGCAAGCAATGACAGATTCATCAATTTGTACTTAACAAAAAAGGGGGTGTTAAATAAAAAGAAAAAGATAGATCAAGGCATACATCAGTGAAACATGAATAAAAATTATCTAATATCCAGACATATATTTTCAACAATGAATGTTCCTCCAATAGATCAAGAAAACCATAACATGATGCAATTTACAAAAAAATCCATACTATTGCATGCATCTATGGTGCTTAGTTTAACCATCACAGTCACACACCATAATACATTAAAGATTAAAAAATAACAAACTCTCATTCGTTGCTAAAATCATAGATCAACAGACATTCAATAATTTAATCCATTGATAATTTAATGAAATAATCATTAAATCTGGTTCCTTCTATTGATTCTCATCAAATAAGAAACACTTATGCTTCAACAAACTCACTGGCATATAGACAGATTATGATTCATTAACCTCATCCAGTAAACTCAATTCCAACATAATACTGTGTAAAAACCCCTATTTGTATTCAATTGTAACTAATAATAACAAAGTATCTTTGCAAAGCTATAAAATTTCTATCTCCTACTATCAGGTGGCTAATCTTATTCTTATTAGCTGACCCTTACAATATGGTACCCCAAAAGTATAGATAGACGTACAAAGCATAAAATCCTCTCAATCAAAATTGAGATCCACAATTTTAGGAACTAAAACTTCCTTGGAAACTCAGATCGGTTGATCTCCAGTTCCAACGTTAATTACAAGAGAGAATAAAAGAAAAGGGGAAATAAGTCATGCACCCAAAAGACTGCCACTCATCCTTTTGTAGTTTGCTCCAGAATGTATTCATCATAACTAGAGAAGACCTGTTGAAGAATATACACATCTGACTGATCAATCCAGCTATCCTCAAATTGAATTCTCTTCAATTATGCGGAAGCAAACTCCTTCATGTCTTTCAACTTAGTCAACTCATTTCTCGCAACCTTCGCTCCTTCCCTGACATCCATCAATCTATCCAATAATAGATCCTCTCTATAATCCTCTCTTCGCATAATTTCTTGAAATCTATTATCCCATTTCTCCTTCAATTGACTTAGAGGCAGACCCTCTTTAACAAGTATATCAACATTAACTAGAATAGCTACAACAACTTCTAGTTCATCAAGTTGTTCATTTAAATCCTTATTAGCATCTTGGACTTCATTCCTATGCTTGAATATAAAATCAGATCTAAGCCGGATTATGCTAGAGGCCTTTTCCAAATATTTTGCATTGTCTTCCTCAAGAATTGACTGCTCAAGTAAAGTAGACTTTGCCAATTTATTGATGTCCTTTATTTTTTGAACATATCCTCTATATTCTTCCTCTTGTTGTTCCAATGTTTTAGCATGGTGCTTCATCTCTTCTATTAGCTCTAATGCCATCTTGTGAATCTCAAAACTACTTACCAGCACCTCGCCTACCTTCTGATTAAGCTTATCCACCCACCTGTCCATCATCTCAGCCTTATTCTTTACTTGTACTATATCATCCACCTCTCTTTTGTTGAGCAACAAGTTGTGATCTAGGAGCAGAAATATCCTTCAAAAAGGTGTGTAGCTGATCCAATTGAGCTTTGAGCTCATCCTTTCTCTGCTTGTCCTTCATTAATCTTGACTTAGTGGATGATGCTACAACATCAATTAGGTTCATCTACTGATTTCTCGTAGGCCTTCCCAAATTGACAGTGCCTAATTGATAATCAGTGACCTACATATCTCCCACATCCTTATCCACTACTAGTATTGCACATTATGCAATAATTTCTCCTCCCTCAATTAGCCTTATGGAATGTAGAATCCTATCCTTCTTCTTGGGTCTCTCCATTTCAATTTCTTTCATCAAGTCATCCCAATTAAGAGGTTGTGAGGGTGTTATTGGTCTCTTCTAAAGATCAAGCTTCAACCAGGTAGGAGCACTTGGAGTAGTGGCCATTAAAATAGAAGAGGAGGCAAAAGTTGTAGAGGAGAATGGTTGTAGTATATTAACCCTAGGTTGAGAATCAACCTCTTGTACATTTTGTTGTTCTCCTTCTACATTTTCTTGTGCAAGATTTTCAACTTCTTCCTTGTCCTTCTACTCTTGCATCCTCTTATTCTCTTGTTCCTTTTCCAATCTTTCTTCTTCCAACCTCTTCTCCTCAAGTAGCTTGTTTCTTTCTCCTTCCAAAACCTTGAGTCTATCTGAGGCCTCATTTTCCTTTTGTTGCTGCTTGGTCAGCTCCTCAACATCTTTCTCCTTTTGAAGGCATTCTATTTTCTCCTTTTTCTTGTAGGCTTCTTCAATTACTTTTAATTTAGCCTCAAGGGCTTCTCTTTCTCTCCTTTGTTTAGCCTTTTCCTCTTCTAGCTCATGGATCTTCTGCCCCATCTCCAGCTTGTCATTTTCTTCCCTTGTCTTGAGCTCATGCTCCTTTTTCTTTTGCTACTTTATTACTTCATCGGCTCTTTTCTTAGCCTCCAATTGTTGTTATTGAAGTAATGCATCAGCTTGTTCCTTAGCATCTATTTCCTTTTGTTTTTCTATAGCATATTCATGTGCCTTCACATCTGAAGCCTTCTTTATTTCTTCAAAAAAGGCCCACTAGTCTTCCTATGTTAACACATGCTCAGTTTTCTCTGGAGGTATCTCCTCTTGTGCATCCTTTTTCTGATAAAGTCTCATTAGAATCTGTTTCAATATCATGGACCTCCATTTCTACTTCCTTTCCCTTTAAGGTTTCAGCTATATCATGGAGATTCCCCTTAGGCATTTCTCCACCTTTTTGCTTTGTAGGAAGGACTTGAGCAGATGATTCACCCATTACTGGTGTTGAAGCCAGAGGTCCTGTTAGGGCATCATCCTCATGTATTCCAGATAAATCTTGGGTCGGGGCTTCAAACTCAAATTATTCAACATCAGGAGGGAAGAATTCCAATGGTTCCTTAGGAGGCATTTTCCTTTTGATTCTCTTATACCCTTTCCCCTTTTTAGAAGTTGAACCCCTAGGAGTTTTAGCTCTGAGCACAACCCATTGGATACTCCTATCCAAGACCGGTCTTCCTATTTTCTTGATATCAATTGTCTCCTCAGCATCCCAATCTACCAGGTCAAAACTCTTAGTACCTATATTCAATGCCTCATATGAAGGATCCAACACTACCCCATCATCTATTAATGTATCAGGAATATCAACCTTCACCCCAAATTCCACCAAAAGTGGGACAAACAACCTTTCATAATTTCTCTTCCTGAGGTCATATTCATCTTGGAGATCACTCCAGAAGTCCTCTAGTAGGTTGAAATGTATGTCAAAGACTGAAGCAAGCAAATCATTCATCTTTTTCTTTGGATCAAAGTGCTTTCGAGCAGTATATAAGCACAACTTCAAATGTATCAACTCGCTACAAACCACCTTAGCTCCCACAAGGTGTGGGTAGTTGTACTTACCCAATTGCATGGGGAACTTGTGACAACCTAGTTTATGTTTTATTCCAAATCTGGCATTGACCCCCAAAGCTTGGTAAACAAACTCCATCAAGACCACTTTGTTGTTGCAGCACGTGGGGAGCAAGTGAGGATGACCCTCAAACCTAGCCAGCCTAAAATAAGTAAATTTGCGGTACTGGATATACCAACACCCCCATTCTGTAATGAATGCCATGGAATCTTGGCTTAGTCTATACCTTGCATGTCCATTAAGTTGGTTAATAACCACATACAAAAATGCATCATTAACTCTTCTAAAGTGTAACTCAAAAATCTGCAGGGACAGTTGGTCATAATGGTGCCAAACTTTGTTTTTCCCATCATCTTCTCCCAATACTCCTACTCTGTTTAATCCTAGAAATATGCCTCCCCTTGTTGTTGCATAGACAACATAAGAGGTCATGAAGAAGCTCTTAGTTTCCCTTACTCTGGTCAGTTGATCATGTATGTTATCTGAGACAATCACAGGCCAATCAAATTGTTGTTTGCCATCAAAGATTGTCTAAATGAATGGAAGCATCCATTCCTTATAATGAAAGGCATCCCTTTTTCCAAAGACTCTAGACAACATCATTATAATATCCAATATCTCCTTGTAGAATTCTGCCCTTTTTGGCTGATTTGAGAGATTTTCTGGGGACTTCTTCTCCGTTCTTAACCATTTTTTGTTTAAGTGAGCCTTATTGGTCTCCTTGTGATTGCTATATATCTCCACGGCCTTTGCCTCATTTAGTTGTGCAAGATTCCTTGGATCAGGGACACTGAACATAAGTTGGAACATTTGAGGAGTTAATTCTATGATCACATTATCTTGTGAATCTACACATTGTCTGGTGGCCGGATTGTAAGCTCCAGTAGTTGTCATTATCAATTCAAGGCATTGAATTGATAGAGGAAACATACTGATATGAGCCAAACCAGACTCAACTATCCTTCCAGTTCTCCCTGTAATGTCCTTAGTAAATGTCTCTAAGTACAACTCCTCATAATTGAATGGACCTAGATTTGTGTCAGTTACATCAGCCCAATCAAATTCCACCTTGCTAATAGTGACAACAGGACCCCTATGGTTATATCAAGGTATAAGGGAGTTGCTCTGGTTTAACCTTCTTAGGCTTAGTAGATGCCTTCGAATTTTCTGTAGGTTGACTCCTCTAAGAAGATTCTCCTAATACTCCTGGCATCCTTTAACTTCTTGCAACAAAACCCCAAATTAGATTTATAATAAATATAACCAAATATGACATAGAGATCTTATCCTTTTATATAGACCGGAGGCGGAACAAGGTAGAAAACATCTTAAACAGTCTCTTTTAAAAAACACTATCGGGATCGAAACCATAACTGGCATTGATCTTGTAATAATAATAAAGCGGGACCGGAGTCAGAGTTGGGATGGTAACCAGAATCATAATCAAAATGAAAACCGATTTGATTCCGTGAAGAATTTTCAATTTCAAATTTGGTCTCAGTTCCGTTTCCACCAAAGCTACCAATATTTTGAAAGCCTGCTTCTTAATGTAAGTGGAGTCAGAGACGGGATGGAAAAAAAATTGATACTTATTACAAAACATGGTTCAAGATCAAAATCGATTCCGGTTCCGGTTCTGCTTAAAAATAATCATGACGTCATAAGTGATTTCAATAGGATGATAAATAACATCATGATCTAAGGACTTGGGTCACATCAAAATGAAAAGGGCTTAAAAATAAACTTATATAGGAACATACCCATATGACCGAGGTGAAACCGTAATAATTAGGGCATCATATTCAAAACAAAAAAAATGTGCCAAAACCCAAATTCACAAACCCTCGACTTCAAAAAATTAGGGCACGAATTTAACCCCATTCAAACTAATCAGATCAATGCATAACAGGATTCCTAAATAAAACCATAATTTATCAAACCCTACCAATGTAAAAATAGTAACTAATCCATGCCATTTAAAAACTAGGGCATCATGATACAGTCATGATTAAAATGTGAAAATATCCGTGATGAAAACAAACAAACAAGAAACTAAACACCAGAAAAGCCAAAATGAAAACAAGAAAATGGAACAAAAGAGAATAAAAATGAACAACAAAGCTCACAAGAAAACTGAGAGTCACGAATTTGCGAGCAACCAACCACCGAACAAAAATTACTAGCGAAACAAAACGAAAGAGAAGAACAAAAACCCTACCTCAAACGCAAACAAATAGGTTATCCCTTTGAAGTGATTCCACACATAATTATCTCCCTTTCGATCGAATCACATGCCCAAATGTTCCACTGCAACTCTAATTCGCTCTTGATCTTTTAAATAATGATGATAACTTCCAATTAATCCCTAATTAAGGTTAAAACTACAGCTTCATACGTGCATGGCTTTTGTAATTAATGCCATAAATGTGGTAGATCGGATTCAAAACTACAAAGGGAACTGGCACATTACTGTTGTGTGACTTCAATAAAGTCAAACAACCCAAAACGACGGGAGTGGAAACGGAGTGGGAATTCATTTCGAAATTCGATTGAGTTTCGCATTTGGTTCCCGTTCCGGCTCCGATCTGCCAACAAAGAAGAAAGCGAAACAAAAAGGCAAATAAAAACATGAAGACCAAAATAAGAAAACCCAATATAAAACCTAAGTCTAAACAAACAAACCAAAAGGAAAAGGCAGAGGCGGAATGAACCTTTATTTTGAAACCATGAATAACTTCAGACTTAACTTCCACTCTAGTTTCGACTCCGACAAAGACAAAAACTAAAAGACCATCGGGATCAAGATCAGACTGAAATCTTTGAAAGAAGTTTCAAAACCCAATTTAGTTCCAATTCCGGTTCCGAAAAAACAATCAAAATAAAAACAAAGTGTTGGAAAATAATAACTTTAACTTTGTTTGAAAAACAAACAAGGACAAAAGCAAAAAGGGGGACCCATTTTGACTAAGGAAAAAGATGAGGTGGTTATGCAAGGCATAACAGAACTACTATACCATAGGTGGTTAGAGTAAGGCCCACAATAGAGTGGTAAAGTAAGAATACACATAAGGGAGAACCGTTATACCACGGGGGCTCGAAATAAAGCCCACGGTAAAGTGGTATATAAGATAAAAGACTAAATAAACACCGTGGTACCACTAAGGAATACAAGGAAGTGCACGGTAGTGCAGTATAATAAGAACAAGTAAATATTGTGTACCATGGTACCGCGGAGGAGTGAGGAGTGACGTGCGGTAGTGCAGTAATCAATCATTGGAGCATTAAATGAAGGCTAGTCACATCAATCAACATCAAAATATGAAATTTAGCTCAGTGTGAAGGATTTGAATGATGTAGAACTTATATGGAATTAATGCAATATGATATGAGAATTAAACCAAGCAGATTGTGAATTTTTTCACTCGTGGTAATGAAAGCTGAGTATAGGCGAGCTCAAGGTGTGACAGTCAGGAGAATTCTTCAAGACAAGCAATATTTTGGGTAAGTTCTATTTGCCACACATTGAATTTTAAGCAATGACACCTAAGAAAACAAAAGTAAGCACTAAAAAAGAAGAAAAATCCAATAAAGCTTCATTATAGTCTCCATTACTTGCACTGCTACCTGCTTTAGTCGATAAAGGTTATAAGGGGGTATTTACAGGGGTACAGAGACTTAATAATTCCACGGTCTGGGTGGAATCTATATTGGTGTTTTTATAATAATAGGAATAAAGGGGTCCTGGTATCGAACCCATGGACTCTTGACATGGGAAAATTGTTATTTCCTAATGTGTTTGTTGATATTGAGCTAATTAGAGCTCTATCCAGTAGATATCATGCCCCATTGAAGGTTGTTAGGCTCCCAGATGGACAATGTTTGGTAGATATCTCTAGGGAGGCTATAATTAGGTGTTTTGACCTAAATAAGCAGGTTGTCACAGAGATAGATTTGGGGAGGCTAGAGCAGGAGTACAAGAGATTAAAGAGGACTTGTAGAATTGATGACTTTCCCCTGCACATGAAAAGGGGTGATAAGAATAGAGTCCTTCCTATTCCATCTTCAAAATTTGAACCCTTTCTAGTGTCTAATTTTTAGACTTATTTCAAAAACACCTATTATGCATTATGCCAAATTCTTGAATTTGATGCTAAAGACAACATGTCAGTTGGATTGATGAGGATGGAAATGACTATCCAACACCCTGCGTCCAATGTGGAGTTTTATTTTGCTTCTATCATTGAGGAAAAAATTCATGAAAGTCTATTACAGGTTAGGGAAGCTAAGGCCCATATCACTTTCAAAAGTATTCTCTACTATGTCATCTAATTCTATTTCAAAATGAAACAAAGTGGACTGAAAGGATGAATTTGAGCACACATGAAAATGGAGTTATGCTTCTAGTGCAAAATCGGTGCTATGTTTGGGATAGTAAGTGCCCTGAAGGTGACTTTATTATGTTTAGAGATGATTTTTCCCTCAGACTAATTGATGCCCTTGGTTTTCCTACACCGAGGTTACCACAATCTTTAATGGAAGTTATGAGACCTTTGCAATACAAACCAAACCAAGGTTTCATACACAACTATGCTGACTGGTTTTTAATGCCACAATATACCATCATTAGGGTGTATGGTTGTGATCATGCCCCACATATTTTACCAAAATTTGTGCCTAGTAGAGTATTGTTTTAAGTTTATTTGGAAAATGCTATGGATGGAGCGTAGTCTTATGAAGAATCAGAGAAAAGGGACTTTCCTGCCTGACTTAATAATTTTTGAGGAATTATCAGTTGGGTCAGATATGTTGGAAGAAGTGCAGAGATTCATAAGAGCCAATTTTTCACTTAGATCAGGAAAGGTGAGAGTATGTGATCCAGAGGGTCACATCAATAATATCAGAAGGACCATGCTTTAAAAGAGGGCGATAACACATGTATTTGATCCAGTGGAGGATGTGATAAGAAACTTGGTATACTTTTTATATGTGTTTGAAACAAGGAAAAAATGGTTAATGATGATGAGATGGGAGGACCAGAAGAAAGAAAAAGATAATAAGTTCAAGGGGTTCTTTGATGAAGAGCCAAATTTGTTGAAAAGGATGCACTTGATTCTAGGTAAGTTTGATGAGATGTATAAAAAGGCTCAATAAGAGAAGTCATCTCCACCATCTACACCCTAGCCACCCTCATCCATAGCCTCCACATCGTATACACCACCTCCTCCACCAGTTCATCCATCTCCTCCATCCCCTATTGGTGAGCCACCTTCTAAGAAATAAAAATTCGAATCACTAGTTGATTATGGGTCGAGTGATGAAGAACAAGAAGCAGTCCTGACACCGAATGAGATGAAATAAGTAGCAGAGTAACAAAAAGTGTTAGAGCCTCATGACCCAAAAATAATATAAGAGGAATCCGTTGATGAGATACAAGATGATGAGAGAATAATTACTTATTTGCAGTTCATGGAGGATCATGATTTCATCCATACAAGGGAATTAAAATATTTTAGGATAAAAATTAAAATGAGACAGTTTGATGACAAGTTGAAAATTAACCTCATTGGGATTGATGATTCAAAGCATGCAGAGGTGCAGGCCCAAAAAATGACAGAGTTGTATATTGATAACATCAATATTACTCCCAAAGAAGCAAGGGAGTTGGTGCTAAGTAGTAAGATTTTAATCATACCTGGAATGGAACTCTCTAAGGTATTTTTGTTAGATCAAATCAGAGCTCAGGATGATCCAAACTTGGTTGCGGAATTTGATTCAGAAGAAGGAGTCTCAAGCATAGGATACAATCCTACCACCAAGACCCTTTCCCTATGGACAAAATAGAAGAACGCAAGGAAGCCAAGGCTTTTGGATGTAGTCTAGGAAATGAGAGGGTTTGCAATGGTTAGGAAAATGAAGGACACTACTCCAACTGAAGCAGCAACCATAACTATGCACTCTACCATGTTTACAAAGGATGCCGTAGAAAACATGGAGAAGAAGATAATAGAGTATGAAAAGAGACTCAATTTATCAAATGATGAAATAAATAAGTTATTCATTGAAGGTGTCAGATTAAAGCAACAATTACAAAAAGCCACAGATGTAAAAGGGGATGAAATGGTTTTCTATCATCCACCTACTCTAGTTAAAGATCCAAAAATCCAACAGTTGAAAGAGGAGATTGAAAATTTGATGAAACATAATATGGATGATGTCAGGCAACACATCTTGGATACCTTAAAATAAATATTGAAGCACAGAGTTGGAGTTTTAAAAGAGAATATTAGTGGAGTCCATGAGGGTTTTAGTCATTTGGTGAAAGCCTTGGAACAAATAAATACTAATTCCCCAATCCTAGAGGAATTATATAAAAGATGGCAGCCCACTTACCACATTTTAAACACTTTATGCAAAGCAACACAGAGGGATCCTAATGCACCTCCAGGATTAAAGCCTACTCAAGAGATGGTGAAGGCAGTTATTGATGAGCATAAGTATTTGATTGACATGAAGAAGAAGGTGGAGAACAAAAGGAATTCATTTGATTCAATAAAGCATAGTTTCAGTCCTTTGATCATCAAAGATGATGGATGATTCAAGGATGTGGATGAATGGAAGAATGAGTTTGATCAAATGGTTCCTCAATGTTTGACATGTATTTAGGGTGATGGTGATAACAATCTAGAAAAGTTTCACACTCTGCTTGATGGAATTATAACATTGGATAATGGTTACACAAATTTTGTTGTAGATGCCAGAAACCTGCTTGATAACAGATGGAAGAGTCACCTTACAAATTTCACTACAACATAGGAATTCAAGTGGCCGAATGATTTAACAATAAGAAAATTGCAAGAAAAATATATGGGCTCAGATGAAGATTGATCTACATCATTAGAAGGAAAACATATCATATCATAAAGTAAGAGCCTTGCACAGGTCTTAGATGACCACGGGCTTCTTACTAGAAGATTAAAAGATTTGCATATGTTAGTTATCTCTAAATACTTTTTATCTTTTCAATTAAGTTTTATTATCAAAAGCCACATCCTTTGGTCTGAAGCTTGTTGCCTCTCGTATAAATAAGAGAGACCAAGACCATAAGGAGGGGATTAGATTAGGAGATAGTAGATAGAAGAAGTAGGAAAATAGAGATTGATACAATGTTTACAACAAAAAGGACCAAGATGTACGTGTAAATTTTGAAGGAGTTAATGAAAAATATCTGATTTGGTGACTCTATGTTGGTATCAATTGTTTGTTAAGTTAATTGAAGATATTATCAGTTTGTCTCCATATTTGATATTTCTCTGTTGTTTAAATTGATATATCAAGCATATTTTCAATTCATCAGTGCACATTTGTTGTATCTATGTGGTATATTTAATTGGGTCTTTCAAGTAAAGATTAAAATCCTCTTGATTATTCACAACAACTTGGAATTATTATTTTGGATTATTACAGAAGAATCTGATAATTACACCCTTGCCTGTTTATACAAGTTATAAACATAAAAGTGCCAAATAGTTAATAGTATTTCTAGTTATAAGTCACCTAACTCTAATTTCTATTTGACTCCATACACCCAATAGAGAACTGGTCCCTCACATTCCACCATTTTAGTTTCATTCATTTTATATTTTACATCTGTTAATTGAACATATTAGATTTTACATCTGTTAACTGAACATATTAGGATTAGAATTGATATTGCTTATACAATCTATACCAAAATAAGAATTCATTTATCCACTCCCACTTGCCATTGTGGATAAATTATTTTAGGGAATAAACACAAATCAAGTCTGATTCATTCATATAGGTGTACCCACCTAGGTCTAGTAGCACCTAAAGAGAAGAAGGTTTAAACCATTCAGCCTTGTATGTTACCCTGAAATGTACCAAGAGTTTGGAAACCTCTTGAGGTATTTAACCTGCATTTTTGAGATCTAACATGATGGATGAATGAAATAGGATACTTAAGGAAGCATTGGATACATTCAAAGCAAAAGGGCTATTGTTGGATGGAGCATGCAAACATATTGGTGTAAGTTGGGGGTTGGATGGAACAGTCACTGTTCCATGCTCTGGGTCTCACCTTGGAAATCCCCTTTGGTGGCACTCCCACCAACTCAACCTATAGGTCCTATCTCAAATGTAGGTACCCCTAGTTCTACTAGCCATCCCCACTTCCATCCATGTCACACAACCCAACCAAAACTTGGTGCTTTTCCACTGTTTCACCCTTGACCCTTAATCTTCCCTAAAGGCCAAACACTCTCAACTCTCAGCTAGATCCTTGCAGGGGTGTAGAGATGTGAAATCATGCTTCTTAGCATCCTATTAGGGTTGTTGAAAAACCACTAGGCTCCATTTCTCCATCGTTCCCTCCAAACCCTCACCTAGGGTTAAAAAGGCTACAAGCCTAGAGCCCCTAACCCGAGAAAAGTGGATGTTTCTCAAAAATTTCCCAAAGTACCCCAAAACTTCCCTATGGTTTCTTGGTCCTGATACCAATCTCTTCAAGAATTTCAAGGTCTTAGTCCTTTTCTTGCCATACATAGGCTCATTCATCAATTTAGCAAATATAGGGTCTTTTTGTCAACTCTTGGCCACCTGGGTGAACTGTCATGGAGTTCTTCCATCAAATGGATTGGTGTAGCCTCTTAATTGATACCAAACCTTTGTAGGGCCTCCATCCACCTTTCTACCATGGGGTTTAGCATGGAGAGGTCTCCCCTGCAACTTATGTGCATTACACTTCACAACTTTCCTAGCCAAGCACAATCAAGCTCGCCTAGGAGAAGTCATTCACAATGTGTCTATGCCTCCTACCTACCCCTAAATCTACCATATGTACACACATGGAGACTAGCTCCAATCCCCAAAAGGCCGTACACCAGGTACAATGGGAAAAGGAACTAGAACTCCATCTTTGACAAGTTGCCAGTCAGATTAGCAAAGAGAACTCACTTAACCAACTACAAAAAAAAAGCTTGGAACCGATGAAATCAACTAATACATAAACAAAATAGTGCTTGGAATCTCCCTACATTACATTCTAAACAGATTTCATTGCCTGGTCATACCAATAACTCACAATCAAGAACAAACACAGAAACTTAATCAATTTCCACACTATCCTTGCTTGTCATTCATAAGAATTCCAAATTACCAATGCTTCCAATGACTTCCAACCCATCTACAGGTTGAGGCATACTTTTTATAATTTTTTCCAAAGTAGTTAGGCCTCCCCTGGGTCAGACAAGTCAGTTACAAAGTGGGAAAAAGTGTAAAATGTCCCAACTTGCCACTTTCCCCAATTTCCCAATTTCCTAGACACTAACACAAATAAGTTTCTAAACTCAAATTCTTCACCATCCTTTTATTAGGTCTCTAACACAAGAAAATGGTCAACATGACCTTACAACATCAAAAACAAAATTTCCTAAGCCTAGAGTTTCCTAGGTGCTTTCTAGCCTAGAGTTTCCTAGGTGCTTTCTAGGTGCTCCTGCACCATTCTCCCCCCCTCTCAGCCAAACACTAAGGAATAGAAGGAGAGATGAGTGACATATCTATGCCATACTTCTGGAACTGATCCTCCTGTACCCATGTAGCCTCAGATTCAGGCTTGTTCTTCCATTTGATAAGGTGTTCCATGTACACTTTCTTCCTTGTAGACTTTTGCACCCTTGACTCCAAGATCTTGTCTGCCTGAAGCTTGTTTTGAATAGGTAGAGCTATGTTACTGACATCTTGTAAAACCTCCCTACTATGCTGATCCACCTCTTGGATTGATCCCTTGTACTTGATCAAATCTACAACATTGAAAACTGGTGAAATTCCCAAGTTAGAAGGTAACTCCACCTTGTATGCATTTTTCCCATACTTGGCTAATATCTTGCATGGTCCTATTCTCCTCATTTGCAGCTTGGTTGACATTCCTTTCTGCAACCTTGATTTTTTAAGGTGAACCATGACAAAGTATCCTACTGCAAATTGCACATCCTTCCTTGACATGTCTACTTTATCCTTCAATTTTTTAGTAGCCTCAGTGACTGTCCTCTTTACCTGCTCCTGAATCTCTTTCATGGTTTGAGTGAAGTCTTCAGCTTGTCCACTCCTATTCTCCATGGCTCCTAGATCCCTGAGCTTGCAAATACCTCTTGGGTGCATTCCATACACAACCTCAAAAGGACTCTTCCCTGTGGTCCGGTTGACACTATCATTATAGGCATACTCAGCTTCGGAGATGACCATATCCCATGTCTATCCATATTCCTTTGTTAGGCACCTAAGAAGATTACCCAACACCTTGTTAACCACCTCTGTTTGACCATCGGTCTGAGGATGGTAAGCTGATCCAAATGACAGGTTGGTACCCAATCTATTCCATAGAGTCTTCCAAAAATGACTCATGAACTTAACATCCCTGTCTGAAACAATGCTTAAAGGTAAGCCATTACAACCTCCTTAAAGAAAAGATGAGCTATGTAGCTAGCATCATGAGTAGTTTTGCAAGGAATAAAATCACTCATTTTGCTAAATCTGTCCACCACTACATACACATTGTCAAAACCAGTCTTGGTCTTAGGGAGTCCTACCACAAAATCCATGCTCACACACTCCCATGGTCTATTAGGAATGGGTAGGGGTTATTAAAGACTATCATTACTAGCGCCTCCCTTAGCTTTCATACACACAACACATTGTTCCACATAATTTCTAACATCTCTTGCCAACTTAGGCCAATAGTAAAACCTTTGTACAAGTTCCAAAGTCTTGTTGATGCCAAAATGTCCACTAAGACTGCCATTATGCTTCTCTTGAATGAGGTTTTCTCTCATTGATCCTTTTGGAACACACAATTGATTCCCCTTGAACAATAATCCACTTTGCAATGTATACTTAGCATATTGACTATGAAAATGATTCTCAAAGTCAGAACATACCTTATAGGCTTCTGAGAAATCTTCATCCTCTCCATAGAGATATTTAAAGCTTTCAATCCCTATGCTCTTCACTTGTATCTCTTGTATTGTCAACAACCTCTTGCTCAATGCATCTGCTACCTTATTCATCTGCCCCTTCTTGTGCTTGATGGTGAAGGTAAAAGCTTGTATGTATTCCATCCACTTCAAGTGTCTATTGCTCAACTTCTCTTGAGTATTGATATAGCTAAGTGCCTGATTGTCTGTAAAGACCCCAAACTCCTTGGGTAGAAGGTAATGCCTCCACTTCCTAAGTGACTGAACCAAAGCATAAAGTTCTAAACCATAAGTTGAATACTTCTTCTTTGCTTCATTGAGATTCTCACTAAAGAAGGCTATAGGCCTGCCCTCTTGACTTAACACTCCTCCTACTGCAACTCCACTTGCATCACACTCAACAGTGAACAATTTGTCAAAACTAGATAATAAGAGAATAGGTTGAGTTGCCACTTCTTGTTTCAGTTTCTCAAACCCCTTCTTAGCTTCTTGTGTCCACTTAAACTTGGTTTTCAGACCACCTTTGATTGTATCTAGGACCGCTGCACATATACCACTAAAGTTCCTTATGAATTTTCTATAGAATTGAGCCAATCCATGGAAACTTCTTACCTCAGTCCATATGGTTGGTGTAGGCCAATTTAGGATTGCTTCCACCTTGCTTGGATCCATCTTCAATGATCCTTTGGACACTACAAAGCCCAAATATACAAGCTCTTGCTTAAAGAACTCACACTTCTCTAGATTTATTGCCAACTTCTCCTCTTGCAACCTTATAAGAACCAACTCCACATGTTTTAAATGCTCTTTTGCTGTCTTGCTGAATATGAGGATGTCATCAAGGTATACCACCACAAATATCCCTGTGAATTCCTTGAGCACTTCATTCATGAGCCTCATGAATGTACTAGGGGCATTGGAGAGACCAAATGGCATCACTCTCCATTCATATAACCCATCATTTGTCTTAAATGTTGTCTTCCACTCATCACCATCCTTAATTCTGATATGATGGTATCCACTTTTGAGATCCAACTTGGTGTAATACTGAGCTCCTCCAAGATAATCCATTAAGTCTTCAATTCTAGGAATAGGGAACCTATACCTAATTGTGATTCTATTTATTGCTCTAGAATCAGTACATAATCTCCATTTTCCTCCCTTCTTGGTTGCCAAGACTACTGGTACTGCACATGGGCTGATGCTCTTTTGAATCAATTTTTGATCCAACAACTCTTGCACTTGTCTAGCCACTTCCAAATTTTGATCCAGTGTAAGCTTATATGCTGCTTTGTTAGGTAAGGATGCTCCAGGTATGAAGTCAATTTGATGACTAATGGCCCTTTTAGGAGGTAAAGTTGCAGGTGTGCCATCACTTGCTATGTCCTTATACTTCTCAAGTAAATTCTGGATTGCCCCAGGTATGACTGGTTTTTCAGTCTTATCTCCCTCCTTGGAGTGCAACAATACTACATATCCTTCTCCACCTTTATGTAGGGTGTTGAGGAACTCTTTTCCACTACTTAGTAGCACACTTGGTGTCTTTGACTGTCCTTCATCCTCCTCTGACAGTGACTGCAATTTAAAAGTCTTTCCATCCTTCTTAAATGAGATTGTATTCTCCTTTCCATCATACATAGCACTCCTATCATATTGCCATGGTCTTCCCAATAGTAGATGACATGCATCCATGGGTAAAACATCACAAACTAACTTGTCGTTGTACCCTCCAATGGAAAACACCACTGTTACTTGCTCATTCACTAAAACACTTTGCCCTTTATTAAGCCATGTGACCTTGTAGGGGTTAGAGTGGGGTACCTTCTCCAATTTCAGTTTCATTACTGCCTCCTCTAATATAATGTTGTCTATTGAACCTGAATCCACTATGACCTTGCACACTTTACCAAGTATCTTGCACCTTACCCTAAATAGAGTTCTCCTTTGTTTTGGTTCTTCTTTGATCGGTTGCCTGATCAAGACTCTTCTAAACATCAGACTCTCTCCCATCTCAGATTCAATGTGATTGACCTCAGTTGACTTAGGACTCATGGTGTTCTCTTGTGCATAAGCCACTCTCTTCTCATTGCTTGATGTAGATGCTTTCTCCGGGCACCTATAGGCTGGATGTCCAACTTGGCCACAATGGTAGCATTTCATGTTTGCAAAATAGGAGTTGCTCCTGCCTGCTCCTCTTCCTCTAGTGGATCCTCCTTGAGAACCTCTACCTCTGTTATACCCTCATCTAGAAGGTGTTTCATTGCCATGATCTATGGATTTGAACTCTCCTTGGTTTCTTTGGTCATTGCCTCTACCTTGGTAACCTCCCCTTTGCCCTCTTTGATCTCTTTGTTCCCTGCCTTTACCTCTGCCTTTAGAATTGGAGTCTTGTTTCTTTTTCAACTTCTCCTCCACCTTAAAAGCCATTTGAAAAAAACTATGGAGATTGGTGAGTGTAAAGAGACTCAACTCTTCTTGGATGTTCCATTTGAGGCCATTTAGATACCTTGCCACCTTGATGCTTTCTACTTCTTGCACCCTAGACCTATGGCTTAGTTTTTGGAACTCCTCAGTGTAGGAAGCTACATCTAGGTCTCTTTGCCTAAGGTTTTGCCTCTTCTTATGTAATTGGACCTCATAGTCTTCAGGTAGATAATACCCCTTCACTTTAGCCACCATAGCTTTCCAACTTGAAATGTGTTTCTTGCCTTCATTCTCCCTTTCTTCTTGTAGGAACTTCCACCAAGTCAATGCTTGTCCCCTTAGCCTTGATTTTTCTATCTTCACCTTCTATGCCTCAGTCACTCCATCACACTCAAAGTGATTCTCCATTCCTTCTATCCACTCCATAACCAACTCTGCATCCATTCTACCCGTGAAGATGGGAATGCCTTCTAATGCTTTATCACTTAAAGCCTTTAATGCCTTGAAGAAGGGTTCCTCATTTAGTGGTGGATCAAGGTATGGTTCAATGTCCTCCTCAATCTGATCTTCACCCTTGTCTCTAACCACTGCTAATTGTACCTTCATCTTGCCTACAACCTCTACCACCTCTTGTAACCTTTGCTTCATCTCTTCAACAGTCACTTCAAGTTGCCTGTTCTTCTCTTGTTGCTCTATCAAGTCTCTTTCCAACTCTACATTGGTCACCATGGTATTGGAACCACTTGATTCAACCTCTGACATACAAATCACTATCCTAAACCTTTCACTGGCTCTGATACCATTCTGGTGTAAGTTGGGGGTTGGATGGAACACTCAATGTTCCATGCTCTGGGTCTCACCTTGGAAATCCCCTTTGGTGGCACTCCCACCAACTCAACCTATGGGTCCTATCTCAAATGTAGGTACCCCTAGTTCTACTGGCCATCCCCACTTCCATCCATGTCACACAACCCAACCAAAACTTGGTGCTTTGCCACTGTTTCACCCTTGACCCTTAATCTTCCCTAAAGGCCAAACATTTTCAACTCTCAGCTAGATCCTTGCAGGGGTGTAGAGATGTGAAATCATTCTTCTTATCATCCTATTAAGGTTGTTGAAAAACCACTAGGCTCCATTTCTCCATCGCTCCCTCCAAACCCTCACCTAGGGTTAAAAAGGCTACAAGCCTAGAGCCCCTAACCCGAGAAAAGTGGATGTTTCTCAAAAATTTCCCAAAGTACCCCAAAACTTCCCTATGGTTTCTTGGTCTTGATACCAAGCTCTTCAAGAATTTCAAGGTCTTAGTCCTTGTCTTGCTGTACACAGGCTCATTCATCAATTTAGCAAATATAGGGTCTTTTTGTCAACTCTTGGCCACCCGGGTGAACTGTCATGGAGTTCTTCCATCAAATGGATTGGTGTAGCCTCTTAATTGATACCAGAACTCTATAGGGCCTCCATCCACCTTTCTACCATGGGGTTTAGCATGGAGAGGTCTCCCCTGCAAGTTATGTGCATTACACTTCACAACTTTCCTAGCCGGGCACAATCAAGCTCGCCTAGGAGAAGTCATTCACAATGTGTCCATGCCTCCTACCTACCCCTAAATCTACCATATGTACACAAATGGAGACTAGCTCCAATCCCCAAA
The DNA here is from genome assembly GCA_007115665.2 of Sequoiadendron giganteum. Lineage (NCBI taxonomy): Eukaryota > Viridiplantae > Streptophyta > Pinopsida > Cupressales > Cupressaceae > Sequoiadendron > Sequoiadendron giganteum. The sequence continues at coordinate 656,681,032 of CM021106.1, read as the reverse complement.
AGGTCGTACACTAGGTACAGTGGGAAAAGGAACTAGAACTCCATCTTTGACAGGTTACCAGTCAGATCAGCAAAGAGAACTCACTTAACCAACTACAAAACAAAAGCTTGGAACCGATGAAATCAACTAATACAGAAACAAAACAATGCTTGGAATCTCCCTACATTACATTCTACACAGATTTCATTGCCTGGTCATGCCAATAACTCACAATCAAGAACAAACACAGAAACTTAATCAATTTCCACACTGTCCTTGCTTGTCATTCATAAGAATTCCAAATTACCAATGCTTCCAATGACTTCCAACCCATCTACAGGTCAAGGCATACTTTTTATAAGTTTTTCCAAAGTAGTTAGGCCTCCCTTGGGTCGGACAAGTTAGTAACAAAATGGGGAAAAGTGTAAAATGTCCCAACTTGCCACTTTCCCCAATTTCCCAATTTCCTAGACACTAACACAAATAAGTGTCTAAACTCAAATTCTTCACCACTCCTTATAGCTCCTGACTAATCCTTTTATTAGGTCTCTAACACAAGCAAATGGTCAACATGACCTTACAACATCAAAAACAAAATTTCCTAAGCCTAGAGTTTCCTAGGTGCTTTCTAGGTGCTCCTGCACCACATATGGAATTGATTATAAAAATCGAATATGAAGCCCAAAATGCAGTGCATGATGTGGATATCCATACCTTGGAGGAGTATAAAAAACATCTCCCAACGGCTAAGTCAATGTTAGGAGAAAATGAAGTATTTTATAAGTTTAATTAAGATCAGTAGTTTAATTATTTGCCAAAAGACAATTCGAAGAGATAGCTTTGTTGGGTCTTCTTCTTATATATATGAAATTCGAATTGTAATTTTTGATCATCAATTTTTTTTAAGATTTTAATACTTTTCAATAGTGAAAGACTTATTTTCTGGAGTAATACAATACTAGTACTTTTCTATTTGTGCGTGGAAGATTCTTTTATTTGGACTAGTTCTTTGTTGTTTATTTTCAAGCAATTGAAGGCAATGTAAAATGTATTATAATTAATCTCCATGATCATCTTATAATTACCTCTCACTTTCCTCAATCTACCTTTCCCCATCAGGTACTCCCCTTCAAATTTTTTAATGGAGTTGGGTTCCCAAATGCGATCTACATGGATCTTTACTGTGAACTTAGGAAGATATTCAGTAATGTACACCATGGTCTGGTATACCATATATCCCTCCACCATAGAACCCTTGGGATGTGCTCTTTTTCTAACCAAAGCCTTCAAAAATTTCAAGTATCTCTCAGCCATCTACATTGACCTTGTGTGTACAGGTCCACACAATTCAATCTCCTCAACTTGGTGTATGAGGTAGTGTTCTTGTGCATTAAAAATGTTGAAGGTAGACACTTTTTCATTTCACACATTAGACGAGGAATTTTTCTCCTCCAATAATTTATTTCTTTATGGATTTCTTTAGATGACATCCATCTACAAGTGATTCAAGGCGCAAATATATTAACAAGATTTAACAAAAATATACAATATATTACATAACAAGTAAAACAAATGGAAAATATAAGATCTATACAATGAATTGAACAAATATCGCTACTTACCTCATGTATTTTCCAAGATCATATATAACTTGCTTGACATTGTTTTCAAAGTTGTCTGGGAGAGATAGAGGTAGAACGTAGTGCAACAATTATAAAATGATCTTTTCATTATTTCCAAAACTAGTAAACATAATACACTGAAAAGTACATGCAATATACAAATATAAATAAAATATACCAGAATAATTACCTTAATGAAGGTATGTCAATCATGCATTTTCATCCCTGACCCAAATTCACCTTTCTTTGTTATGATATTGTTTATGTTCACATCAAATCCTATGGGAAATCGAATTTTTTGTATGACTTATTTTATAGCATTGCTTTGTTGCTTCGTTAATAACCAAGGAAGGGCACTTATATTAATTTTGTCTCCATCGCTATTTAATTGAATGACATTTTTCATTGCATGATTGGCTTCTTGAATGTCACTACAAATTTTGACAATTTTTCTTTGTCATGCCCTCCATCCAATATTTTCCATAATATTTTCCATATATTCTTTTTGATATGCATTGTATCAAACAAATGCACAATTTGTAGTTTCTCATAATAGGGCAACCTACTAAATTGTTTGGGATAACTTTTTAGTCCCTATGGAAGTTGGCCATTAATGCCTTAACAACCTTCATGAAGCATATAAGTTAAACAAATTAACAACGACAATCATTGTCAATTACTGCATGAGTAAACAAAACACAATATAAAAATATAAATTCCAAACATATCATATATGATAGATAAACAATTTGATCCGATGTATAACCTTGACGATTAATTCTATTGTATTCCAACTTCCATAGGCAAGGTATCATTCTTCGTGGTTTTGATGTAGTCTCTTCTTTCCCATTGAAAAAATGTTTTTTAGTAGTTTGATACTTATGATTTTTGTGGAGGAAGTGCCTATACTCATCAAACACCTGTTTTCCTAAACTTGTTGGATGAGATTTCATCTTTGGACCACAAACTGGACATGCAAATTTTCCCTTTGTTTGAAGACCTGCAAGATCATATATAATTGGATTAAATATGTCAATTTTTATAATTATATATAATGAATAAATTATTTAAAAAACATGCATGATATCTACTTCATAAAATTAAATATCGTTAAAGTGTAGTCGAACGTTATAACATACCACAAAAATGTGTTAGCCTTGGGGCATCATGAAATTTCCATACAAGCATTGCATGGAATTGAAATTGTCTTTTTCCTATTGGTCTAGAGATGTCATACATAGTGACACCATTCCATAACTTTAGTAACTCGTCGATAAGAGGATTGATATATACATTCATATCTTTAACTTGGTACTTACCTAGTTGAATGAACATAAACATTACATAATTATTATAACCATTTTACTGCAATATATATAAATTAATGTACATGACTATTAAATGGAAAAAATATAAGTCATTATGCAACAAATAAGACAAATGAGATGCTACTACGTTAAACAAAATTGATGTAAGCAAATACCTAGAACAATCATTGCCAACATTATGTGCTCCCTCTTTATTGACATCCATGGAGGAATGTTATTGTTGATAACAAAAACATGCCACACCGAGTAAATAGATCTCAGCTCTCCAAATGGATTGACACCATCCACTGCCAATGAAAGCCTGAGATTATGAGGTTCTTCTTTAAAGTGTGGCCATTTTTTCTCCATGTCCCTAAATGCAAAACCATCCGCGAGCATTCAAAGAATGTCATCTCCACTTCTATTTTGTGCATGGTAATCCATAAATTGCGCTAAGCTTTCGCACCTAAATAATCGTTGCATACATGGAATAATGGGAATATAACGAAGAACCTTGCGAGGCACCTTTTTTGTTAGTTGATCTGTTCGATATCTACTGATATGACATTCTGAGCATTCTATTGAAAGTTCATGTTGTTTATGATATATAATATGATCATTGGGACTTACATCTATTGCTTGATACTCCATTCCAATATCTTTCATAATGGCAAATAAATCTCGATATGAGCAAGGTAAAATATTTGATGGTGGTAACAAAAATTCACTTATCAATCTACAAAAAAAATAAAAAAATTGTTAATATAAAGAATATTAATGGTACATATTTCATCCTTTATTTACTAGTGATGAACTAACAACAAAATAAGATGAAAAAAGATGACATATATGACATACCTTAACATCTATGAGATTTCTATGTTGGATAAACCATTCATAACCTTCAAATTCACCAGCAACAATACAACAAAGAGAAGAGTTGTTTGGGAGCCTTCATAAAGGGGCTCGTATGCCTTCTCAAGTATAGGTAAATCATGATCATCAAAGTCATCTTGATCATCATGATCAGCTATGCCACTAAATGTGTCAAGAATCAATGTATTTGTACCATCATCTTCAATTGTATTTTTTGGCGCATGATCATCTTCTTCCATAGGATCATTAACTTCATCTTCAATATTCACAGCTCCATGTTCCTCTACTTGCAAAACCACATTCTCTGGGCTGTGATAATCCATATCATGTGCCCTAGGGTGCCCCACCTTTATAATAATGATCGACACAAATAAACCATGATCATGATCAAGTGATTTTTTATATATATAAAATATATGTTAAAACGATATAAACATTTACAAATTCAATCAATATAAAGACATATAATGAAAAAATTACCAATGGACGATAATCATGCCTCCCTTCAACGTGACCATGTTGCCTACAATGTTTCTTAGTTGTTGTGATTAAAATTCTTCTCGTCTCTAATCCCTTGCAATTATTGTAAGGACAATAACATTTCCCATCACCCTTTCTTTTCAATCTAGCCCACAATCTAAAAAGTGTCTCTTCATTTTGTTTTGCACTAATATTATCTGACATGATTTTTCTTTACCAAGCTTGAATATTTAGATCTTCAAAAAATATCAAACTCACACTCCAATAATTTTTAATCATAGATAGGTAACAAAATCTAATAATTTTGATATTTTGCACCCAAAAAATCGGCCTATAACCTCCACAAACTATCACAAGTATAGAAAATTCGCAAGCATAGAAAAACACTATTGCAAGTATAGATAAATTGTTGAACCCACATTTATTTATTAAAAAACATTCGTCAGAACCCCGACGAACGCTAACCATATACCTGTCGGCCCACAAATTAAGGAGGCTAACCATATGTCAGCCCACAAATTGATGGAAGGGGATGGTTGACTTTAAATGTATGTCGAAATAGTGATGAAAATCATGGAGTGTCGCAATTGCGACAAACGTCAGGCATAAATTTAAAAAAAATTGAAAATTTCACATTAAATACACAGGTACTCAACGATACATCTAATTATACATCTTTCGCCGGAAAGTTTCATCATATTTTGCAGTCAAATGAGTTAGTGTTAGTCAACCCTATATGGAAATTTGTTGTTTTCTTATGTCAAAAAATGAGTGAAATGACTAAAATGCACTTTTGGGAGATGATTTAAAAATATTTAAAAAATTAAATTGCATGGTCCCTAACACTTAAAATACATAGATCTAGGATAATAGAAATGGGAAAGACAATTTGCAAGCAGATTTTGGGGTTACAGGGTGATATCTGCTAACCCAGTTTAGCTTGTTCCAAGAACTATAGGACATTTGGGTGGCCATTGGGTGAATGAGTCCTTGTAGGGATTTTCTGCACAACTTTTCAAGTCCTCTAGAGATGGATCTGAAATGTTATTTTTCACTGGTTTCACTATCGGAAAGCTGAAAATAAATTGGGGATTTGATTTTTTCGTGGCTTGATAATAATGGTGACAACTTTAAAAAAAATCTCCTTTGATCAATATTCAATTCTTCTTCACCTATAAATTTGCACATACAAAGAGAGAAGAAAAAATGTTTATTTTTGGGTGAATAAGGGTTTGCCTTGGTCAAACCCCTGTTTCGTAATTAAACCTTTATAATGAATTAATGACAAAATGAAATGAATTTGATGAATGAACAATGTTATGTCACAACTCACCAAATCCTTAATGTTTTCCCTTAGAGGATTGAATTCTAACACATCTCTCCAAGGACTGGATCTTTCTTGAATTGTCTTGAATGATTGCTTGATTTGATGCTTGAATGCTTGCTTGAATGCATGAAACCTACATCACAATGTTAGCACCAAAACATAATATGAACACACATGAATCTTGACATGCTGATATGATCTTGATTGTTGTTGTAGATGACTAATAATGTTGCTCTTCAATGCTCTTGACAATAATATTTTCTCTTGTGAAAGTTGCCTTAATGCTAGATGTTTTGAATTGATAAAATAACTATGTATTTATAGGTGTTTATCTAATTTCCCAAAAATTAGATTCCACAAGCTGACATTTGAAACTTGAATTTGAATCATTAAAATTCTGCCAAAAAACATATTTAAAAATGGGTCTTGGCACTTAAGGAGGACCCATTCAGCCATGGGTCCTAGACCCTAAGTCCAAGACACACATAATCCAAGATGTTTTAATTAATGAAGGAAATTGTTTAATATAGGTTCCCCTTTCAAAAAACGGGAATAATAAGGCTTTAGAATGCATAATTTATACAATTAGAAGCTTCATTAAGTCCAATTAATTAAGGGACACAAACATAGTGTGAAAATGCAAAGGAGTACATTTTTCTAGACTACACTCATTCAAAAATATTTGTTAATAATAAAGGGTTCTTATATTTTATAGCATTCTTAATGAGTAATATTTTTTCATAGCATATATAACTTGAGCCAAAAATAAAATATGTTTTTATAGTTTTTTAAAAATAGATCATTAACATTGATCTATTTATAGGAATTTTTTCTCTTGTGTTGCCTTTGGTTGTTGAGTTTTCCCTTTCTTCTAGAGTGTTGGCTTTATGTTGGGATCTTCAAAAAAGTGTCTTCTATGGAGGTGAAGGTGGCTTCTATTGAGGTGGAACTGGCTACTGTGTCTTTGATGGGAAGCCCTTTGTTCCGGTACCCTCTTCTGAAGCTCCTATTAAGGTGGATGCTTGTCCTATTGAGGTGGTCCTGGAGGTTGTTGGAGTGTTGTGGCTTTGGTGGAAGGGGTTTTCTTGTCTTCCTTGGTAGCTATTCCTATACAGGTGGAGTGGGGGTTTTGTTGATCTATGTTCTCTCAGATCTGTTGGAATGTGTTGTCCAATGAGATGGTGATTTGGGTGATGGTGTCACTCCTTATTGAAGGTGTTTTTTATTGACTCTATAGGTGGGTTTAAGGTCCCCGTTAAAACCTGGTGTATTGTGAGGGATTTTGGTCCCTGTAATCTAGTTGTAAGTGGGTTTCAATTTCCCTTCTAAAATTGGTTTGGGTTCAAGCTCCCTTAAAAAACTTGGCTTTGTTGGGTTTAAGGTTCCTATCAAAACCTTTTGATTAGTGCAGATTTGGGTAATCTTGATGTTAATTTGGTGATTTGTTGTTGGTTGTCTATGTTGTATCTGTGAGTAGCTTGTTCTTCTTTGAGTGGGTTTCGGGTCCTTGTCAAAACCTAATTGTTAATGGTTTCAAGTCCATTCAAAACCTGTTGTAAATGGTTTTGGGTCCATTCAAAACCTATTTTTCCCATATAATCAAAACTATAATTTAGACACATATTTTCCATAATGAATCTCTTTTCATATATACCCAATTTTATTATTATGATGTTGAAGGAAGGACACAAATAGAGAGGATTTTCTTGTTTTCCTTATTTTTTCTATTATTTTGCTATTTTTCCATAGTCAAATAGAGGTCTTTATTTTCTGTAATGAATCTATGTTGATTATAAAATAAGAAATAAATATAATAATAAAATAAAATATACTAAAACATATATTTTTAGATAAGTTACCATAAGGGCCACTTTTCTACAAAATTTTATCTGTGATTAGATTTTTTATCATGAAAAACATAATGCAAATTAACAACTTGTTTCTAATTAAATCCTTCCATATGGCTTGAAGGAAAAAAGGAACCACATAAAATGCTTAGAAGACACACATTTACATGTCAATAATATTATGTACAAGGAACTTAATCTTTTTTTCTTGTGTCCTAAATATCAAGCATACTATTTTACATAATTGTTAAATTAGCAAGTGACCCACAAGTGAGACATACCTTTATGCTTCTAGCCACATACATGATGAAACAACACCTTCAAATATTAAAATGCATTCCCATCCATAAAATAAAAAACATAAGAGTAAATGAATGGAAGAATCGAATGGCATGACATGTAGGAACATATGAAAATTAGCAAGGCATGTATGAATGTTAGCCAAGATAATGGTCCATGAAAAGCCACAATGAATCCTATAGAAAGAAAGAACAAAACAAGGGTGGGTGGTTAGTGACAAAAAAAATTAAAATAATGAATCCCATAAGCTAATTAAGAGAACGATAATGAAGCACAAATAAAGAGTGGATCCAAACATTGATTAAATCTAAATACAAGATATATAATAAAAATATGAAATTTGAAATCCTAATGTAGATGGAATAAAAAAAAAGGACAAACCCAAAGAGGTGTAAAATGCATTACACTTATTAAAAATATGATAAAAAAAAAGATTCCTTTAGAAAGATATCTTAGGATACATCAATTAATCTCAAAGAATAGCAATCTACCCTATGATAAAGTGCTAAGATTGATTATGCTATTAGATACAATATATAGAATTTAAATAGATAACATAAAGATAATAACTCTAGTTCGATGTGAACTTTATTGTATTAGATGTTGTTAGTTGATTCACCAATATGAAAAATTTATGACATTGAATGAATGACTTAGGATGAGAAAATGATTATCTTTTTTCTACTTTACTCTATATGGTTTTCCCCTTGCTTTCTTTCAGATATTCTAGGAAATTGTGGGTGGGGACCTTGTGCTAGTTGCTCATGATTTCTTCAAAACTAGTAAAATCCTTAAACAACTGAACCACACCTTTATTGCTCTAATTCCTAAGATTGGTGATCCTCAATCCATGACTGATTTCTAGCCTATTAGAATGTGCAACACCTTTTACAAAATCTTATCCAAGATCCTAGTGAACCATATCAAGCCCCTTCTTGATAAACTCATTAGTCCAACCCAAAAAGGTTTTGTCCCTGGGCGCCATATTCTTGATGCTACTCTGACCACTCATGAGCTTCTCCATTCTATGGATAGATGTAATCATGTGGGGATGACTCTCAAATTAGAAATTTCTAAAGCTTATGATAAAGTTATATGGACTTCATCCCTAAGGTTTTGGCCAAGTTTGGTTTCAACCATTCGATTGTTAAACTCTTAATGGAGTGTGTAAATATTGTCAAGTATTATGTTCTAGTCAATGGGACCCCCTTTGGGTTTTCTCTGCTGGTAGAGGGATTAGGCAAGGTGACCCCCTATCTCCCTATCTCTTTATCATGATAGCTAATGTGTTGAGAAGTAACTTTGCTCGTATGTTGATGGAGGGCTCTATTAGGGGAATTAGAGCAGCTTCCTCCCTGGACCCGGTTGTGGTGCAAAAATTTGTGGATGACACTTTCCTCTTTGGGAAAGCCTTTGTGGCAGAGGCTAGGAAATGGAAAACCTTCCTAAACAATTATGTTGCCTGCTCTGGTCAAAGCATCAACTACAATAAAAGCATGATTTATTTCTTCAACACACCTAACTTGCAAGCCAGGGTGACTGTGGTTATGGGTTGTTTAAGTGGGACTCTTCCCTCGATTCACCTTGGGCTCCCTCTCATGGTTAAGGAGGTCACCCTGACTTTTGGAATTCGGTGCTTGAAAGGATTCAAAGGAAACTTATTGGGTGGAAAGGCTCCATCCTAAGCCATGCTGGTAAGCTCCAACTACTCACTGCTGCTCTTCAAGGAATACCAATTTACTTCCTCTCTATTTTTAAGATACCTAGGTACATTGCCGATAAACTTGAAAAAATACAAAGGAACTTCCTCTAGTCTGGGACTGAGGGTAAGAAGAAATTTGCTCTAGTCAAATGGGAAAAGGTCTGCCAACCCAAACATTGTGGTGGCCTTGGGATCAGGAATATAGTCAACTCTAACAAGGCCTTGATGGCCAAGGTGGGCTGAGATCTGATAAGGAATACTAAGGATTGATGCAAAATAATGAATTTCAAATATCTTCAAAATAGGCCTTTGGTCAACTGCCTCTCAGAGGTTCACCCCCATGGCTCCTTGGCCTGGAGGAGCATATGCAATACATAGAGCCTGCTAAAGAATGGGATTAAATGGAAAAGGGTAATGCAATTCGGATCAGATTCTAGAAATACTTGTGGGTTATTGATATCCCCCTGGAATGTTCTCATTTTAGGAATCTCAAGAGGATGGCCCAAAGATACTTTGGGCTCCATATCAATGATTATGTTTTCGAACCTTTAGAGCTAGGGTGTGGAAGGATCTATGTCTTTGTTGTCCTCTATCACAAGACCTTTGTTTCCTGGCTAGGTCTCTCCAGGGTTTACTCTCTCTTACCAGGCTTCCCTCTTATGACAAGGGAGATGAGTTTTTTTGGACCCTTGACAAACAGAGGGATCTATCTGTTAGGTTGGCATATAATCTATTGACAAACCAGGGTATTGCGGTGGACCCTTGGAAGAGGATATGGAACCACCATATGATCCCTAAAATTAATTTCTTTTGGTGGAATGCATGCCATAATAGGATTCTTACTTACGAAAATTTGAGGAAACGAGGATTTTATATCCCCAACATATGCTTATTGTGTAAATGCAGTGAGGAAACTATTAATTATTTATTGTTACACTATTCATTTTTTGTTGAAGTCTGGGGGTTGGATTTTGAAAAACTGGGTGTTTCTTGGTTCATGTGTAAGGATATCATATCCTTCATCTTGGGCTCGCGTGGTCCCTATATCCACCCCTTGCCTAGAGAAATTTGGAACCAGGTCCCTCCTATTATTGGTTGGTGTATGTGGAAGGAATGGAATAATAAGGTCTTCAGGAATATTGAGAGGAATCCTAGGGAAGATTTTGGTATCAGTGTCTAGCTTATAGAGGAAAACATTTCTCTCTTCAATGGGAAACCCCCGTAGATGGGACCTTTTGATTATGAAATAAGAATGGCCAAGGCGTGGCACTAGAATTTATATGCTAGCTCGTTTGATAATTCTAAATCCTTGGCTAGGAAAAATACCAAATGGGAGCCTCCGAACAAAGGCTGGTTCAAACTCAATTTTTATGGGGCTGCTAAGGGCAACCTAGGCATGGCTAGCATTGGAGGAGTGATTAGAGGTCCAAGGGGGGTTCTGGTTGTTGGATTTGTGGGAGGGATTGGTTTCCAATCTCCTATAGTGGTAGAATCTCGTGAGCTGCTCAAGGGCCTCCAAATTTTTGTCTCTTTGGGGATTGTGAACCTCCACATTGAAGGGGACTCTAATTCCATCACTGATGTTGTGAATCTGGGTAGACTAATTGGGTGGAGTACGAAGGATATTCTGTTGGATACTAGGTTCCTTTTATCAAAGCTAAGAGCAAAAAAAGTGACACATTTTTAGGGAGGGCAACCAAGTGGCAGATGCTTTGACTAATTATGGTACTTATTAGGGTCACTCTAAATGTTGGACGAATATGGGGAATTTACCGCCAAGGATTCAATATCTCATCTTGAAAGAACAAAACACCCATTTATTATGATGATTTCAAATCTTCGGTTGATGGGTGTCACTTGGGGGGTCCACTTGGTTGTTCCTTGGGTCTAGTGGATGGGTTCTAATGTTGAGGTGTCCTACAAGTGGCGGATTTCAAAATTAAAGGTTAATCACATGGTTAATGAAGGCGGCTCTATGAAGGGTGTAGGAAAGTACGTGACATTTATGATTTTGAGAGGTCGTATTGTGCGATATCTTATCTTTGGGATTGTTTTAATCCATCATGCCCTTTGTAAGACTGTGGTTATGAATGTTGATATGATGTTTCATAATGAGGGAATGCTACCTTCTAGTGCCTTCGATCCTACTAGTTTAGCATTGGCTTCTAAACATGCTTACATTAACATTTCTAAATTTGGCCATGCGGCCACCATGCCTAGTTTTTTGTGCAATTGCTTCACGGCCAAGAAACCTTGCACGCCCACCAATTCCTGCTTAGCTTTCCACAATCACCTTAAGATACACATTAATGACATCGTTATGTTTGATTTTGGTGATCTTTCCTTTCGTGCGTGTGATCTGCACACTGGCATGATTATCCAACGTTGTAATCTTTGCCTTAATATCCACAATGAGGAGAAAGCCTATTGCTCTATCGGTGTTTCTAACCTTTTATTATTGGAAGCTCTCTGGTTTCTTGTGTAGGTAAACATCATGGGTGGTGACCACATTCAGACTAAGCCTGATAATTGCAGAGAGTTTCGTACGAATCCTTTGGTCTGGCATATATGTGCTAAGGGTGGCCTTTCTCCTCTTATGGAGATTCTGGTGGGTCATGACCCTAACCTGTCTAGCCAATTCGCTAATTCTTGGAAGGACCGAAGGGTTATGTTGGGTGGCATTTCCTTTGAAGTCAACAAAGAGGTGATAGCACAAGCTACCGAAATTTAGTGCACTGGGAAGAAATGTCCTAAGCATACTCGAACTCTGGATAATGAATGTTTGAAAGCCTTTTTTGTGGGGAATGAGGAGCCAGTCCGCAACTAGTCTGGCTTTGAATGTGAAGCCCTTTCGTAGCCCTAGGACCAGGCATTTTTAACCCTTATGAAGTACGTCATGCTTGAAGGTAGGTTTAAAACCTAATTTTTCTATCATTTTCCCCTTTTGAATCATCTAAGGCATAAAATCCTGCTTAGTTTTTCTTTCTTTTTTCTCATGGACGCGGAGAATTTGATGAAAAATGCAAAGAAATGGCCAGTCTTAACCCGAATGACATTCCGCCTCTACCTGTCCATCAGGGGCTTATCTTGAGACTCTACGATTTTGATTTGGCCTTATGTCCTCCTAGAGCCATTTATGTTGTTTGTATTGAAGAGATTGAACCCTTGGTTGTCGCTAATATCTCCCTTGCTAAATCTAAAAGCCCTTCTAAAAAACCCCACCTAGGTACTGCTGAAAACCCCAAAACCAAATAGGTTGCTAAAAAACTTAGGGGTGGTGTGGGTAATGCACATACTAGTGTCGCGGCCAGCCTATGTGAACTCAAGGCCACCCCGGCTAAGTCTGCTTATAGAGCCACCACAATGAAAAAAGGAAAAGATGATAAAAAAGGTGTGTCGGAGCCGTGGTGAAAGAGGGTAAAGGGAAGAATATTGTCGGGAAAGATTCTAAAGGCGATACGGTCGTGGGGACCAGGATCATGACTAGAGGGGAGACTACCATCCGAAGGTCGGGGAGATTGGCGAAAAACAACAGGAAAAGATAGATTATTGAGGACTTAGAGGAGGAGCAGATGGACAACAAGGATTATAAGGAAGAAAATGTGGAAGGGCCCCTTTCTACCCCGAACAACATCAAAATCCTGAAAGAGACTTCAGCCTCTCACTCTTCACACCCTCTGGTTGTTGAGCTTGGTGAGGTCCCAAGAACCACAAATGATGGTGAGGAGCTCCATGCTCTAGAAAAGAATATGGACACGCTTGATAAAAGATTCAGAGGCCTGACCCACTTCATGATGAATTTGGGTCATTTCGTGACTAGCACCCTATCCACGGTGATCAAAGAGGAGTTGGAGGGCAATAATGCCTAGGAGAATCAAGACTGGGTCGAGGATGACGTTGTGGACCTCTTGTTCAAAAATTGGGACAATGCTAGTTAGTTGTCACCTGGGCCTGTGTTTTGTATCTATGTTGCCTATCTGAGGTCGTTGTGTTGTTATTGTGTTGTTTCTGTTCTTTTTTGACTTGTTAGTTTTTTGGACTTGATCCTTTTTGGCCCTTGTGGCTCATTGTGAAGGATACAACACCCTGTAAATGTTGCTTACTTTTTCAAAAACATTTGCAAGTGTGGAATTAAATCCTAATTCTGAAAATAAACTTCACTAATTCATCACTTAAAAATGATTTAACTTGATGATTGTATTTATTGATGGGTCTTTTGACACAATCAACTAAGTAGAATAAAGTACACGCTACTTCTCCTAAAAATGACAAATCATAAAGATTAATAAACTCCAAGGTCCGCTTATAGCAGGTCTTGATTGTGTTGGAAAATTTAAGTGGCCTATGTGATTTGTTTAACAAGGGGCTTGTGCTAGTAAATATCAAACTAGATAAATTTTTGCAGTTAGTCTAACTATATCTATTCTACCTTTAATATATTTCTAACATATCCCTAATCTAATATAAATCTAATAGATTACAAGAAAAGGTCAAAAGGAGTTAGGGTTTATAGAGATAAATATAAAATAAAATATACAATAATATGTTGAATTTTATCCTTAGATTTAAACAATTTGATAAAATCTAAACTAACCTATAATTCAATGACCAATATTCACATAATCACAAACAATATAAGTGCAATATTTTACAAAATTTGAAACAAAAATATTCAATTCAAATCCATAAAATCACCATATTCCATATGTAGATTTCACACACAAATTTATTGTAGACACATTAAAGAGATTTCACTAGGTTAGAAATTTTGAAAAAGTAAATAAGCCATTAAATTTTTTAGAGTGGGTAATCCTATTGAAGGGTTCAATCTGCCCATTGCCAATTAATCAAAGGATCATGCTTGCTACTTCTAAATGTTCTTAGCCTTGGTGATGGATGTGTTTTGTTTTATTTCCTTGAAATGATCCTTGGACCAATATTGTAATGGTGGTTTTGGTGCCCAAATTGGTTATTTATTATAATTTTTGGCTTTATTTAGGGTTAGAAATTTTGGAAAAACAAGTGAACTATTAAATTTTTAGTGTGGGTAATCCTTTGAAGGTGGTAATCTACTTGTTGCCAATTAATCAAAGGATGATGCCTGCTACATCTAAATGTTCTTAGGCTTGGTGGTGATGTGTTTTGTTTTATTTCTTTGAAGTTAAATAACCTGGCAAAATCTCTTTAATGTGTTTACAATAGAGCTATGTGTGAAATATACACATGGAATATGGTGATTTATGCATTTAACTTGAATAAATATATTTCAAATTATGTAGAATATTACACTTATATTGTCCATAATTGTGTGAATGTTGATCACTATATCATATGTCAGTTTGCATTTCATTAGATTGTTTAGAGCTAAGGAATAAATTTAGCATATCATTGCCCATTTTATTTTATGTTTTTTCTCTCTAGATCCTAACTCTTTTTGACCTTTTCTTGTAATTTGTTAGATTTAGATTAGATTAAGGATAGGTCAAAATATATTAGAGGTATAATATATGTATAGTTTCACTTGGAAATATATAAATAATTATTTATTATTTTCGCAGACTTGATACATTGACTACAATAATATATCTAGTTTGGTATTTACTACTATAAGCCCCTTGTTAAAAAAATCGCATAGGCCACTTAGCTTTTCTAACATTGTCAAGAATTAACATTAAGGGACCTTGGGATTGATGAATATTTATGATCTATCAAATTTTTAGGAGAATTAGTATTATTTGTTCTATTTGAGTTGGTCAAGTGTCAAAATACTTGTCAATAATATCTATATCTAAAAGTGGTGCGATGTTGATATACAACATTTAAGAGATTTCCAGGTTATGAGTGTTGGTGTGAATAAGGTGATATACCTAACTCATTCATCTAGTAAGTCCTATTCATATATTAAGTTAACTTAGGTCCTAGGAATTTTCTAGAAGTCTTAGTTGTCATTAGATATTATCTCATCTTATATTATTTACTTCTTGTGTCCTAGGTCATTTAATACTTGTTATGTTAGTTGTATCATGTCATATAATTAAGACACTTGTCATGATATTTTTTAATCCTATATCTCACATTGCCTATATAAGAAAGGCCTCTTGTACACTATGTAATCATAGTGAATGTACTATCATTGATCTATTATTGATCGTTGTACATTATTGCATCAATATAAAGAAAGTTTTTCTCTTGTCATAATCTCTCGTGGAAGGTTTATATTTTGTTTTGCAAGTGATCTTGGGTAGTGGGAGCTTACTATCAGCTCCTTGGAGTTCACTATCACCTCCTACATGGTATTAGAGCTTTAGTTCTACAAATTCCTTAGATCCTAGGGTGATTTGGGCATGATATTTTTATGGGTGTATTTTGGTACAAAAAGGATCTCACCAATGAGTCTAGAAGGCCCAAAAAACCTTATTTTCATATATACCACTTCATATTTTGGCGACAAAAAATTTTCTTTGATTTTTTTGTGCAATCGTCTTAAATTTTATGGCCAAACAACCATTGGCAAGGACTATAAAATTTGATGGCCAACCAATCATCAATGGTGCCACCAACACTCAACCTAGCCTGCTAGTGCATGATCACATGGGATGGCCACCCACCAACCCCTAGGGGGCTTAATTTGGCTGCTCAAGCCTTAACTGGGCATTTTTTTAAAAGCCATAAATTTTGACTCAAGTATCTAATTTTGGCGAAAAAATATATCATCAAAAAGATAGTTTCGAGAAATTTCTAGTGGTACAGGTAGAATTATTATATTTTTCTTCTGGTGAGTTTTATTATTGATTGAAGTCGGATCTTCCATTTGGACTTTCAAGCTCATAACCTTTAGCCAATTTATCCAATTTTTATGATTCTTGGGGAGTTGGAAAGCTATTGAGGAGCTCTTTTATCTTATCCATGATTTTTTTCCAAATTCAACCACAAGTACATTTTATTCTTTTTTTTTAAATATTGCATTGTGACTAATTACTTAGACATCCTAACACGTGGAGAAATTCTATCTATTTGGGAAGGCTTCATTTTTAGTATTTGATCATGTATTTGGGATTTTTTAATTGTTGTTTGAAGCTCTATGTCTTTGTAATTTTGGAGATTTATCATAGTTCATTATGTTTTTTTCATTTAATCTTTCTTTAATAATCTTGAAAGGGGAAAATATAAACAATGGAGAGATGACATCATAAAACATCTATGTTGACTTGATTTGTTGCCACATTGTATGGTCTTTTTCCCCCTCTAGGTACTGCTGCTAATAAATTTTCTTGGAATTGCAAAAAGTATCACATCTTAGGATTAATTTTTGCAACATAGAAAAAAGTGATCTTAATTCCTAAGTGCTTAACAATAGGATTCAAGCTGGCCTTTTCCTAAGGTTTCATTGAGATGGAGATCAACAAGGTGTATAGATTGACTTTCAACCATGAACCTGTGAGCCAATCAGACTTGGATCTCAATCAATTTAGGGATTGGAATGGATTGGAATTGATTTGACTTTACTAACCTAATTAGACTATATTCCCTAATATGAAAAATACAATATCTTGAAAATGTATAGACTAAAATAACAGTTTGCAGGCAAATATAGGAAGTGCAGAGGACTGCACATACCTGCCCGGAAAAAATGGTATTGGTTTGAATACAAGAAAAAATTCATCCAAGGGCATATGAGTCCTTATATACATCTCTTTCTCTATTTTTGAGGTCCTCTGATGATAGATTTGAGATCTATGTTTTTGCTTGCAAAGTTGTTGAAACACTATCAAATAATTTTGTAGGTGAGTTTTTGTAAGTTAACAAGGTGTAGGGCTTCAAATGCAACTATGAAAAAAATGTATTCAAGATTCCTTCAATCCTCTTCAAACCTGAAATCTTCACATTTACAAAGAGAAGATATGTTGTACCATTTAGGGGCTTTTCTTAGTCAAACCCTATGTTAGTGTTTCCACTTCCACAATGACAATGTCAATGATAAAATGATAATGGATATTAAGGAATTTAATAAAGTCACAAAGTGATACAACTCACCACCCTTCAATGGCTTCCTTGAAGGAATGAATTCATGCACATTACCTCAAGTTCTTGGATCTTTCTTGCTTGATTTTCTTGAATGCTTTGGAGACCTACAAAAGTGCTAGCCTTAAAAAAAAATGATAACATGAACACACATAAACTCACATAGTATTTGACATGATGTTAGAATCTTGAATCACTGCAATAAATAACTAAACTATTGCTCTTGGTGTGCTTGATAGTGCTCTTGATAATAATAATTGCTCATAAATTCTCCTTGTTGCTTCTTAGATTTTAAATGATGTAATAACTAGGTATTTATTGGTATTTCTCTAGTTTCTCGAGAATTAAATCCTAATAACTGACATTTGCAATTTGAATTTTGAATGTTAAAATGTTGACACCAACATACCCAGAATTGGTCCCCAGAAAAATAGGGGGACCCATACGCCCTAGGGTGAATGGGTCTTGGCCATATTTTCTAGGACATTAAGTGTCGAGGGAAAAATAATAACTGGATGCATTTGTTCAATGCTCGCAATTTATTAGAAAGTGATACAAATGGGCTATAGAATGCATAATTTAGGAAATTATGGACCTAATTAGGCTCAATAATTTATGGGGAGCAAAACCTAGTGTGAAATTGTCAAGGGTGACAATTTTCAATGCTACATTTATCCCTCACTTTAGTGAGAGTATAAACTTACACTTAGACTCACACTAAAGTAGAAAGTATGTGTCAAGAGGGGTCTGATTGTCCAAATGTTGAAGAGATAGGATGAAAAAGGATCTAGGGTTTGATCAAGCCCCCTGGATTCAAGATCCTATAGCAAGACAACATAAGCACAAAGGAACACACATGTATGAAATGCAACAAGATAACATACACAAACATACATGTCATAAAACATGAAGCATACATGATGGAAACACATGGCATGATGGAATATAAATATGACGACAAAATTAAAAAAAATATGATGTAAACATGAAGAATGCACACAAAACACAACAAAACACAAGGTTAGTACTAAAGGGATTCGAGTTGGTAACGCAAAGAGACCTCAGTCTTATTTTTTCTCAAATACGAAACATCATCCATTGAATAAATAAATGCTCCCATGAGGATTAGCAAGTTGTGTTATGCCACATTTCTCATGAGCTAAATGGATCTACTAGATAGCAAGCTATGTTGTGTTAGTTGTCCATGCAATATGATGGGTTCCACAAGGCTAGCAAGGTGTGTTATGCTAAGCATTGGTGAAACACACATCTCCACTTGCAAGCAAGTTGTGTTATGCTAGGTGGCCTTGTTAAAAATGGGTGGTCAAGTTCATGACCCAATAAGCTCTATTATGTTGAATCCATGAACCATATTGCAAAATCTTGCTTCAAGGAGTGCATAAAACTCACCTTAGGGGGTGCATAAAGTTTAACATCACGGGGGACGAACAAAACTCACCTCAGGGGGTGCATAAAGTTTAATATCACAGGGGACAAGAAAAACTCACCTCAAGGGGTACATAAACTCGCCTAAGGAGGCACATGAACAATGATAAGACAAGGCCAAAACCTCAAGGGTTTTTATAATAACACCAACACAAAAGGTGATTTATAAAATTAACAAAGGGGCTTTTGCTCAATACATGAAAAGTCACATCTTATGGAATATCACAAATGACATCACCACCAAGAGAGGACAAGTCATGGAATAGAAGACTCACACCTTAGGGAATACTATCCATAGAATTACCACCAAGGGGAATGTCATATGCCAAGAAAGGTCACACACTTAAGGGACATCAATCCCAATATCACCACAAAGGAGACACTTCACATAAAGCAAGAAGGCTACACTTTTATTTCAAAGGTCACACTTCCTAGGAGATGTATGCTATCATCACTAAAAAGGGACCATTCCACATGCAAAAAATGAGCAGGGGACTATATTCCCCTCTTAAAATGTTAGTGTACTTACTATATTAAAGTTTTAAGGAGATGTAAAGGGATCCCAAGAAGGAATGCACCTAACACAAGGCTACCTAACCCCTTGCCCCCAAGTGTAGGGAAAAAGATGAGCCCAAGATGGATGATGATGCACTACTTGTGAAATGAAATATGATTTCATAAAAGCTATTTTATACCCCCATGTATGGTAGTGAGTATTGTGTGATACTACAACTACCACATGGCAAGGAGCAACAACTAATGCTATTGATTAAGTGAAGATATTTTTGATTTTTTGTTATGTTTGAAGGACAATAGCGAAGACCTCTTTTTTCTTTCTTGCAAGTTAGGCTCTATGGGGACATGGATACCTTGTTATTTTACACCACATCCTTTTCCATTATAGCCAAGTTGTTTTAAAAGTTCACAACCACTTCCATAAATGGCTTCCATTTCTTTCGAAGAAGGTGGTGTTTCATAATCACTTCCATCATATGTGGATGTGTAATTTGTGTTTTCCTTTTTTCTAGAAGTTGTAGATTCAAATGCTTTTGATGATTCAGTGTGAGATTGTGTTGATATAATTACGACTTTTTCCTCTTTCTTTGATTTTGATTGTGTAATCTTATACTCCCCCATGAATGTAGGTGTGAAATCTAATGATCCCCTCTCATCATCTAAATTTTTTTTCACCGATGAAAGATTCTCATCTTTATCTTCGCTTTAAAAAGGTTCCACTTTTGTAGTCGGTGTCAATGTGCTAAGAGGATTCATCATTCTTATTTCAATTTGTAAACAATTTTCAAATTTAGGATCAACTTTTATCGTGTAAACCTTATTGTTGTAAGTGTATTTCATAAAATTATGAAGTGTTGAAAGCACACCTTTTATCTCATGAATCCATGGTCTACCCAAGAGAAGATTATATGAAAGATCATGGGGCATGGCATGGATGGGATTTTGCAGCACAACCTTACCATCTTTAACAGGTAACTTTATCTCACCAAGCAGTTTTATTTCCATGTTATGAAAACCTTTGATTGAAAAATCAAAAGGTTGAATTAAATTTTTGACTGCTCCAATTCTATCCAAAATATTTACACTACAAACATTAATCCCTAAACCATTGTTGCTAAGGGTGCATCTAATCCCGGCCCTGTTAATAATAGCCATTATCATCAAGGCATCATTTTGTTTTTGTGTTTCTAAAGGGGGTAATTCATTTTCATGAAAGACAATATCCACATTACCTAAATTCATACCCTCAATTAAGGCTGATATATCATTTGGTTGTGCACTAGGAGGGATAACAAATTTTTGCAAATCATTTTGAAGCATTCCATGATAAATAGGTTATTTTTGAATCAAATCCCACAATGATATCTTAGCAAGAGTGTTATGAAGTTGTTCAATGAGATCATATTATTTACCACTACATTGTTGGATATTCGGTGTAGGTGTGAGGTATGGTTGAGGAAATGGGATGGATGTTGGAGTTTTATTTGGTTGCTTATTATTTTTAGTGTTATATGTGTGAGCTACAGTATGATAACTTGGTTTTTGTGATGCATGGTTAACAGTAAGTTGTTTTCCAAAGTTTAGGATATGGAGATGAGGTTTAGGAGGTCCCATAACAAGAGGTGCCTTAGGAGGTCCAATAATTAGGGGACTTTAAGGAGGTCCAAAAGGAGTTTTAGGAGGTCCAATAATCAAAGGAGATCTAATAGATAGTTGTGTGTTCATAACCTCAATGGATTTAACTTCTTGTTGACGATCTCCTATTGAGGAGGGATATAAGGTCACCTTAGCATCTTCATCTATGTAATCCCTCTTACCATCTTTAAAAAAATATATCAATAGGTTCATCCTCTTGCACCATAATATCTTCACAAGTAGGAGAGGTTTTTGGAGAGAAAAAAACAAGATTATCATGACGCTCACTAATTGGATCCTCTAACACAAAGATACCTTCTTCACAAGTAGGAGGGGTATCGAGAGAAGACCAACTATGATTGTCATGATTTTATATGATTGCATCCTCTTGCACCAAAACATTTTCACAAGTGGGAGATAAGTTGGGAGATGAATGAAGATTAGGCAAAATGATATTAAGAAATGTGTCAATTATTTCATTCTCTTGCACCAAGATACTCTCACAATTAGGAGATATATTGGGAGAATGACTAACATGCTTGCCAATGACTTCATTTTGTTTTCTTAGATTTTACTCATAAGTAGGGATATTATAATCATACAAGCCATATGTTATCATATCAAAACCACATCTTTGAAAAGGAAACATGTTGCTACTTTCCTTATGAATCAAATGATAAAATCAAAGAGTTTTATAAATAAAATTGAAAAAAAGACATCAGATCTAGACATAGGATATCGAGAGAGCTTTGTCACAAAAATTTAAGCCAAAAATAGCAAGACAAAGGTGCCCAAACAAGACAGAGGCACCCAAGGGCGTCTGTGTCCTTGACAAAATTTCTAAAATTTCAAAGTTTGAATGTGTTAGGCACTATTGAAGGATTCTGGGTCTACTTCCAAACAAGTTTAACAATGAATAATTTTCTAGATTTTTCTCAATTTAAGACAATGTGCTTCAAATTGCAAGTGTGCAACAATGTGGAAGATGTTTTCAAATTTTTGAATATAATTTCCTAATCTAAAATGCAATAATTGACTGATTCTAAGATACTACAACCTGAAAATGATGATTTTGATGCAATTTTGAAATCAAACAATGCAATGTTTTTTACTTTTTGAGCTATATGAAAAATTCCCAAATACATGCAATTAAGAATTCTAATTTAAAGATTTGCAAGCACAAACAAATTGAAGACACAAAGACAAAAATGTGTGAAATTTTTTGTTAATGCAAGTGTACAAGGACAGAGGCATCTAAGGGCATCTGAGTCCTTGATAAGGGTTCTGAAAAATCCAAAAGTTGAATGGTTATTATACTATTTAAAGGTTCTGCTTCTGTGTGCAAATATGTTTGCAAGTGAATATGTATCTAGAATTTTCAGAATTTAAGACAATATGATTTGAATATAAGTATGCAACAATAAAGAGAAATTTTGGATGTGGATCTGACCTAAATGATTGAAATAAACCCTAATGCAACCTATGATGCAATATGAAATTTTTTATGTTTTTATGATAAAAAATGAAACTCTAAATGAGAAAGGCAAAGTAATACAAAGCAAAAACTTGGATCTAGGGTTAATTTTTAGAAGGTATATGATGTCAAAATCTTGGGTTCACCAAAATGAAACATAGAAAAATTTGATCCTAATTCCTAAGTGCTTAGAACAATAGGATTCAAGCCCTTTTTTGAGGGTTTCATTGAGATGGAGATGAACAAGGTGTATAGATTGACTTTCAAACATGAAGGTGAGCCAATAAGACCTGGATCTCCATCCATTTGGGGATTGGAATGGATTGGAATTGATTTTAATTTAATAACCTAATTATACTATATACCCTAATATGAAAAATGCAAGATCCCAACAATGTACAAACTGAAATAATAATTTGCAGGCAGATCTAGGAAGTGCAGAGGACTGTGTACCTACCCAAAAAAACTGGTATTGGTTTGAATACAAAGATAGAGTTTCTCAAGGGGATATGATTCCTTGTATGCCTCTCTTGATCTATTTTCGAGGTCCTCTAGTGACAAATCTGAGATCTTTGTTTCTGCTTGCAAAGTTGTCGAAACATTATTACATAATTCTATAAGTGAGTTTTTGTGAGTTGACAAGGTGTAGGGCTTCAAATGTAACAATGAACAATTTTTCTTCAAGCTTCCTTCAATCATATTCAAACTTGAAATCCACAAATTCACAAAGAGAATATATGTTGTGCCATATAGGGGCTTGCCTTAGTCAAACCCTGTGTCAATGTTTCCACTACCGCAATGACAATGTTGTTGGCAGTGGCAATGTTTGTCATTGATGTCAAATATGTCAGTGTTGGTGTAGAGGAACCTGAGGAGCCATGGTGTCACATGAAAAGGAGAAACTCATCATAATTTATGGTGTTATGGTATTTTTCATCTCATGGTATTGATGTCAAAGTTCATGATGGTTCCCATGGTGTTCATTGCAAAGTGTTGATTTGATGTTTGATGCAAGTGTTCAGGATGCAAACTTGGTGCTTACTTGATGCTTCAAATTATCTTGTTCATTCAGGCTATAGTGTTGATGCTTCATAGTTTTATTGATTCATTGCTTCTTTATCATTCAGTTCATGGTTGATGTTTGACTGTCACAAAGAGTTGAAGTTCATTGATGTCAATATGGTGTTCATAGTTTCAAAAATGGTTTTCATGGTTCATCTTGGTTTAATCCTTTTGTAAAAAAATCCGACGGATTCCAAATCTGATTTAAACTTAATTTGAGTTTATAAAATTTCGGGTTCGGTGGAGAAATCAGGTGGCGTCACCGAGTGGCTCCACCACTACCGGGGAGCCACTAGTTTTGGCATATGTACTCTAATTCAAGTTTCTTTTGGAGGGCATAACTTTTGCTAAGGGTGTCCTTTTTTGTTCTTCTTAGACTCGTTGGAAAGGTGACTCGGAGCTCTACGCTGTGGTGCCAGAGATTTTAATAGATTTTTCATTTTTGATAGTGTTTTGATTAGTATAATTCAAGTGTTCTATTTGAGCTTCAAGAGGTGATATTTAGTGCATACATAGTCAAATTTTGGACTTTGAATAGTCAACGAAAAGCTTGTTCAGAGCACTACATAGTGGATCAAGTTTGGAGTTATTTTGGAATGGTATATTTTCTATTTTCCTTATCTGAGTTGTTTATGGGTTACTTTGATTATGTTGATACTATGAGTTTATGGATGATCAGATCTTGGAGATTTGATGTTGGATTCATTGTATACTTAGTAGCACATCTCAGATTATTCTCTTATTTGACATGGTTATTAGTATATGTTTGGGTTTGTATGTTGCATTGTTGTATCTATAAGTTATGCAATGTTGTAGGTGGTTTATACTTACATGTTGCATTT
Organism: Sequoiadendron giganteum; assembly: GCA_007115665.2. Classification (NCBI taxonomy): domain Eukaryota; kingdom Viridiplantae; phylum Streptophyta; class Pinopsida; order Cupressales; family Cupressaceae; genus Sequoiadendron; species Sequoiadendron giganteum. The sequence goes on along the minus strand of CM021106.1, from coordinate 656,656,595 downwards.
ATGACTTGGACATGGGTTGTCTTTTCCCATTGATATTTTAGTGATGATGCATTTTCAATTTGGGTGGCTTGGTTTAGTCACTTGGTTTTTTGGTTTTGTTGTCATATTGATTAGGTGAGATGGAATTACCAGGTACAGTCATGATGTGAGACCTATGTAGTTGACTATGATATGCAGATATGTGGGACACAAATGGGTTGAGTTGTTAGTTCATTTGGTAGTGATCATGGTGACATGGATGTTTCTTGTGCATTATTGGTGGTGCTGGATTTGTTCCTGATTATGGTTATGGTAGTGTATCTTCTTGGTATGAGGATCATGGTTTTACTTTGCCTTTTGGGAGCTCTTGTTATATTTGAGTTCTTTGATTGTGTGAGAACCTTTGGTTGATCTTCGTGAGGAGATTGTTATCATGATGTCATGGATAACTTGATTACACTTTTCAGTGGGAGCTTTTGACAATGATGGATTGGCAGTGATGGATATGTTTATTATGGTTTGTTGGTAGTTGGAGGTATCTTCTTGGCTTGGAGATTTTGGTTCTACTTGTTATGTTACTAAAATTTTAGTTGTGTGTAGAATTGCATGATCTTCATGGAGAGGATGGTATTCATGATGCCTTATGTAGCTCGTACCATGGTTCAATGGGAGTTGTTGGCAGTTATGTGGATGCATCATTGGGTATGTTTATCTTCATGTGATTAGGGATATGTATTCTTGGTTTAGAGTGGTTGCTATTATGTCATGGTTTACTCTTTATTCAGTTGTTAGGACTTTGACTATTGATCTTGGTGGTTCTCTTTGTATTGGGTAATTTGATCATTTTCTTGATTACTTCATGATGGTGCTATGTTGCATTTGGATTTTTGCATGGATTGGTTGGTTATAGGTACTCATGGATACTTGGAGATGTAGGTCAGGCTTGATTTCTCTTATGGTTAGATACATGTGTTGATATGGTTACTCTTGGTGAGATTTCAATAGGAAGTCCAAGGAGCCTATACCTTGGTTGGACATGAGTTCAAAATGGACCTATGAGGAGAGTGTTCTTGGATGAGTCATGATGATTTGGATGTCTTGGAGGAGCATTCTCATTCCCCACTCTTGGTCTACTCAACGGTTTCACTTGAGAGGTATTGCCCATTGTTTCTTTCAAGTGCTTTATGTTTATGCTTTATCTTCTCATGCATATGGATCTTGAGCTATGGATATATGGTTTTAGAGGGTTCATTTGAGGAGTGCTGGTATGTTTATCTCCTTATGCATTATGATTACATTCATTGATGTTGAGTTTAGGAGATGTAGTTGGGCTTATTTACTTCATTGGGAATGGATTTAGTTTGATCTTCTTTGGTTATGAGAGGCTTACATCCATGTTTATTACATGATACATATGTTATGTTTTATCTTGGTGATTGAATGGTTGGGTTTTGTTATGGATTTTATTTTGGGTTTTTGTGGAGGAGATCATTCTTGACATAGTTGGCATTTAGAGGTGTATGTAGAAGGATTCTCTACAGGTATATGATGTATAGAGTTTCTTTCTTTGGTCTTGGTTATCTTCCTATATGTTTGGTTTCACATTACATTGGTTTGAGGTTTGGTTGGAGCTATTATGATCACTAGATAATGGTCATGTGTTTTTACTTATGTTCTTGGGTGATGACATGGAGGTTCCTTTATCTTTTTCCTTTGTTTGGTGTGAACTTGGGAGAGCTATGGAGACTTGTGGTTAGAGTTGTTCTTACAAGTTATTGATTTACAGGTTTTCATATCATTGTGGATGATTCCTTGGTTCTACATGATGTTGATTACACTTTCTATATGATGCTATTGGTATACTTGGTATGCCTTGATCATTTTCAGATTTTCATTACCCATGCAATGGGAGCTCTTGGATGTGTGTGTCATTCTTTGACAGGTTTTGCACATGGAGTTTATGATTGTAATTTATGGGTGTATATGTTTATGGCATGAGTTTACTATGTATTGTATACCTTAGAGGTATGGATAGTTGGATGTGTTGGTATTTGTTGTGGGTGCTATTTCAGATATGGGTTTGTGTATCTTGACATCTACTGGTGCATATTGATACCTTTAGATTGAGTGTTTGTGTTTGGGATATCAGTTGAACAAGACTTATGCTTCATTGTGACAAATTGTGTGGCTTCTCTATTGGATGCCTTCTTATCTTTGTGAATTGGCATGATGGAGGATGTGAGCATTCATGCTTGGGATGGTGGTCACTTTGATTCTTGTTGTAGGCATCTTGATGGAGCACATGGAACACTTTGATTCCATGATGGTATATGTGGCTATATGGATTATTCATTTGATTCATGTTTTGAGGTTACTTGTTCCCCTTATGCAATGTATACAACAAGTGGGAGAATGTTAGGAAAAGATGTGTTGTACGCCTTGCATAATGTATTTAATATAATTATTCTTAGGGCCACTTTATGTTGTATGTAACATTGGGACATAAGTTGCTAAAAAAGTATTTATTTAATATTGGGGAAAATAATTAAATAAATTACCCAATACTAAATGTGGGGACATGGTTTTGTAATATCATGGTTTTAGTCACATGGTTTTGTGTAATACCACTTGGTGGTTTTGTGGGAGCTTGTTTCTATAAAAGAAACCAAAAGGGTAGTTGTTTAGGTTGATCAGTTGGTAGGTTAGCTCTAGTTAGCATTTGTGGAGGTTTGAAGCATGGCATGGGATGTGTGGTTGCATGCTTGTTCACATGGATTGCATGGAGAGGGCTTGTTGCTTCAATGGTGTTCATGGAGACTATGAATATGCATTGTAATCTTTATTGTTGAATAATACATGAGATATGGATGCTTTTGGAGGTTGGGTTTTTTCCCTCTTGAGGGTTTTCTTAGGGTATATCTTGTATCATATTTTAATGGGTATGTTGTCTATTCTCTTGCATGTGGATTTTGAATACTTTTTTGCATAGATTTATCTTTTAGTTATGTGGAAATTGTCTTTAAATGGCTACAAGTTTCCAACAATATCATGGTGTTGAGGGATTGAAGTCAAAGAACCTTACATGTCTGGATCATTTATCTCAAAGTGACATATTCCTTCAACTTTCTCCTTCATTCAAGGTGTTTGATGTTTGATTTTTCATTGCAAGTCATTGTTTTCAAAGGCTGGTGGGAATTCAAAGAGGTCAAATTTATGGATACCATTTCTAGGGTTTCTAAATGTTGCTTATGTTATAATTTAAAGTTGATTTTCTTTATTAGGTTAAGAGTCACTTAAGTGACTACTTGAGGGAGTTGTTCTCATGGTATAATCAATCCCTCTCTTTTATCTAATCGAACTAATAGGTTAAAAGATTTTATTCTACCACTCGCTCTAAGATCAACGACCTATGTTCAATTCATTATTTTGGCAGGTTTAGAAGACCAAAGGTTTGTTTACAAAGAAGGAGAATGACTACTTCTCAAGCATGCATTTTCATGGGTATTTGATTTGTATTCTAGTTATTAAGCAGTTTTACTAACAGTTTGGTAACTATTTTGGTTACAACGATGGATTGAGGGATATTTCTAGTGCTTTGATGACATTGAGACCATAGTATGGGATATGGTGAAGACACTGATTGCAGTTTTCTATCAAGATAATATTTTGTGAGGAAACTTTGGATGACAGTATGAAGTAATGCCACTATGTTTAGTGACTATGTTTATTTTGCACAATTCAGTGTGATCTACATTTAAAAATGTATTGAGTATGTTTCAATGTTGGTGTGGGATTGATGAGAGGGTTTTGAATGTTTTTTAATCATGTTCTAGAAACCATGATAGCATGTTTTCTTGTCAGGATCATACTTAAGGAGAAAATATTTGAATAACAGATGAAAATAAGATTAGATGATGCCTCTCTATGGCTATAGTTTTGAAAGTGTTTCCTTTGCTCAGTATTAGTGTGATTTGAATGAGATGATAGGGGACTTGAGATAGTATATAAGTGAAATATGGTATAAGTGTGATATTGAAGAAAGAACAATGAGTGTAATTTTTTATTGATAAATTAGTGTTGATGTATGTGTGAATAAGGGACATGGAGTTTTTGGTGGTGTAGAGATAGAGCAGTGATTTGTTTGGAAACAAAGTAACCCTCTGAGCTTTTCTAATTTCTTTTTAAGTGATGTATGTTTTCTATCGAGGCATGGTGTTTTGCCAGTGATGCATGTTGGTTTTCCAATGAGGCTTTGCTAGTGAAGCATAGATTGTAGCCAGTGAGGCATAAAATATGTAACCAATAAGTTTTTTGGCCAGTGAGGCATAGTATGTAACCAATGAGTTTTTTTCCAATGAGGCTTAATGAAACTTATCTTCAGAGTGGTTTTTCACCCTTTAGGGTTTTCCACTCATAAAACTTGTGTTATGTCTCCTCTTGGTGGTTTGCCAGATTGTGTTTGATTGGTCATCTTTGTTCAAGTATTATGTTTTGATTTGCATAACATTGTGACTCCCTCAATATTCAATGCCTATAATGTTTGAAGTGTTTTCAATGGGTTTCTTTGCATAATACAAGTGATTTAAGTATTAAAATTTGTTTCCTCATTAGACCACTAATTCACCCCCCCTCTCAATGGTCTTGTTCTCTAACAAGTGGTATCAGAGCGTTAGGTTCCTTGCACAAGTTTAATCAACGTAGGAGATCCTAGTAGTGGATTACTTATCATGGCAAAAATTAAAAGAAATAAAGGAAAAAGAAATACCCAACAAAATGCTAAACAAAAAGCACCAACTAAATCAAATATAAAGGATGATGAAGAAGTATTTATAACAAAATGACTTAAAAATTGAAGAAGATACAAGGTTAGAAGATTATTTTTTGGTTGAGAATGTTGATAATGAAGGAGACTACTTTGTGAGTGAATATGAACAAGAGTATGATGAAGATGTCTATGAAATTGATCTTGAAGGTGAACTTATTTATGCCCTAGATGAGATCAAGAAACTCAAGAAGAGGAATCAAAGTTTAGTGTTGCAGCTTCAAGAAGAAAATGATTCTAAGGCCAAAACACTTTCAACCCTTGAAGAAGTAGAAAAATTGAAAGTGGAGTGTGAAGAATCTAATCTTCTTATTAAGGATCTAAAGGTGCAACTGGTAGAGTCTAGAAGAGTTGAAGAAGTCACTAGCATAAAATTGCAAACCAAAATGGAATATTGTCAAAAGCTAGAGGTAGAAATGTTATCTCTACGAAAACAACTAGAGAAGGTAAATCAGGAGTTGAAGAGGAGTCTTCAAAATGAGTAGAGCACTGAGTTTGAGAAAATGATTCTAAGTCAAAGGCCACTATCAAACAAGTTTGGGTTAGCATATGAAGCATAAAATAGTTACAAATATGATGCAATGTCCAAGAAGAATGTTGGAAAAGCACCAATGGATTCAAACTCATCAAAAGAGGAAATATATAAACAAGGAGAATCAAGCACTACTCCCAAAAGGCTTGCAGATCATAACATAAATGAAGAAGGATACAAAAGAGTTCATAATCCCAAGCAAGGATTGAGGAGAAGGTCACCAACAAAACAAGCCAGGTTCACTTCTTATTTTCATGGTTATTATTATTCTTATTATCATTTTGGTCATATAGCTAGGGAGTGTAGAACTCACACAAGAAATAATATTGAATGGAACAAGAATATAATTTCTTGTAGGTTGTTAAAGAATAATTACAATAATGCATGTAACAAAGTTAGTTACAATGAAAGAGATCGTAGGACACAAGAAAGAAGTGACTATAGATTGTTAAGAGACTAAAATTATCTTACTCCTCATGTTGGTCACAAGATCATATACTATAGATGAAATAATTTTGGATATAAAGCATAGTATTGTAGAAGTAATTTAATGGAACCATTTAATCATCACAAGAAGACAAGCACTATGAAAGTTTGAAGAAGAAATCAAGAGAAAGAGAAGAAAGAACCCAAGCTTGTACATACTACACAAGAGACATCCATAACTGCATAAAGAGTAGCATGAATTGAGGGGGAGTTGATTTTTGATGTATCATTCAAACCCCATAGACAACAACAAAGAGGTTGTGTCTCTACAATGATATAGTTCTACTATGGTTTTGGTCTAATCAGTTTTACAATGCGAGAAGTGATAGTTTTGAATGGTGTGATTATTCTTAGTTTGCTTGCTTTATATTCTCATTCAAGAGAAATAGTGAATGGTTGAGAAATTCTTTATTCATTAAATTTCAAGTGTGTATACCTTCATAAGTCTTGAGAAGAACATGACTTTTTATGAGTATTTGAGAATTTCTTCTTGAGTATAAACCACAAGGTAGAATAATCACAAATTTTGACAAAGGTAGTGATAGAAGCCTATGGTTTTAGTTCTCTTATGAGGGAAATCAACAATCATCCCAGTGGTCAGTCCAAAATAAGGTGATTTTGATAGTTAGAGAAGGAAGACAGTGATCATGGACACAAAAGGATAAGTATACTTTCATAAAATGGCAGTCAAAAGAATCTATTGTAGGTAATAATGAAAGTGAGATAGCAATCTTATGACTGAAATAACAGAGGTTCTTTGGAGGTGACAGTGAAATCACAAAGTGTGAAGAATCCCATGATAGATGAAGGCCGATAAAAGGTAGTGAGAAGGTAGCAATGATATAGGACTATGAAGAAACATTATAGCCATGGAAAATTACAATGAAGGAAGGTGACAAACCTCACATTAGGAAAAAGGACAGCCGTCACAAGGGTGATAGTCCACATGCCAAAAAGGTATTTTATTCACGTTATGATAGTCATCAATAGAAGGAATCACAATAATTCATGGAAAGAGCAAGCAAGAATGTCAAGGACGGTCTATTAAAGGAGCAGATTATTCATTTTCCAATGAAATAACAATAAGCATAAGGAATGGTTTTAGGGGGAGCCTAAACCTTGAATTGGTGTTCTTAATTGATTTTCTTCTTTTTCAAAGCACTTAGTCACTATCAAGTATTGGTATAATGGTACTCTTTTGTATTGATATAATGGTAGTTGTGGTAGTTCTTGTTCAAAATTAGCAATAACAATGATATGTGTTATTTGGTTCTTGTGTTGCTTTGGCAGTGGTAATGATATGATGATTCTTTCTACTTCTCTCTAGTTCCTTGACCAATGCCATATTTTTTGATCAACACTCTTTCATGTCCTATAGTTATGGCTTTGACAAAGTATAGTGATTGTTGCCAATTTTTAGCATCTTGCTGAAAATTAGCATTCATAGGAGCAATTACTTGCTGGGGTACCTTTTAAAATTGTTACAAGTCGTTCAACTAGTTTTTTGTTCTCAGAATGAAATTATGCTGAGGAATGATTTGCCAAATCATTCAACAGTTCAAGCAGCATTTCATTGGGGAAAGCAACTTTCAGCTGAATTTCAGTTGCAACAATTATTGTTATGTGAAGAATTACAATTTTAAGGAGCCAGAATACAAGAGATCAATTATTTAATTACAGATTATGTTTCAAACATTTCATTTCAGCAAAGCATTGTGCAAACAGAATGAATTCATCAGATAATAGAAGCCATTGCATTTCATAAAAATCAATTTTTATTGACAGAATGTTCTGTAATCCCACACATGCCGTGGGAGTAGCCTGATTTATAGCTTTCAAGTGTTGAATACAAGAGATGAACTCATTACATAACTGAAAGTAACATAAGAAAAGGGAGAGAAGGTGATTCGTCATTGCCTGGAATGACGAATCTTTGTTGCAGCTAGTTGTGTTGGTCGTCGTGCCCATCTCTAGAATTAGTTTGGACTCTAGCTTTAAAGATTTACCTACAAGATGACTGGTGTTAGAGCAATGAGGGATCACATTATACCCCTTTTCCTACATTACCAACATAAATGGAATGTGCATAACAGGCATTCACCAGTTGAAAGGAAACAAATCAAAAAGAAAGAATTACCACTGTTGATTTGACTAACTTATTTGTGTTATGTGCAGGTACAGGAAACAAATCAAAAAGAAAGAATTACCGCTGCTGATTTGACTAACTTATTTGCGTTATGTGCAGGTACAGGAAACAAATCAGAAGGAAACTATGGACGCTTTGTTGTTTTTACTGACTTGTTTGTTTCATGTACAGTAACAGGATAAGTTTTGTTGCTATTTATTCATCATTTCCAGTATGAGTGGGCTAAAATGTGGCTCCCACAAGGGTGGAGCCCAGCTCATCTGGGTTGTGCAAAGAATTTCAATGATCAGTCACTGAAAGCAAGATAATAATGATCCACAAAGCAATTGTCAGGAGTGATCAGAAATCTGGAAAGCTTCAGGAATATCTTTACAAAAATGGGAAGTGTTGTTATTTTCAGTAAAGCAAGAAAATCTCTGTTATAGCAAAGAAGCTACAGGAGGAGCATAAATAGGTAAGTTATCTAGCAACTTTCAGAAGCAACTTTTTCTCTATTTCAACAAAGGTGAAGTTATGTGTTCACTACCACATAAGAACTTGAAGTTTCTGCATGAAGTGTATCATGATTACAGTTGCAAGTAGAGATACAGGCCGCGATTAAGGAAAAATAGTCATAGCCATGGCTGTAGAAAACATTTCAAGTCTGAAATATAGGGAGGAAGAGGATAAAGAATGTCTGTAATTAGTAAAATCGTGCGGATAGCAGCTTTAAGTTCACAGAATGATTAAATTCAAGCTTTTAAATGATAGTGAACACATAACAGAAACACAGAAATAACAGTTTTTTATATAGAGAAGTTTTTAGATTCAGCATAAAACCAAGTTTGTTCATGGCCAACAGAGTGAAATAGTTCTAGATTTAACCTCACATCATGAAAGTGAAGTGCAAAATACTGGTCAACAGCATAATGGAGTTAAAGAAACAGAAAAATGCTCATGGCGGCCAGACAAAGACACAGTCCATGTGGGTATATGCTGAATGACAGTGAAATTTGTAAAGAGATCAAGCAGATTTTTCAAAAGATTAAAAAAATGTGTGTTTCCAAATTTGTAAACAATAATGATTTTACCATAATGCAAGCTTCAGAAATCTTCCAGAAAGACAAACAGTGAGTCTTGCAGCTTCAAAGCTCGCCTACAAGTATTTCCATGGCGGCCAGCACAAAAACACTAGTAGAAGAGAAAGTTCTCAGAGGGAGTGAGCATCAAAAAATACATAGGGTCGCGCCCAGAGTAACATGAGAAGCTCGGCCATAGGAAAATACCAGCAAAGGAGGAAAATAGTCATGGTGGTCAGCCACAGGAAAATACCAGCAAGAGGAGTATCGTGCAACTAAAAATAATGAGGTTTTCAAGATAAAAAATAGATTGAAAAACAAATAGATTTACCAGTTCTATTGTGCGAAAAGGAGCTTTGGCAAGACTAGAATAGCATTTATGTTTCTCACATTCTTTCCAGACCAAGCTTGACCAAGAGTGGTAATGGCGGCCAGATGAAGATGATACCAAAAGCATAGTAGAGATACAAAGGACAACACAGAAAATATCAAAAAAATTAATCTATGGCTGCACCATGTAGAAGCTTTTAAAAGTTTTAAGAAAAATGGAGATAATCTTTCAAAACGCAATCATACTGGCTTACCATCAGCGTTCCTATTAAAAAACTCCCAGGATCTGCAGGCAAGAATTTTTGTTGAACAAAGATCTCAAGCTCCAAATGGCGGCTAGGGTTTGAACATGGCAGTTTCTCTTTACTTCACCAAGAGTCGAAATGAAATGAATGGTTCACATTCGTTTTAGGGTTAATACCCTAGAGGGTGCGGTGAGAACACTTTTTTCCTTTGGCATTTTTCTAATCTTCATAAACCGTGGGTTCTTTCTACCCTTTCATTTCATGTTAATAACTTTTCAATAGGATAATAGGCTTATGGTCTTTATTTCCTTTATTTCGGACTTAGTTTTTATTCTTTATTTTGCATCATATTTTCAAGATTTGTGATCTTTATTTTTAAATGATGATTATAAATCATTTTTAAATAAAAGATATTTCTGAAAATGCAAAATAGGGGTCTTTTTTATAATGGTGGTCAAAGGGAGTCAATTTAAGCATAAAGAGAGCTTTGCTTAAATTTTGATAATTGAGAAAATCAATGCCAACATCTTGGAGCGATTTTAGGGAGTTTGGAGCACAGAATCAAGAGTCTTCTTTCAGTTTTGAATTCCTTTTGACTCTACTTGAGTCAATGAGTGATTTGAGGCATGGATTTGGTGTTTACATTCATTTTGAACCTGATTTGTGGGGGTTATTGCTTGCATACGGATCACCAAATTGATGAAATTTGACAACTCTTCTTGGAGTTGGCTGGCATTGCATGCCCTATTTTGGAGGAGAAGATTGACAACACATCAGGATTTTGGAGCCAAAACTCAATTCCGAATTTGGAGACATTTTCTATAAGTCCTTCTTTCTCTTTTGACAGGGTTAGTTCTTGATTTGGGGATTGCTGTGAGAGCATTGACTCAGATTTTTGTAACTCATGATTTCTTGAAATTTGTAATACAGATATCCTATATTTTCGAAAGAAGCTTGTATTTCCTTCTCCAATCAGTCTTGTGCAAGTATTGTGTGTAAGCCTTTAGGATAATTTTTTGTGATTTCCATGAAATCCTTCTATTCAACCTTATTGCCTCAATATATTGTTTAGATTCAGTATGTTATAGTGTAGGTCTTTGACTGTGTTTTCTTACATTTGTTGAACGTTTGTTATGAAAACAGTATTGTTTTCTTTCAAGCTAACTTCAATCATATGAGCCTTTCAAATGAAATATTTATGCAAAATATACTTGATTGAGCTGTGAATCTTTAGTTTCAATTCGATTTATTTGGTGAGATTTTTTAAAAAGTAGATTCGGGTTATCTATCTCATATTGGTGAATCACCTTCTTAGCTATATTCCTTTTTAAAAAGACCCTTCTATCTCTTTCCCTTCTCAATTTTTTCAGGTTTTACAAAGAATATTCAAAGGGAACCAGCCCATAATCTGGAGGTTCACTTCATTCCTTGGTCACCCACAACCTCGAAGTGTCCCAATGTGTCAGTAGGTTGCTTAAGTTCATAGCTTTAGCAAGGGTGCATACTTTATCTGACAACAGTGATCTCACTCATAGTTCACAGATGCTATCAGTTATAGGTTGATAGTGATCCTTCCATTTCTCAGTCACAGAGGACAGATCTCAGTTGCCTTGAGTGATATTTTGCAATGACACTGTTCTATGGATCTTGGGCAGTGATATGTTGCTTGGAAATTAGTATTTCTCTCAAGTGAATACAGTGCTTTCCATGTCTACTTTCTCAATCAAGGGATATGATGACAGTGTCTTGACCATATTGACTATGTTGTCAAGTTATATGCATGCCAATGATATGTATGCACTGATTTTGACACTAATATGCATGGTATTTCTTGTGATATGAAAAAGATCAATAGTGGTCTATAGGGGGAGTAATTCTATACATTCACTTTTGCATCTGTAGCATCAATAGTATAGTGACAGTGATGTAGCATGAAAACAATGGCATGATACAATGATGTAGTATGCAGTTAATGTAGTATTGGTATGCAGTGTTCAAAAAGGTTGTGCAAATGATACAAAGTGACAGTAGTGCATCTAAATCATTTATGCAAATCTTGTCTTCTATTTGTGGTCTTATTATGATAGGGGTATCCCAGTATCAATGATTTCAATGCTCTTATTGCCACAGTGGTATTAATGCTCTTTTTGGTTTGAAAATGGTTTGCAATATTTTCTAATATAATGTTCAAGGAGTAGTTGATCCCATGACGGTTTAGTGTTTGACAATAATTTTTTTGTGTACTGACAGTCTTAAGCACCATGAAAGTGTTATGCATGCCATTGATTTTGTTGACAATTCTGGTATATAACAGTACAATGATCTACATGATTATAAGAATATAGTGAAATCCCTTTCATAAAGAATGCACAGTAAAGTATCATCTTGCATATGCACGATGGTATGTTCTCTTTTGATGCAATAGTGATATGCTTAGTTGCATAATAATATAGTATTCTATCAATGGACAGTGACAATGGATAGTATGTGGTACAATGGATAATGGTCTTGTCTTCCTAATGACAATATGATGCATTGGTCTTTATGGTGTAGAGTATGGTACAGTGGTTGGTTTATGTTTCCAGTGCCAAACCATTTTTTCTTGCAGGGGGAGAAATAAGTATGGGTGTATGATCAAGTGATTGTCTTCACCATTTTGATACATGTTGATAGATAACTTGAAATTTTGATAAGTGATATTGTTGCAGCGATATAACGAGAGTGGTATTGCATTGTAGTGTTATGATAACAATATTGGTTGTTGTCCTTCTATGGAGCTCTTTTGCAGGAGGAGTAGTTGTTTTTCTAATTTTTCTTTCAGTCAAGGGGAGTCCATTGTCCTTTGTCATTTGATTTCAAAGGGGGAGTGATGTTCTGCATGGTTGGTTAAGTTGACATCAATGCCAAAGGGGGAGTTTTTTGTCAATGGCAGCATTTTTCATTGATGTGAAAGATGTTTGTGTTGGTGTTGAGGAACCTGAGGAGCCTTGGTGTCATATGCAAAGGAGAAACTCATCATATTTCATGTTGTTATGGTATTTGTTCATCTCATGGTATTGATGTCAAAGTTCATGATGGTTTCCATGGTATTCATTACAAAGTATTGATTTGATGTTTGATGCAAGTGTTCAGGGTTCAAACTTGGTGCTTACTTGATTCTTCAAATTATCTTGTTCATTCAAGTTATAGTGTTGATGCTTCATAGTTTTTTGGATTCATTGCTTCTCTATCATTGAGTTTGTGGTTGATGTTTTATTGTCACAAAGAGTTGAAGTTCATTGATGCCAATATGGTGTTCATAGTTTAGAAAATGGTTTCCATGGTTCATCTCATGGTTTTGAGGGATTTAAGTCAAAGAACCTTACATGTCTAGATCATTGATCTCAAAGTTACATATTCCTTCAACTTGCTCCTTCATTCAAGGTGTTTGATGTTTGATTTGTCATTGCAAATATTTGTTTTCAAAGGTCAGTGGGAATGAAAAGAGGTCAAATTTATGGACATCATTTCAAGAGTTGCTAAACTTTGCTTCTATTATAATTTAAAGTTGATTTTCTTTAATAGGTTAAGAGTCACTTTAGTGACTACTTGAGGGAGTTGTTCTCATGGTATAACTAGTCCCTCTCTTTTGTCTAACCAACGTAACTGGTTAAAATATTGTATTCTACCACTCACTCTAAGATCAACAACCTGTGTTCAATTCATTATTTTGGTAGGTTTAGAAGACCAAAGGTCTATTTTCAAAGAAGGAGAATGACTACTTCTCAAGCATACATTTTGATGGGTATTTGATATGTATTCTGGTTATTAAGCAGTTTTACTAATAGTTTGATAACTATTTTGGTTACAACAATGGATTGAGGGATCTTTCTAGTGCTTTGACGACATTGACATCGTAGTCTGGGATATGGTGAAGACATTGATTGTAGTTTTCTATCAAGAGAAGATTTAGTGAGGAAATTTTGGATGACGATATGGAGTAATGCCACTATGTTTAGTGAGTATGTTTATTTTTCACAGTTCAGTGTGATTTGCATTTGTAAACATATTGATTAGGTTTCAATGTTAGTGTGGGTTCGATGAGAGGGTTTTGAATTTTTTCTAATCATGTTTTGGAAACTATGATAGCATGTTTTCTTGTCAGGATCATACTTAGGGAGAAAATATTTGAATAACAGATGACAAGAAGATTAGATGATGCCTCTCTAAGACTATAGTTTTGAAATTATTATCTTTTCTCAAGATTAGTGTGATTTGAATGAGATGATAGGGGACTTGAGACCATATATAAGTGAAATATGGAAGAAGTGTGATATTGGAGAAAGAACAGTGAGTGTATTTTTTTATTGGTGAATTAGTGCAGATGTATGTGTGAATAAAGGAGATAGATTTTTTGGTGGTGTAGAGATAGAATAGTGATTTGTCTAGAAACAAAGTAACCCTATGAGTTTTGCTAATTTTTTCTGAAGTGATGTATGTTTGCCAGTGAGGCATGGTGTTTTTCCAGTGAGGCATTTTGGTTTACCAGTGAGGCTTTGCTAATGAGGCATAAAGTGTAGCTAGTGAGGCTTTGATAGTGAGGTAGATTGAGTAGCCAATGAAGCATACAATGTAGTTAATGAGGCTTTGCTAGTGAGGTATACAATTTGTAACCAGTGAGGCTTTGCCAGTGAGACATAGTATGTAACCAGTGAGGTTTTGGCTAGTGATGCTTAATGAAACTTATTTTCAAAGTGGTTTTTCACCCTTTAGGGTTTTCCACTCATAAAAACTGTGTTATGTCTCCTCTTGGTGGTTTTCCATATTGTGCTTGATTGGTCATCTTTGTTCAAGTATTATTTTGTGATTTCCATATCATTGTGACTCCCTCAATATTCAATACCTATAACGTTTGAAATGTTTTCAATGGGTTTCTTTGCATAATAGAAGTGAGTTAAGTATTGCAATTTGATTCCTCATTAGACCACTGATTCACCGCCCCCCCTCTTAATGGTCTTGTATTCCAAAAAATGCCAATGATAAAATGATAATGGATAGGAAGGAATAACAAAATCACAGTGTTGCAACTCACCACCCTTCAATGGATTCCTTGAAGGATTGAAGTCATGCGCATCACCTCAAGGTCTTGGATCTTGCTTGCTTGATTTTCTTGAATGCTTTGGAGACCTACAAAAGTGTTAGCCTTCACAAAAGAATGATAACATGAACACACATAAACTCAAATATGATTTGACATGATGTTAGGATCTTGAGTTTCTGCATAACAAATCAGTAAAATAATGCTCTTGATAATAATAATTGCTCATAAATTTTCCTTGTTGCTTCTTCAATTTCAAATGATGTAATAACTAGGTATTTATAAGTGTTTCTCTAATTTCTTGAGAATTAAATCTTGATAGCTGACATTTGCAATTTAAATTTTGAATGTTGAAATGCTGACATTGAATATCCAAAATTGGTCCCCAACAAAATAGGGGGACCCATAAACCTAGGGTGAATGGGTCATGGCCCTATTTTCTAGGACATTAAGTGTCAGGGGAACAATAATAACTGGATGTTGTGAACCCCTAAACCTGTGAATGCACAAGAACAACAAACAAGTCAATGTGTTAGATCAAATGCAAACAAGCATGAGGGATTCCCCATAAAATCCATCTACTAAACTCAAACTAGGAAGAAAATGAAGAACAAAACTTAAATAAATGAGAGCTAATCCTAATTAAGCAAGTAAAATAGTGATCCCATGGGGGAATTGGTGCCAATTGAATGTGGAAATTGGCCCTTTCCCAACTCCTAAGTTGCAATGTGAGTTATTGTAGATTGATCAAATCTCTCCAAAGAGATTTGAGAATAACCTAGCTATGAATTGTGAAAATGATGAATGGTTGAGTGGAAATGGGAAAAATTAGCTCTCAATGTGAAGAGAGTAACTTTGCATGAAATTGTGGATGTTGAATGAAGAAAGAAGCCTCCAATTTATAAATTTGAATTTGGAAGAATGAGCAAGATTTGAGCAATGTGGGACTAACTTTCAATCCAATGGTTGAATACCACTCGTCACCATGTGAATGGTTTATGGTTGTGCAAGTTTTGATCAAGGTGCCCATAAATGCATAAATTTGAATTTTGAAATGTTGAAATGACAAGGTGGATGGAGAGTCAAATGGAGTTATGACCACTTGGCTCAACGCAAAAGGACTTGTAAGATGAAATAAATGTCTTGTTGGAAGTACCCATCCACTTGGACTTTTTGAATTCAAATTGAGGGAATATTCTCTTTTGATGCCATGTGAGGGAAAATAGAGATTTAATAAATGAATTAAATCTATTTTCATGTGCAAGTTGCATTCTCTAGAGAATTTTAGTGAGAGGGATTAACTTAATCAATATTTTGATTAATTTAATCAAGGATTAGATGATTTGACGATTTTGATTCAAATAGATGAATTAATTTAAATCAGAATTGAGAGGAAATGATTAATTAAATAAATGATTTTGATTTATTTAACTAAGGAGGAATATGTTAGATTAAATCAAATAAGGTTTAATTTATTTAATTTAATAAGAGGACTTTAGAGATTTTAATCAAATAAAATGATTTATTTAATTAAACAAAAATGTAAGGTTAATTAAATTAAATTGATTAATTTAATCAGTGGAGGAGAAAGACTTAATTAAATGAATAATGATTCATTAAATTAAGAGACATAATATGATGAAATGTTGAGAGTATGATTTAGGGAGAAATTTTGTTAGTAATCAGGATCAAGTGTGCCGAACCGAAATTGTACATTTTCCATGTCTACATATGCATTTTCTCAATGCTTGCAATTTCTTGGAAAGTGGTACAAATAGGCTATAGAATGCATAATTTAGGAAATTAGGGACCCAATTAGGCTCAATAATTTATGGGGAGAAAAACCTAGTGTGAAATTGTCAAGAGTGATAATTTTTTATGCTACAATTTCTATGCATGTTGATGATGACATCTTGAATTATATTGTTCACTTTGAGTGTTCTCGTGCTCTTTGGACTAAAATTTAGGAGATATATGGAGATTATGATACACAACCATTCCAAGATGGTCTATTTTTAAATTATCTTATACCTCTTGATGATTCAAATTACATGCTATATAACTATGATACTATTCAGGAGTTTGCTTCGTTGGAGAGCTTTGAATCTTCATATGAGGATGATGTGGTTTCTTTAGATACTCTCTCTCCTCCTTCAAAGATAGTTTTTGATCCTTCACCTTCATTGATTCCTTGTGTAGAGTCACTGATTGAGGCTCCCATCATTCCTACTTGGCATGACCATATTTTTCTTTCAAATTCAACTTTGTAGGATGAGAATTAGATAGGTATATTTTATTTGTTTTATGAGTCTCATATTGTAGATTTAGAGGATACACTTGGGGGTTTATCTCTTCTCTTTGATGGCATTAATTGAACTACTGTTGTCAAAACATCATTATCTTTTGATCTTGTTGTTACCACTTGATTATGGTTTGTCACCTTCTTTGTTGATTATGCATGTACTTGATTTGATTGTGGCATCATCATTTTCCATGGACATGGTGGCACATGAGCATATTTCATATAAACCATAAAACATATTCATCCTTCTTCCTATCAATTCCTATTTGGAATGGGAAGCATTCCTACATCTATATTTGGTTTTTTTTCCTCCCACAGGTTGGAATTTTGTTTGTAGGCATTAGATCATGTTTCATCTTCAAGCATCTACCATATCTATAGGAGATTACACATTGTGGGGGATACATAGTCTCTCTCTCCCACTTATGGCGAGATATTTACTGTATATTTGTGATGGATCTAGTCCTTGGGGTTTATTTTGATTCCTCCATTCATCATTTCTTTCATTACATGTAAATGATTGTTTTCATGCATTCTCTCTTTTAGAGAGGGGATTTTTCCCATGTAATTTTAGTCCTTTTCTCCATTTGTGAGAGATCATTTGTAAATGGGTATATAACATTGCCTCATATTCAAGACCCACCCTTTAATATTTACATCAAAATTGCATTGTTTCATTATTTTACTTCTCCTTAAGTTGAACTTAAGGGGGGTTGTTGGTGTGAATAACGTGTTTTACCTAACTAGTTCACCTAGTAGGTCCTATTCACACATTAAGTTTGGTTAGGTCTTAGGAATATTTCTAGAAGTATTAGTTGTCATTAGATCTCATCTTATCTTATGACATTTACTTCTTGTGTCCCAGGTCATTTAATATTTGTTATATTAATTGTCTCATGTCATGGGATTATGACACTTGTTATGATCTTTCCTAATACTATCTCTCACCTTTCCTATATAAGAAAGGCCTCTTGTACACTATGTAATCATAGGTTTGTACTATCATTGATCCACTATTGATAACTATACATTATTGCATCGATATCAAGCAAGCTATTCTCTTGCCATACTCTTGTGAAAAGTGTATATTTTATTTTGTAGGTGATCCTAGACCATGGGAGATCACTATTAGCTCCTTGGAGTTCACTATCAACTCCATGGAGTTCACTATCAACTCCTTGATGTTCACCATAAAATCTTACAAGGAGTGTTCTCCTTTGATCAAATCTCTATTATTGATTCAACAATATAGAACAATGATTGAATGTCCAACAAATAATCATGTGATATGCCTTGGGTGTTGTTGTCACATTATAATTCTTCAATATCCATGTATGTGTCTTAGATGTTATTTTAATGATTATTTTGATAATAATAATGAATTAAATTTTTTCCTTTAATACAAAATCCTAATGTCGATCCAAAAATTGAGTCTTATGAAGGTAATATAAACCAATAGTTTGTGAGGATTCTCATTTACATTATATTTTAATTCAAAACATTGAAAAATAACTTAACTTTTTAAAATATTTTAAAATAAACTATTTGATGTTTTATGGTATATTAAATGAGTAATATTTTTTGTAACACATAACTTGAGCTAGAAATAAAATATTTTTATAGTTTCTTAAACACATACATCAACATTGATATATATGACACATTTTTTTGTAATATTTTGTTAGATGTTTTATTTGTTATTAATTGTTTAAATAAAAAATAACTATATTTTAGGCACACATTTCCCCATAACATGTATTTATTTTTATATAGCCTAAATTAGTTTTTATTATGAATTGTTGAAAGGACATTGATATAGAGGGTTATCTTATTTTTCTATTTTTCATCGTTTGCTATTTTTCCACATGTCAAGTAGATTTTTTTTTAATGGACCTATATTGATTGGAAAATAGGAAATAATATAATCATATATTTTAAGAAAATTTAAATCATGATGGCTACTTTTGTGCAAAATTTTATCATGTTTGATCATGTAAAATGCAATATAAATTGACATTTTTGTGTCCAATGAAATCCTTACATGTGGCTCAGAGGGAAAAGGGTGCCACATAAATTGATTAAGAGACACATTTACATGTCATGAATGCCATCTACAATGAATTTAATCTTTTTTTATTGTGTCCCAAAGATTGGGGCATACTATTTTGCATATATTTTTAAATTAGCAAGTGACCCATGAGTGAGACACACCTTTATGCACTTCCACCCACATACATGATGAAACAACACCTCCATATATAAAATGCATCCACATCCATAGAGTAAAAAATATGAATAAATGAATGGAAGGATCAAAAGACACAACATGTAGGGACATGTATCAAAATTAGCAAGCCTTGCATGGATACTAGCCAAATATAATGGTCCATGAAAAAGAACAATGAATGGTATAGAAAGAAAGCACAAAACAAGGGCGGGTAGTTAGATATCAAACAATGAAGCTCATAATCCTAATCAAGAGAAGAATAATTAAGTATAAATTAAGAGTGGATCCAAACATTGATCAAATCTAAATGTGAGATATATAATACAAAGTATCAAATTTGAAACCCTAATGTTGAAGGAATAATCCTAGAGTACAAATGCTAGGAGGTGTAAAATACATTATAAATTCACTAAAAATATGAAGAGATAAAATCTTACTTTAGAAAAATATTTTGGGATACATCAATTAATCACAAAGAATATCAATCTACCTTATGATAAAGTGGTAAGATTGATTATGCTATTGAATAAAATGTATAGAATTTAAATATATAACATAAAGGTAATAACTCCAACTTATTGTCAATTTTGTAGTATTAGATGTTGATCTAGTTGATTTACTAATATGCTAGAAAGTTAGGAATCCTTGAATGAATGACTTAGGATGAGAAAATGGTTATATTTTATTTTGGGTCACTTCTACAAGTGAGGAACTAACCTTTGCAAGTGTGGAATTAAAAATTGTGCGGATCTAAACTCTACTAATTCATCACTTAAAAAAAATTCAACTTGATATACATCATTTAAGAGCTTGCCAAGTTAGGAGTGTTCTCTTTTGGCCAAATTCTTATTATTGAGTCAATGACTGAAGACAAAAAATTTATGTAATATTCCTACAATGTTGATATCACATTATAATGCTTTGATGCTCATAGATTTGTGCTAGATTTTCTCTCAAATATTCTTTAGATAATCATAATGTATCAAGGTTTATCCAAGTTTATACAACATCTTGAATTTGATTTAACAATCGAGCCTTATGAAGTCAAATCAATGGGGTCATAGAGAAAGTACTTGGCCATGAAGATATTGAAAACTTGGAAACATGAAAATATCATTAAAGTGGTTCATTCATATACAAGATAGTTGATGCAGGAGCATCCAGGTCCAAGTGTAATTGACATCAACCAAAAAAAAAATTGGTTTGGTTTTTGTCATTTTTCTTTCGCTTTTCATTTTTTGTGGGCAATTCAATTCTATTTTGGTAATCATGGGAAAAGATATGGAATGACATTTTATCATTGATTGAAAAACATCATATTAGAGTGAATCTCACATTTGCAATCACCATCTTCTCAAACTATTTATTTTATCAGTTAATTGCAAGAAATAAGTAAATTGTTATATTTTCATGTTTCTTGTGAGTGGGATTGACATAAAGAAATATCAATAAAGGAATGTATTGGATTTTATTTTAATTTGGGTATGTGATTGTGTGTAATTATGTGATCGATTAAATCGACACAAGTTATTATTGATTTTGAATTAATCATTTAATGGAGTCTTTTTTAATTTGGGTTTTGTTGAATTGGTTGAGAGTTTATGTTTTCTCTCTTCATCAAATGGTATTAAAGCTAGAGGTTTTGAGCATGTGAGCAAAGTGTCGACTCAGAGGCAGTTCACACCAAGACTTGAGGGTGGAGAAGGAAGTAAGTAGAGGTTTTGGGGGCATAAGCAGATCATTGAACGTGAATTAGCTTGTGATGGAACCTATGGATTGAGGAAGCATGAGTGAAGCTCAAAATTATCGTTGCAGGTTTGCAGAGTCTTGAACGGTTGAAGGTTGGAAAGCGTAGAGTTGGAAGCACGAGTGAGAATATTAAAAGTATCATTTCAGGTGTGCGGAGTCCTAAATGGTTGAGAGTGGAAGTGCAAAGGAAAGTGTTGTGAAAAATTACAGCAAACGAAGTGGAATCTACATGAGATCGATGTATGATTGCATCGTGGAGGTTGCAAGGATTGGTTACAGTGGAGACATGCTAGAGGATGGAATGGAGAGAACAAGAGGAAGAGTATTTGGCAAAGGAGGTCAGGCTATCAGCGGTTGAGTTCATTGGAGATTTTTCGCAGTCTCGAATGGTGATTTTATCACCTGAATCCACCTTTGTGAGCCCATGCCCATAAATTTCTTACCCGACGTATCTGATGCAGGAGCATCCAGGTCCACGTGTGATCAACATCAACCAAAAAAAATTATGTTTGGTTTCTATCATTTTGCTTTCGCTTTTCATTTTATGTGGGCAATTCAATTCTATTTTTGTGGTCATGGGCAAAGAGATGGGATGAAATTTTGTCATTGATTGAAAATGCCATATTATAGTGACTCTCACATTTGCAATCATCATCTTCTCAAACTGTTTATTTTATCAGTTAATTGCAAGAAATAAGTAAATTGTTATATTTTCATGTTTCTTTTGAGTGGGATTGACATAAAGAAATCTAAAAGACCACTTTGGAATTGGAAGAGTTAGAATTTCAAATGACAAAGAGAATATGAATTACGGTGGAGTCATTGAAAGTGAGAGAGGTGTGGGTGGTTGAAAGAGACAAGGAGGTGTGAAGAACGAATATGTTGAACTCCCATAAATTTGTGCCATAGAAATGAATGTTGTATCAGAGAGGAGTTGTGTAAGAAGGAAGTGGGACACGAAACTAAGTAACATGGAATAAGACCAATACAGATGCTAGGGTAAGAAAGTGAAGCACAACAATATGCATTGACATGCCAAGCTGGAGTTAGCGAAAAGAGGTGGTTGAAGAGCTTTAATTGATGCATGTAATGAAGAGGAGTTGATTTGAGTTTTGAAGGTGAAGGAATATAATATAGATAGTGCAAGATAGTTTTTATAGTGAGAAGAAGTTGACTCAAATCAATACATGCAGGGGTCACAAGTGTTGATAGCGTCAGGGCATAAGGGAACGGGCACCAACACGTTAGAGGATGTAAGTTGAAGATTGTGCAAGACTATAATCCACGTGGGGTTTAGCAAAGCATGTCTAAAAAATCTAAGTTGTAGATTTGAGATAAGTTTACTCCCAAGGGATCAGTCTATGGGGTGAAGGATGCACAAAGGTTCATTATTTTGGTATTGTTGTAGATTTTAATGTCATGGGAAAATGCCATGCTTAAATGCAATGGAAGATCTACACAAAGATGTATAAAGTGGAGGTTGCATCTATTGGATTATGAGGAAAGAAGTAGTAAGGAGGTCGAGCGGGTTGAAGGAGTATGAGTGGATAAGGAAAAACGAATGCAGATTAGAAGAGTGGGGTAGCTAGCTTGTAAGTAGAAGCTACAATTAAAAGGATGGACAAATTTGATGAGGGAGGAGATGAATTATGTGCTAATACCTGGTAGTTTCAAAGCAATGAGAATAGAGAAAGGTTGCAGGAGGGAGAATATAGAGGGGATAGAGTTGTGTGAAAATTTGTAATTGTTCATTTTCATGAAATATCAATAAAGGAATGTATTGGATTTACTTTCAATTTGGGTATATAATTGAGTGTGATTATGCAATCAATTAAATCGACACAATTTATTGTTGATTTTGAATTAATCGTTTAATGGAGTCTTTTGTAATCTGGGTTTTGTTGAATTAGTTGAGAGTTTATGTTTTCTCTCTTCATCAAATGGTATCAAAGTTAGAGGCTTTGAGCATGTGACCAGAGTGTCGACTAAGAGGTAGTGCATACCAAGACTTGAGGGTGGGGAGGGAAGTGAGTAGAGGTTTTGGGGGAATAAGAAAATCGTTGAACGTGAGGCAACTTGTGACAAAACCTATGGATTGAGGAAGCGTGAGTGAAACTCAAAATTATCATTGCAAATGTGCAGAGTCCTAAACAATTGAGGGTGGGAAAGTGTACAGTTGGAAGTGCAAATGAGAATCTCGAAAGTATCATTGTAGGTATGTGGAGTCCTAAATGGTTGAGAGTGGAAGCGCAGAGGAAAGTGTTGTGAAAAATTATAACAGATGAAGTGGAATCTTCGTGAGATCGAGGTATGATTGCATCGTGGAGGTTGCAAGGATTGGGTGTAGTGGAGACATGCTAGAGGAGGGCATGGAGAGAACAAGAGGAAGAGTATTTGGCGGAGGAGGTCAAACTATTAGCGGTGGAGTTCACTAGAGATTGTTCACAGTCTCGAATGGTGATTTTATCACCTGACTTCGCCTTTGTGAGCCCATGCCCACAAATTTCTTACCTGGCATGTCTGATGCAGGAGTATCTGGGTCCATGTGCGATCAATATTGACCAAAAAAAATTTTGGTTTGGTTTCTATCATTTTGTTTTCGCTTTTCTTTTTTGTGGGAAATTCAATTCTATTTTTGTGGTCATGGGCGAAGAGATGGGATGAAATTTTGTCATTGATTGAAAAACACCATATTATAGTGACTCTCACATTTGCAATCACCATCTTCTCAAATTGTTCGTTTTATCAATTAATTGCAAGAAATAAGTAAATTATTATATTTTCGCATTTCTTCTAAGTGGGATTAACATAAAGAAATCTAAAAGGCCACTTTGGAATTGGAAGAGTCGGAATTTCAAACAACAAAGAGAATATGAATTACGGTGGAGTCATTGAAAATGAGAGAGGTTTGGGTTGTTGAAAGAGATAGGGAGGTGTGAAGAATGAATATATTAAACTCCCATAAATTTATGCCATATAAATGAACATTGTATCAGAGAGGAGTTATGTAAGAAGGGAGTGGGACGCGACACTAAGTAACATGAAAGAAAACCAATACAGATGCTAGGGTAAGAAAGTGAAGCGCAAAAATATGCATTGACATGCCAAGCTGGAGTCAACGAAAAGAGATGGTTGAAGAGCTTTAATCGATGGATGCAATGAAGTGGGGCCAATTTGAGGTTTGAAGATGAAGGAATATAATATAGATAGTGCAAGATAGTTTTGATAGTGAGAAGAAGTCAACTAAGATCAATACCTACAAAGGTCACAAGTGTTAACAGTGTCGGGGCTTAAGGAAATGAGCGCCAACATGTTAAAGGATGTAAGCTAAAGATTGTGCAAGACTATAAGTCATGTGGGGTTTAGCAGAGCATGCATAACAAAGCTAAGTCGTAGCTCTGAGCTAAGTTCGCTCCCTAAGGGATCAACGTATGGGGTAAAGGATACACAAAGGTTTGTTATTTTGGTATTGCTGTAGATTTTAATGTCATGGGAAAAGGCCATGCTTAAATGCAGTGACAAATCTACACATAGATGTATAAAATGGAGGTTGCATCTGTTGGATTATGAGGAAAGAAGTAGCAAGGAGGTCGAGCGGGTTGAGGGAGTATGAGTGGATAAGGAGAAACAAATGCAAAATTAGAAGAGTGGGGCGGTCAGCTTGTAGGTAGAGGCTGCAATTAAAAGGATGGACGAATTTGATGAGGGAGGAGATGAATTATGTGCTAATACCTGATAGTTTGGAAGCGATGAGAATAGAGAAATGTTGCAGGAGGGAGAATATAGAGGGGATAGAGTTGTGTGAAAAATTATAATTTTTCATTTTCATGAAATTTCAATAAAGGAATGTATTGGATTTGCTTTCAATTTGGGTATGTAACTATGTGTAATTATGCGATCGATTAAATCAGCACAAGTTATTGTCGATTTTGAGTTAATCATTTAATAGAGTCTGTTGTAATTTGGGTTTTATTTTTGATAAGATAAGCAACATTTACAGGGTGTTGTACCCTTACACAAAGAGCCCAAAGGGCCAAAAGAAAGCATAGTTCAAACAGAAATTGAACTAGAAGACCCAATAGAAATAACTAACAGATAGTTGTAGAACAACCTAAAAAATTTAAACAACCCCCAAAACAGGGGGGTCAAAACCTACACCATGAACCCGAGACCATGATGAGGCAATGAATTTGGGAAGTCCTTTCTTCATTCGTAGTACAACGGACCAAGAAGGCTCAGAGTAGGGAATCAACGAGAGAGGCGGGGGAAGCGGATCCGCACCAACCACCACAGGAGAGGAGCCATCACATAGTGGGGAAACCGCCAGTGAAGCAGCAGAGATCGAAGCAGAAAATGGACTAGCATAATCATTCAATGAAGGATGGGCGGGTTCAGGTAGTACAACGACAATAGAAGGTTCTAACAGAACAGAGACAATAGAATGGGGCAGAGGTTCCACAGTAAGGATAGCCAGTAGAGTTGGCTCAGAAGGGTCTCCCACCTCAGAGGAATTATCCGAAGGGGGAGAACCAACAGTGAGATGGTCTATAAGAGCATCCTTCCACCAAGTAGAAACACTCTTATGAAGAGCAAGAGGGCAGCCGAAAGCCAAGTGACCAATAGAGAAGCAACATCTACAACAAAAAGGGAGTCCCTCATAGTCCAGAAGCTACTTCCAAGGTTGGTCTGCCACCATTAAGACCACATCACCATGGAGTGGTTTGGAGATATCCAAATCGATCAAAATACGAGCCACCGTAGTATGCCCAATATCCTGAATCGTAGAGTCCACCTTCAAAAAGCTGCCAATGGCCTCAAAGCAAGAATCCTCCCAAAATTGGAGAGGGAGATTTGGTAAACAAACCCAAATAGGTTGAATATTCAGAGGCTCCATAAGGGGATTGAAAGAGTGAGACCACAATTGGATGAACAATGAATGAACACCCCACATCCACCCCCTATCCAACACTCTATCACGATCCACTGGGGTAGAGAAGGTAGCAAAGAAAAAACCTCTAGCACTGGGATAGAAGTCAATCTATCCAGAAATCAAAGGCTTCCAAAAACAAGACACCCACTCATGGAGATTAGGCAAGGAGGGCCACATTTGTCAAACCTACAAACCGCACCCTGATGCACATAGAAATCTTCATTCTCAACAACCTTAGGCCCATAGGCCACCACAGGGGAGTCTCGTGCCCAAGGCAAAGGACGAACCCTAGCAGGGACCTGGGCACAAGCAGCAGCAGTAAAAGATTTATGAGAATCAACAGGAGGAGGGCCCCCAACCACACCTCGCACAACACTTGTCAGGACATGAGCAACAACAACAAAAGAGTCAACAAGAGGAGGGCCCCCAGCCACACCCCACACAACACACGCCAACGACAGCCTATCCAAAGGCGGCGTATAAACCTTGCGTCCCTACACCTGCAACAAGTCAGGAGGAATAGGGGGATCTCCCACCCCCACAGGGATGCCAATACTCATGCCCAAGTCTGATGATTTTGAAATCAGGCTCCCGCCCAAAGCCAAATCAGAAGCAGACACAGGAGCAACAACGGTCTTCATCGCGAATTTATTATTTTTAGGTTTTGTTGAATTGGTTGAGAGTTTGTTTTTTTTCTCTTCATCAATGGTTTATGGTGATGTTTAGAGAGTAGATGAGGTGATTCAAAACATCTTGGAAATACCATGCTCAAATTGAAAGTTGTAAACCCTAATGAAAAAGTTGAAATGATAAATTTTCCACTTTGTATAGGCAACAAAAGTGTTAAATACCATAATGAATGCCTAAATACCATGATGAATGTAAGGTATACCATAGTATATATGTAATAAATGCCATGATAATTGGTCAAACATCACAACAATTTTATAAATATTGTGGTGACCAGATGGTTGTTGGTTTGGTAGAAGTGATGAAAGCATGACTATACAGATAAAGAGTGGAATACAAAGGGTTTTATTAATTGAATAAATCAATTTCATATTCATTTTGACACCTTGGAAGGATTGAGGGATGGTATCACTTGTGTAAAATTTCTGTTCAATAGGTTGAGTGATGTTAGACCCTTCATTTTACATGTTCTTTGTGGAGTTGCAAGCATATGTGATAGTTTGAGTATTAGAGGTTTCACAAAGGTGTAAAGGAGTTTTAAGGCATTGCAAAGACCCCAATTAACCATTTTGATGTTCTAACACTTGTATGAAATATTGAGATAGTGATATGAGGAGTTTGAAACTCACTATTATTGGATTTTTCACATGTTTAGGGTTTCCCTAGAGGAATTTCTTGTGTTCATTCTGATAGTGTGTGTTTCCTTGTTATTTCATGTTTTTTTTTTCACATTTTATTTGCATTTATGTCACAAAGTACATTTTTACATATTGATAGCATCATTTGGAATTGTTATGAAATTGTTTGAAGGTTGATTTGTTGAGCTAGCAATTTGATATCTATGAGTTGGTGAGATTAAGGGTAATATCTCTTGAGTTTTATATATTAGGTGTATAATTTGAAATACTTTACTAATTAGTTGGTTGTAATGACTAGTTGAAAAAGAAAGGAACAAGTCTAATATTAAATTTGAAGGTTCGCTGGTCACTTCCACTCTCATGAATTTGATCTAGGTTAATTTTGTGCTTGAACAAATAATTGAAAATGATCAATGATATAACATATGATCAAAACAATATCTTAAAATATATTAAAAATAAATTAAATAATAATTATATTATTTACCATTTTCTATGTACAAATACACTAATTTACACCTTAGTCATTAGGTTAGAAACAACCTATTAAATGAGGCCAAGATAGAAGTGAAAAGTGCATGCAATTGCACCATTATGTCATGGTCCTATGAGATTGCATATCTATATGTTTATTTTATTTTTACCTTAAAGAATTCTATGTAAATTTTAAATTAAGCATTAATGATACTTTGAATATTCTCCTATAATGTTAAGGTTACTATAATTTAAAGATTAAAAACAAACTGTACGGGAGAGGGGTCGATAGTGGAGCGGGGTCCAATAGTGGGGATATAAGTAGTCCTTTGTGGGCCCCATAGTGGAGCGTCTTAATATCTAATTATAAAAACAAATTATCCATAAAGTAAACAAAGTCTGTCCAATCACTATACAGATAAAAAGTGTTTTATAAATGGTTTATATTTGTCTGAATAACAAGTGACTATTCACACTCTTATATGTCAGAGAATATTCAAAACCCATCTGACACCACCAACATACAATCCAACTTGAATTAGAATGGCTTGTAACATTCAAACATGCAGCCAAAATATAAAAATAGTATAACCCAAACTCCCCTTACATATCACCCACTACATTACATCACCATCAATATTTTCAAAGATCTGATGCCACGAGAATAACAAAGAACCAAGACTATGCCATCACCACATCCAATTGAACCCAATCCCCTATCCCACTTTCCCAAAAATACAATGCTCAAGGAAAATCAATCATTCAAATGTGTCCCATCAGTCAAATTCTAGTGCACAACTACTAGTGCCTTCTCATTTGCCACCTGCAACCACCAAAAAAATTGTGTTAAGGCCACCAAAATTGCTTGGGAAGAAAACAAGGATTGCATGTCATAAATACATACAAACAATGCAATTGAAGGCATTGAAACAAGTTTTCAAATTTAAAAAAGAAGGACAGAAATGAAAGACTCCATACCAAACCAACATTGAACATATAAAGAGATTTACAAATTCAAAAATGCATTACTCGATATTTTCCAATTTCCATTTAGCATGTCTCACTTTCATATTCATATCTATATTTTCCTAGAGGCAGACGAAGAAAAAGTAGAAGTAGCAGAAACATCACACTATCAAGTTATAGGTATTCTATTGCTATTAATTCTTAATTCATGCCAATCTATTGTATGCTATGCAAAAAAATTCCACAAACCTATAACTCAATATCTAGGGTTTCAACCTGATACTGTTTACATTGGGTTTTTCATTTATATTCTTTATGCTTGGGAATTCCAATCTATTGTATGCGACGTAATTTTTTGTCATAATAACCTGTAACTCACTATATGGGGTTTCAACTTATATTATTTATGAATTTCAATGCATATATGTTGTATATAATGTGATTATTTCACCCAATCTGCTCTAAGTGCACAATATCAAGTCATTTTAGTTCAATTCTTGGGTTTTTTTATATTCTATATGCATGGGAATGCCAATCAATTGTATGTAGTGTAAATGTTTGTCACCCACTAACCTGTAACTCAATATCTGGGGTTTCAACTTATACTATTTATGGATGTCAATGCATTTTTGTTCCATACAATATGATTATTACACCCAATATGCTCTCAGTGCACAAGACTAAGTCATTTCAGGTCAATTCTTAATGCCTAGCAATGCCTATCTGTTCTATAAGATTTTATTATCTCACCCACTTTGGTGTAAGTGCTCAAGTAAATGTGTTTTCATTTATATTCTATATACCTCATAATGCCAATTTGATGTATGTAGTGTAATTATGTCACCCAATCACTTGTAACTCATATCTAGACTTTCAAATTTTAGCTAAGGTTTCTTACCTCACCAAGCCTATACCATTGTCTTTCATATCGATAATGTTTAACCAAAATTTGTGTATGTCTCATTATACTATTTTTGTAATGTATATGTACAAATACACACACACACACACACACATATATATATATTTACATATATATGTATATATGTATATATATACATATATATTTATATGTCTGGAATGAAGAACATATTAAAACTAACAGAGATATGTAGTTATTCCAAGTAGCATATTTTTACACTCAATCTATTCTAAATGCATAATTATTAATGCCTACCAATGCCTATTTTTTCTATAGGATGTTATTGTCACCCACTGTGTTGTAAGTGCCAAAGTAAATGTGATTTCATTTATATTCTATATGTCTAGGAATGCCAATCAGTTGTATGCAGTGTAAATGTGTCACCCACTAACCTATAACTCAATATACCAAGTTTCAACTTATACTGTTTATGGATGCCAATGCATTTTTGTTCCATACAATATTATTATTACAACTAATCAGCTCTAAGTGATTCTAGTTTAATTCTTAATGCACATCAATTCCAAGTGATTTCACTTTAATTCTTAATATATTGTTTATGGATGTCAATGCATTTTTGTTCCATATAATGTGATTATTACACCTAATCTTCTCTAAGTGATTTCAATTCAATTCTTAATGCATCTCAATTCTAAGAGATTTCACTTCAATTCTTAATATACTGTTTATGGATGTCAATGTATGTTTGTTCCATACAATGTGATTGTTACACCTAATCTTCTCTAAGTGATTTCAGTTCAATTCTTAATGCCTACCAATGCCTATCTGTGTTATATGTTATTGGTCACCCAATCTATTGTAAGTGCTCAGGAAAATATGATTTCATTTATATTCTATATGCCTTTGAATGCCAATTTATTGTATGTCATGTAAATGTGTCAACCACTCACCTGTAACTCAATATCTGGGATTTCATATTATTTTGTTTATTAATGTAAATGCTTTTTTGTTGTATACAATATAATTGTTATACCTAATAAGTGCATAAGCCAAAGTGCTTTCAGTTCAAACTATTCTCAAGTTTTTTTCTTTAAACAAGTAATAAGATGAAATAAACAACAATTGCATTATAAAATGTCAACATGCACAATAAAGAAAAAATAATTTGTTCATGCATCACTATGACTTTAATGGTGTTCATTGATGATTTTTATCATTGCTTGAAACAAGTTTTTTAATATCCGCAAGTGCAATATAAAGCTGAAATGAGGACCAAGCCAACAAAGAAGACTGGCACGACAAAGTTGCCAACACATAAAAGAAAGGTTATAGTCCCCCTATGCAAGAACCTATTGTAGAAGCAAACAACAATCCTCAACCTATTGAGGCAATCTCAAAGATTGGTGCACTTGCAAGCAGGCTGAGAACAACAACATGAGAATGGGAATGGTCGATAAAGGACATGAATAGGGCTCTAAAGGATGTGGAAGACAATGTGATGTCCATAAGGGATACTACCAAGAAATGGAGAATCTCATCTACAACACTCACCAACTGGTTAGGTGGGCTTATAAAAACTTCAAAGAAGGGTCCGCCAACTGTCCTCATAGAAGATGAGGGTCTTATCATCGATTAGTGCAAAGAAATAGCAGATGTCGGCCATGGCCTTGAGATTATCAATCTTAAGGCAGAGGTTGCCCAGATTTACAAAACTATACCCAACCCTTTCAAGGATTGGCTACCTAGTAAATCATGGTGGATTGGATTCAAGAGGTTTCATCCAAAACTGACATTGTGAATAGAAAAAGGTCTTGACAAGGACAAGGCAGTAAACCTCTAACCCAAAGTAGTATCTGCATTTTACAAAACACTATAAACAACCTATGATAATAATTTGTATGGTCCACATAGAATATGGAACTATGATGAAACAAGAATTCAAGTAGGAAAAAATGGAGCAATGGGGGTGTTGGCATGATGAGGTAGCAAAATTTTTTAATACATAATTCCCAAGAGCTAGGAATGGATAACAATTCTATGTTGTGTTAATGCAACTATGATGTGAGTGCTCCAAGGTTTGCTTGCACTGCAACTAAGAGACATAGCTTGTCTCTTCTAGGAACCTAGTCTCCTCTAGGTCCTGATTGGCTTAGATGATTAACTAAGTCCAATATTAACTCTATTCTAAGATTTCTATCCCTTGTGCTTCACCCTGGAGGACTAACACCATTTGACAAGTTCAAACCCTCTTCCTCACTTAGTAAGCTCTAAGTGCTATTTTCTCAAAAACCTCATTCTTCATTGCAGGGGTGTCCATCCTATTGATTGCAATCATAACCTTGCATATTTGAACCATTTTAACAGGTTCTTCAACCCTATCCTTACTGGGTTCAAGGATTCACCACTTGAGACCTTAAATAGGCCTATTCCTTATGTTCTTTACCAGTCCTATTTTGCCAATTCTTGCAAAAATTTTCCAAAGACCCTACAAATCTAAACCCTGATTCGGATACCCATTTGAAAGTTTTAAAAGGTTTAGTGGGACTTTGGGACTAACAACCTCCGTACACAGGTTTCCTACAACTTAGGTTAGGTAGGGTTATTAGGCCTAGTTTCTAGGAATCCACTGGTTTTCTTGCTCAAACCTCAATCAAATGGATTGATAGAATCTCAATCTTCCTATCACACCAAGACCTATTCCTATCCCACCTGGAACTATACTTATCCCGTATTGTACTTCACTCCCCTGCTTATGTTCTTCAATTCCCACTGTCAAATCTCTAACCGGGCTTCTCAAGCTTGCCTAAGACTTGACATTACAAACAACTGTTCCACTCTCCATGACTCCTACTTCTACATATGTACAGACCAATGGATCCCCTAACACCTCCATCTATCCTCAGGAAACTCCCATGAGTAGATTTCATGGGGGAGCCACGAAAAGGCAACCTGGTCAGGACAGGACCAATGAAATCCCTAAATGCTAACTATTTCCTAATAACAACTAACACAATTTAAATCAACTTACTTACTAAATGAAAAAGTCTTATAACTATTCTATGAACACAACCCTAACACTAAATCAATGCATTCGATCGATCTACTATCACTGTCACTCAATATCACTCGGTATTCACATAAAACACAGAATTTGCAGAGCTATATTTTCATTATTTCCCCAAAACTTGATTACAAAACAACCAACACTTCTTGAATTCGAACCTCCTCCTTCTAAGATGCCATTCACCATGTTTGTAGGATATTTTGGATGATTCCCAACTCCTATCCTTTAGGGAATCCTATGTAACTGAGTTGCATGCAACATTTTCCATAATGGAAAATGTTGTTATGACAGTTTGTAACAATATTGGGCATCCTGTCATTATGCCTCCTTCCTAACTCTTAGGACCTCTATCTTCTGCAGTTCAAGCAACCAACTTCATTAAAAGCTTCAAGGCATCTTTCTAACATCATACATGTGTTAAGAACACATTTAAGACTCAAATCCCCAACCTAAGCTACTAAGGTTAAGCAAAAGTAAAACTAATATCAATGAGTGCTCCAAGGTTTGCTTGCACTGCAACTAAGAGACATAGCTTGTCTCTTCTAGGAACCTAGTCTCCTCTAGGTCCTGATTGGCTTAGATGATTAACTAAGTCCAATATTAACTCTATTCTAAGAGTTCTATCCCTTGTGCTTCACCCTGGAGGACTAACACCATTTGACAAGTTCAAACCCTCTTCCTCACTTAGTAAGCTCTAAGTGCTATTTTCTCAAAAACCTCATTCTTCATTGCAGGGGTGTCCATCCTATTGATAGCAATCATAACCTTGCATATTTGAACCATTTTAACAGGTTCTTCAACCCTATCCTTACTGGGTTCAAGGATTCACCACTTGAGACCTTAAATAGGCCTATTCCTTATGTTCTTTACCAGTCCTATTTTGCCAATTCTTGCAAAAATTTTCCAAAGACCCTACAAATCTAAACCCTGATTCGGATACCCATTTGAAAGTTTTAAAAGGTTTAGTGGGAATTTGGGACTAACAACCTCCGTACACAGGTTTCCTACAACTTAGGTTAGGTAGGGTTATTAGGCCTAGTTTCTAGGAATCCACTGGTTTTCTTGCTCAAACCTCAATCAAATGGATTGATAGAATCTCAATCTTCCTGTCACACCAAGACCTATTCCTATCCCACCTGGAACCATACTTATCCCATACTGTACTTCACTCCCCTGCTTATGTTCTTCAATTCCCACTGTCAAATCTCTAACCGGGCTTCTCAAGCTCGCCTAAGACTTGACATTACAAACAGTTGTTCACTCTCCATGACTCCTACTTCTACATATGTATAGACCAATGGCTCCCCTAACACCTCCATCTATCCTCAGGAAACTCCCGTGAGTAGATTTCATGGGGGAGCCATGAAAAGGCAACCTGGTCAGGACAGGACCAGTGAAACCCCTAAATGCTAACTATTTCCTAATAACAACTAACACAATTTAAATCAACTTACTTACTAAATGAAAAAGTCTTATAACTATTCTATGAACACAACCCTAACACTAAATCAATGCATTCGATCCATCGACTATCACTATCACTCAATATCACTCGGTATTCACACAAAACACAAAATTTGCAGAGCTATATTTTCATTATCTCCCCAAAACTTGATTACAAAACAACCAACACTTCTTGAATTCGAACCTCCTCCTCCTAAGATTCCATTCACCATGTTTTTAGGATATGTTGGACGATTCCCCACTCCTATCCTTTAGGGAATCCTATGTAACTGAGTTGCATGCAACATTTGCCATAATGGCAAATGTTGTTATGACAGTTTGTAACAATATTGGGCATCCTGT
Organism: Sequoiadendron giganteum; assembly: GCA_007115665.2. Taxonomy (NCBI): domain Eukaryota; kingdom Viridiplantae; phylum Streptophyta; class Pinopsida; order Cupressales; family Cupressaceae; genus Sequoiadendron; species Sequoiadendron giganteum. Next base: position 656,622,191 of record CM021106.1, on the reverse strand, counting down.
CATTATGCCTCCTTCCTAACTCTTAGGACCTCTATCTTCTGTAGTTCGAGCAACCAACTTCATTAAAAGCTTCAAGGCATCTTTCTAACATCATACATGTGTTAAGAACACATTTAAGACTCAAATCCCCAACCTAAGCTACTAAGGCTGAGCAAAAGTAAAACTACTAACAATGACTAGCAAATGTGACCTTAGTCCTAATGACTAACTCACCTAGTCCAAAAAAAATCAAGACCTTCTAAGGTCTAAAACAAACACTCAAACTCTTTGACTTGGCTAAGGTTAGATACAAGCCAAAATATCAAACTAAGGAGGTTAGCCAAGGTGTGCTCTTGCACCAAGCTGGTCAAAGCATACCAGGATTCTATTTGTTCAAGAAAAAGAAGGGGCTACAAAATTACATTGATATTTGTGATCACTTGCTTGGATGGTAGCCTAGCCACATGTATGGATGATAAAATAACTTTTTTGTGAAGTAGCTACACCATTTTTCTAACTCAGTTCTAGGGGGCATGTCACCAACCAATAGGCACCTTCTCATTTTTTACGATCATGGTAGCCATGTTACAGTGGCAACTATCCAAGAGGCAAGGAGGTTAGGCATTGATCTGCTTACACTACCTGCACACACTTCACACAAGCTACAACCATTAGATGTCAGAATGTTCTCACCTTTCAAGTCATATTTTGAATCTAAATGAGTTGCATGGTTGGCTAGATACCCAAACATTGAAATCAAAAGGGTAGAATTGGCAGAGCTAGGCAACAAGTCGCTACAAAGAGAATTGATAGTATTGAACATCACAAAAAGTTTTAAAAGGATGGGGATATGGCCCCTTAATCTCAATGTTCTGGTGGATGACATGTGTCTGAGTGACACATATCAGTTCAATGTAGTTGAGGATGCTTCTACGGTGCAAAACATCCTTAGTATTTTGGGTGTTGATCTTTCAACGAATGAAGTTGCACAAACATTGCAGAGCGCAATAGAAAGTCAAGTGCAGGAAGGTCAAGAAGATAGATGACACAATAGTGTTACACATTCAATTGTAGATCAATAATCTCATGACATGGTGGATAGCCAGCTTGGGAAATTTACCCATGGTCGCATTCTTGACTTACACTACAAAGAAGAGCAAGTAACTTTTTCATTTTTGTCTCCACCTACCACACTTCTAGATGAAATAGTACATTACTATGCAGATGTCATCCAGGAAACTCAAGGTTTTGGTGAGAAAGATGAGGAGTACATTGAATTCCAATTGACTAAAACAATTAAATCCCAATTTGATTCAAGAGTCAGTAAATTTCTGAAGATTCTTGTTCACAATGTCAAAGAAAGAATGATTTTTTTTGTTGATGGGGTTATTCGGGTGAGCTAATAATCTCAGTTGTTGACAACTAATGATTACATGAATCTCCTAATGAAGTAGGAGCAAAAGAAAAAATAAATAGAAGACATGAAATGCAAAAAGAAGTGATAAAATGAGGAGAAAAAGGTGGCAAAAATTATGTCCTTGGAGTTCAAGGAGCGAAGGAAAATTGATAAGGAAGTCCAACGTAAGGAAAGAGAGTAGCTGAAATAGTTACAAAGAAAGGAAAGAGAGTAGAAGAAGGACAAAGAGAGGGTTCAAAAGGAACAAGATAGAAAGGAAAGAGAGATAGAGGTTTCCCATAGGGCATTGCTTAGAGAAATATGGTTAAGAAGTCCTGCAAACCCGTTACCAAAAAATCACGATTTGTTTTGGGAACTAATGAACATTAACATCCCTCAATTTACTACAAGTAATGTGTGTTCCAATCCCAACCCATCTCAAGTAAGTTGCACTCAATTTTTAGTTGGAATGAATTTTTCACCACAAACCCCATCACATGTAAGTTGTACGCAATTTACAAATACAAATGCAAATCATTTAACGATAACTCAAACTCTAGGAGCATGAGATAAGAACACATCTCCATATGTTTTTCTTGGAATGTTTTATTGACATTGGGAAGACCCAACTCTACAAGTCCACCATTTTTTGGTTTTTTTGGTTGTGCATTGGAAGATCATGTTTCTAGTTGGGAATTCCAATGACAATGACTTGCAACTCTATAATTGTTTGGTTTGAACTGAAACTATTTATCAATGTCAATGAATTTTTGCTCTATACAATGTGATTGTTATACAATGTTATTGTGTGACCCACTCCAATTTGTTGTATGCAATATAAATGTTAGTCAACTTATAGCGGTTATGAATTTCAATGCATATCTATTGTATACAATGTGATTGTTACACCCAGCCTGTTGTAGCTACATATGATTAGATGCTTTTATTTCAATTCTTAATGCCTACCAATGCTTTCATTTCAATTGGTTCAACCTGTTCATGGCGTGCCTAACTTAGTTGAACTTATTTTCTATTTGTATAATTAAAGGACATACTTTGTTTACTTTATGGATAAAAATTGTTTTGCAATTGGATATTAAGGGGATTCACTATGGGGCCCATTAAGGACTACTTTTGTCCCTAGTACTGGACTACCTATTATTGATTGTCATATAATCTACATGTTCAAAATACATTCTAAGTTGATAATCTAACATTTCAAACTGCATGACTACCCTCTCTTCCTTTACCAAATACAATTTGAATAGTAGTAAGTACCCAACTACTCCTAAACTAAATTCATTGTCATTTCGTAGTCACTCAAACAAGTCTATTAGACAAGTCTAAATTCAACAAGGATTGAAATCTAAATCAATTTTGTTTACAATAATTATCATGTTTATAATACCTAACTTGCCACATTGACAATTCCAACATATATCATCTTGTCAAAGATTCAAAGATAATTAATTATAAGATATAGCATTCCAAGGAACTCAATCTTATACAATATTTAAGAAAACATGTGTACAAGGCTATCGGCTTGATAAAGTCTAATAACAAAGTATAATAAATCTCACACAACAATATAACAACAAAATATTACCACCCACAGAGCACTTCATAAAGAAATAATAGATATAATCTTTCCTTTTTTATATTAATAGGTCAATTGAATTTCAATTTTAGTTTTAGGATGAAGATTTATTTTTATAAGTTGTTAGAACATACTTAAAATTATATATAATATGATTACATTGAAAGCTAATTTTGGTTAAACTATTATATTATAAAAATAATTAGAGGTTGTCTCTACCCTTGTAAAACTTAAAATATTTCCATGTTTGATCTTAAGATAATTTGTTTGGGTTCACATCTAAAAAAGATTGTTTCATTCCTATACAGTTTGTATAGTAAATATTAGCATTTTAGGTTTTCAAGGATGGCACAAGTAGAGAAATGTATATGTAAAGGTGAAGTCACTATTTTAATTCAATCCATTTGTATTGCCTATCCACCCATGGATAATTTTCTTTAACCAATATAAACAATTCAAGAAGAGCTTGGTGTAAAAAACTTTGGTAAGACATTTGGTTGCAAGCGAGTTTGGTAAGGCTTTTCTAAAGGTATTTTCATTGTATCTCATCAAAGGTTTAAATCTACTATTTAGGCATGTCTGTGTCATGATTTTCTATGATTTATAGATACATAATAATACATATACACACAAACACACACTAACAAGTGACATACAAATATGCATTAATAAACTATAAACCATTTTCATTTAATTTGAACTATGTAGAGTTTTTATCAATTATAAGAATTCAGTCTCCTTTTATCAAAGGCCAAATGTCACCATTTTATGAGTAAACCAATATTCACTAAAATTGTAAACCAAAAGCTACATTAAATTTATCCTAGATGTTTATAATGTCCAAAAATTATTTGATTCAATTTATGAAATACTAATTAGATTATATTGGTTAAATTTCAATTACTAGTAGTTAACACTCAAAACATAATTATAGTTGATTATGAGGGTCTTCCCTTCTAGGGATGAATGAGTGAGATCTTGAGATGAATGTGAGGTATGCTTGGATGGATGAGTCTAACAATCTAATGGGAATACAAGAAAAGTAGAGTTTGATGACATACAAGGGAGGCATGCCAAGGGAGGTTGGAGTAAAGGGTAGAGATGAATGTGAGGTATTTTTGGATGGATGAGTCCAACAATATAAAGGGAATAAAGGAAAAGTATAGTTTGAAGGTAATGCATGCAAAGCTAAACAAGTCTATAGTCAATATGTTTTTGTATACCTATTTATATACCTACTTCATTCTATCTATCAAAATATGTATGTACTTTGATGACTATATGTATAAATATTACTTACACAATGAAAGAGGCCACTTAATGATAAACGGTCATACATTAAAATAGGCATGTCATGAACATGTTGGACCAATTGGACTATAGCATGTGCCATAAATAGTCCAAGCGAGGAGAAACAAAATTGGCGGGTCCAGGAAGGGTTGACTAATCTAGTAAACAATTTTTTTAAAAAAATTGGTCCATGTGGACATGCCAAGCTAGGGTGCTCCACTATTAGGTGCTCTCCCCTATTATTGTGTTCTTTATTGCACAAACATTAACTTTGCAGTTTTCTTTTTATATTTGTTTGTTATTACGAAATATGAAAAGGGTTTCTTTGGTTCTCATTTCGACGATATTCTACAATGCACTTCTAATATTATGTTCTTCATTGTATAATCATTCATTCGGTAGTTCTATATTTCACAATTTTGTAGTGCATATATGTATATATATGTACATATGTATGTGCATGCATATGTACATATATATCTATGTGCATATGTATGTACATATATGTCTATGTGCATACATATGTACATATTGTCTATGTGCATACACATGTACATATATATGTATGTGCATATGTATGTATGTGCATATATATATATATGTATATAAATGTATCTACATGTATATATACATATGTATTTTCCATGTACATATATATATAGATAAATAGATATATAGATACATAGATTGATAAATAGATTGAAAGTTAGATATATATATGTAGGTACAAATAGAAATTAAACAAAAAGATTAAACCCATTAAAGTCATGGTGATTTTAATTTTCTGAAATATTCCATAAATAGTATAATTTGACACCCCATATATTGAGTTATAGGTTAGTGGATGACACATTCACACTACATACAACTGATTGGCATTCCTAGGCATATAGAATATAAATGAAATCGCATTTACTTGAGCACTTACAGTGGAGTGGGTGACACAATAACATCCTATAGAACAAACAGGCATTGGTAGGCATTAAGAATTGAGCTGAAATCACTTGATCTTGTGCACTTAGAGTAGATTGAGTGTAACAATCACATTTTATACAACAAAATATTACAAACACATGCCATGCACACACACACATATATTACAAAAAAACTATTATGCTTGTTTTAATTTGTTCATCATTTGCATGAGACATACACATATGTTGGTATAGTAGGTGAATGAATATATACATAACTTTTTTAGTTTTAATATGTTCTTCATTTCAGCCAAATAAAAATATCGCTATATATATATACATATATATTGCAGAAATAGTATAGTGAGACATGAATGAACATTGGTTAAACATTATCAAAATGAAAGGAAATGTTACATGCTTAGTGAGGTAAAAAAACTCACCTGAAACACAAAGGGAGCTTTCGCGAGTGCAGAGTGATGAGTCTAGATTTTGGTCTAGTTATGGGTAGAATCTCTTGTTTATTTGCTAAAGTTACTACAGACTTTGATATTACATGCTGACACTTTTATATAGTTTCTCTCATATCACAAGACATTTGGGATTAATTTCATTTCTATCAGTTCTAATAATATTTACCTATTATGTGGACCATCTATATTGATCTTGCATGTGATTGATGAATGTTCTTTAAGGTGGTTATAGCTATGCAATTATTATGTGTACTGACATTGCCATGCAGACATGATTGGAAATGCTAAGTTGTGAAACGTAGCCGCCAGCTGGTCATGCCGATGAATCGTACGAAGGTCAACTGAGGACGACAATGGAAGATCCCCATGTCTATCGCATGTAACCGCCTTGTACCAATTTTTAATGACATTGAGCATTGCGAGCGTTACTGCAATGGTCGAGTCCATGTTTAGGCATGCATGTCTGAACGAATTCCCTTGCATGTGTAACCGCTCTTCCACTCTTTTCTCTGCTTTCCCTAAATGGAATCCTCTTAGTTAGTGGGAGTTGAATACCCTGTTTAATTGGTATAAATAAGGTTCAGATCCTCCTTCTTCAGGAGTTAGTGAAGTTGATGAGTCAATCGCCAAGTTATTGTACCAACTGATAATACTATCAGACATACTTTTCTATTTACATTTTCCAATGAATAAAATGAGATTTTGAGTTGAGTATCTGAGTTTAGATTAGTTTTAGAGGATACTCATCCAAGGTGGCCCACTTGGTGAGTAATCCGCTCCTTTAGTTTAGTTAGATTAGTATTAGCTTTTGTTCAGTACTTAGTTAATAATCTGGCATTGACTGTTCCTGCAACCACTGGGATTCCATTTTGTGACTATTCCTACAACCAAAGCGGGCAAAGTAGTTTCTTGTTTGTTGCTCAAATTTTCATTCTTGTTATGCATGTTTAGTTTAAGTTTGATTGAGCGATGTTCAAGATTTACTTTGTTTCCTTTCATGCAATTTACTTTCAGTATTAAGTCTTTCTTAGTTGTAGAACGAAGGTGACTACTTTGAAGTTCCTAGTGCACATACTGTGCTGACCCATTTCAAGTTCACGTCCCTGGGTTGACAAATTAAATGTACCTTCATGATGGTTAAAATGGCTATTCAGGTCAGATGTCCAATCTCTGAATCATGGTTGTAAGGGCTTATTTATTAAAATCATTGTAGGAGGTCGACATTTTTGGCATCATTGTCAGGGATGGTGTCAAACTAGGAATTCCTTTGGAGTCATTGATAGTTTTCCTACTATAGTATTTCTGGAATTTGCTCTTAGTGTTAGAAGTTACGATTGACTATCTTTCCCCATCCATTGTTTGTGTGAGTTGGTTGATATTGAGTTGATACCACATGCATATAAGAAGAAGGGATTCTTATGGGAGATTCCTTCCTAATAATCTAGAGCCATTTCAGCTAGTAGAGCTTCCAAATCTACCCAAAAACAAAGAAGAAGAGCCACAACCCTTTGTTGATCTATTCCCTAACTTGACCAGTTTTGAAGTTTCCCTTGAAGATCAAAAACTTGTTGAAGAACCATTTATTCTAGAATTTCATCAAACAAGCATGGCTGATGCAAATGGAGACAGGCCTAACAAGTAGAACCAACCAACTTTTCTTTTTCCCATTGTTGAACAGAATGAAGTGGACAACCTCAAAAATAACCCTGCTTCGGTCCTTCCTAATTTCTATGGACTTATCACAGAAGATCCTGATACATTCTTGTTTGAGTTTGATATACTTTATAGAAGCTATGACTATACCATTGATGCCCACAGACTTAAGCTATTTCCTACTACTTTGAAAGAAGTTGCATTGAGATGGTTTATGGGTCTTGGCATAAACACTGTGCAAACTTGGGAAGATACGAAGACAAAGTTTCTTGAGAAATACAAGGAGTATTGTAGGGGTAGTGATATGAGAGGAGGTGAAATTTTCAGAATGTAGCAAAAGGAAGATGAGAACCTGGAGGATTTCATTTCAAGGTTTTTGTTTCGTTTGCAGAAATCTCCACATCATGCACTCAATGAAGACTCACAAAAGTTATTTTTTCTGAGAGGAATAAGTGAAAGTTGCACTGATGCCTTGGACCTGATGGTTGGAGGAGATATCATTCAAGTCCCTTGGGAGGATATCAAGAAGATATGTTGTAATTTCTCTAGGGTGGCTTCAAAGAAAATAAGATCTTACCAATCCTCTATGGATAATTCATCCAACAGTAGAGTCTCAAGGATGTAGATTACTAATTTGTTGGAAAATTTCAAGTAGGATATAATCAACAATCTAGCTACTCAACTGGATACACTTCGAGCTAAGAAGAAACATGAGGAGGTAGAGACAATGCTAACGAAATATTGCCCTCATTGTAGACAGAAGAAGAAGGACTGCAGATGCAAGGTGATAGCTAACATTGACAACAAGAAGATTCTACCGGAGTTTAAACCAATCCAGACTAAGGAAGACCAAGTCTAATTTGTTGCACAGAAAATGCCATGGGCTTCAAGATAAGGTATGCCACTAGATCCATTATCTTTTGCTGGACCATATTTTAATTCTTATTCATCTGGTAACTAGTAGCAGCCACCCTATCCATCCAACTATGGAGGATACCCAACGCAGTCTTGGGGTAACCCTCCAAATGCTTAGTCCAACTATCAAAATTCCTCACCTCAGTGGCAACAACCTCAGGGGAACTAGCAACAGTTTCAAGGACCATGGCAACCACCTCCAGGAAACTGGCAACAAACATGTCAATGGAGAGGTGGCCAAAAATGGCCAAACTAGACAACTGGCTACATGCAACCATCTTCTCAACCCCAACAACCTACTATAATGCCTCCTCCTGCTAATCCAAGTGCAAATGTATCCAAACTTACTCAGTTACCAGCCCAACCCACACCCAACCCAAATAATAAACCACAATAGCAACCTATATATTTTGTCGATCCAAATCAATTTCTTGCATATGATGTGAGTTTAAGTGGCATACATCTACGTTCAGGAACCACCCTATCAACTCCTTCCACCCCAATTATCATTGAGCTTCCTGTGGAAGAGCAAGAAGAATCTCTAACTGATGCCATTCAACCTTGTGCATCTAAAAATCCTAAACCAGCTCCAACCAAGCAAACAACACAAGAGCCACCATTCCCCCAGATATTGGAAGTGGCCAAGCAAAAAGAAGACAAGGAGGAAACCACTTTTGATATTCTAGATCAGCTAAAACACATATGTGTCCAGATACCCCTGTTCCAGGCCATAAAATATGTTTCCATCTATGGCAAGGAAATCAAGGAAGCATGCCTCAAGAAATCGGGCAAGAAAAAGAAGGACCCAACTACAGTTCATGTAGTAGGGCAGTTGGTTGACATCATGCTTGGAAAATTAACTATCCCCAAGTACAATGATCTAGGTAGCCTTTTAGTTGAGGTTAATTATAAATGGCATAAACATAAAAAATGGTTTGATTGACTTGGGTGCAACAATCAATGTGATGACTAAAGACATCCTGCAACAATTGAATATTGCAAACATGCGATCCACTCCTATTGTCCTGCAACTTGTTGATACTTCCACTATTAAGCCTCATGGCATAGTAGAAGACCTTGTGGTGATTCTAGACTCTTGGGAGTATCCTACCAACTTCATGGTTCTTTCTCCTAAAGCCACACTAGGAGTGTATCTAATTATCCTTGGTCGGCCATGGTTAGCAACTGCAAATTCTTATATTGGATGTCGGTCAGGTGACATGACCATTTATGATGGCAGGAACACCAAAAAGCTTGTTCTTTATCCTCCTGCTCAACCATCCCATGATGAAGATAATTCTGTATGGCCACATATTGGTGAAGAGGTCGAAGAAGTTAACTCTGTGGCACAACTCATGATGCTAGGAAGAAATCATTTACTGCAGCTTCAAGACGAAGATGAAGTATTATCTAATATCATTCAAAACCATTGTCAGATAGAGGAGGCATCACCCACCCATGTGTCTAGTTCTACGAACCTCATCCAAACACTTTTGTCACTTCTACCTGATCTTCCTACAACCACTCTTCCAGAAGACAGACTTCCTACAACCACTCTTCCTACAACCACTGTCTCTGTAGACAGACTTCCTACAACCACTCTTCCGACAAACAAAATTCCTACAGTAACATGTATGTTCCACACAGTGTTTCCACATGAACTTAAGGTGCCATGTATTAATGAAGCAGCTATGATGGAGTTGACTACACAAGTACATGTGTCCAAAGGAAAATATCTTAATATCAACAGTAAATTAAGTGAGGGACAACATTTGACATTGGAAAATTTGCTAAAAGTCCATCAAAATGCATTTTCTTGGGATTACCGTGATATGAAGGGACTGGATCCAAAGCTCTGCACTCATAGGATATATATCAAAGATGATTGTACACCTGTAAGGCGGCCACAATGAAGAATCAACCCTGCACTGAGAGAGATTGTCAAAACAGAGTTGTAAAAGCTACTAGACGCAAGATTTATCTACCCTATCTTAGACAGCCAGTGGGTGTCTCCATGGTGATTGTGCCCAAGAAAGGAGGAAAATGGTGAGTTTGTATTGACTATAGGGAGCTCAATGCTGCTACTAAGAAGGATAATTTCCCCTTGCCTTTTGTAGATCAAGTCCTCGACTCTCTTGCCAGTAAGTAGTACTTTTATTTTCTTGATGGATTCAGTGATTAGAATCGGATTCAAATTGCACCAAAAGATCAAGAGAGGACTACATTCAAATGTCCATGGGGGACATATGCCTATTCAGTGCTTCCCTTTGGGTTATGCAATGCACCTACAACTTTTCAGAGAGCATTCATCAACATATTTTCAGACATCTCCCTTGACTGCATGGAGATCTATATGGACGATTTTACTACCTATGGTGCAAATTTTGATGAAGCATTGAACAATTTGAATAAATTTCTACAGAGATGTGAAGACCAAAATCTATCCTTAAACAATGAAAAGTGCTTCATGATGATGCAGGAAGGTGTAGTTCTTGGCCACTACATTTCCCACCTTGGAATTCAAGTTGATCTTGTAAAAATTGAGGTAATTAATAATCTGCCTATACCTGAAAAAAAAAGGATGTTAGGAGTTTCTTAGGACATGCAGGCTATTATAGACGTTTCATCAAAGATTTTAGTAAAATAGCAGCCCCACTGTATACTCTCCTGAATAAAGATGTTGAGTTCCAATGGACAAAAAGTTGTGATAAAGCATTTTCTGATTTAAAGATAGCTCTGACTCATGATCTTGTACTTAAAGGACCAAATTTGGAAATTCATTTCCACATCCATACCGATGGATCAAATTATGCCATAGGAGCAGTCCTAAGACAAAAATAAGAAGCTATTGAAAACACCATTTATTTTGTCAGCAAAAATCTCTAGGGAGCCGAATTCAATTGCACAGTAATAGAGAAAGAGATGCTGGCAGTGATCTATGCCTTGAATAAATTCAGGCACTATATAAGAAGTTACTAGATATTTGTGCACACTAATCATGCAACCATTTGATATCTCATGAATAAACCCCTGATCTCAGGAAGGTTAGCCAAATGGTTGTTGTTGATGCGGGAATTTGACATAACTATTGTAGACAAACCAGGAAAGTCCAACGTTGTTGTATATTTTCTCTCAAGGTTGACCACACCAGAAGAGAGTCAAGCCATAGATGACTCCTTTCCTAATGAGCATATGTTCTCCATTAGTGTGCAAACACCCTAGTATGCTGACATATCTAATTATCTTGTGACAGGGAGAGTTCCTCCTCACTTCTCTCCAAAAGAGAGAAGACTGTTGATTGAAAAGTTATTCCTTTTTTCATGGATAGTTGGATGCCTGTTTTATACTGGACCAAATTAGGTTATGAGAAGATGTGTGAGGGAAGATGAGACCTATGACATTTTACATGCATGCCACGATGAACCCTGTGGAGGACATTTTGTAGCTAAAATGACAACAATGAAAATCTTGAACACGTAATACTATTGGCCTACACTACACAAAGATGCATGAAGATATACAAGGAAATATGATAGATGCCAAAGGATGGGTAGGCCAACAAATTTGGATGAGATGCCACTTTGTCCCCAAGTAGTAGTCACTCCCTTTAACAAGTGGGGATTGGAATTTGTGGGACCCATTGATCCTCCATCTAATGGTAAGTCCTATATTTTGGTTTGCACTAACTATGTAACTAGGTGGGTAGAAGTCAAAGCCATGAAGCATGCAAGAGACAACAAAGTTGTAGAATTTCTTTATGAATAAATTTTCACACGGTATAGAGTACCCAGAGAAATAGTGACTAATCAAGGAGCTCAGTTTACCTCAACACTTGTTACAACACTAGTTAATGAATATAACATAAGGCACAAAAAATCCACTCCTTATCACCCTCAAGCAAATGGACTAGTTGAGGTGACAAACAAAGAGATTGAGGCAATCCTAACCAAAACAATGCATATTCATAGAAAGGATTGGGCAAATAGATTATCAGAAGCAACTTGAGCTTACAAGACCACCTCGAAGACAACTACAGGCTTCACCCCATTTGAGCTACTGTATAGGAAGACATCAATGATGCCTATCGAATTTGAACACAAGACTCTCAGAATTGCAGTAGAGTTGAATATGGAATTTTTTGAGGAACAAAAAGAAAGGATCATGCAGTTGAATGCATTAGATGAAATGAGGAAATCATCTTGCACCATACTAAAGTTATGCAGAGTCAAATAATCAAATGGCATGATAAATTTATAAAAGAAAAGAAATTTCAGCTAGGTGACAGGGCATTGCTTTATGACTCACGATATTAGGATAATGTAGGAAAATTGCAAAAAAGGTGGCTAGGGCCATATGAAGTTGTTGAGGTATTTCCCAATGGAGTTGTGCGGCTCACAACCATTGACCCTGTCAGATTCAAATTACTAGTAAATGGGAACCATCTCTGATTGTATCACAGGCCAGCTTCCAAGGAAGATTTCCTACAACAGTTTAGACAACATACATCACCTAACCATAGTTCCTGCAGTCGAAGGCAGTGGACCTAGTGTCCCTCCTTCTGGCTAATTAAGATACATACTTGTCATAATAAAGACTTCTACTTCTGTAGAAGTCCATTTCTTCACTCGTCCGCCCATCCATACCACCTTTCTCTCTCTTCCATCACTTCATTCCACCTCACACCATTCCACTTCATCATCATTAATGCTCAATTATTTCTTACAAAAGCAAGTGGTACTTTCTCTCAATTGTTGCAATGAATCCTCTACAAAATCATGTTTGTACACACTCAAGTATGTGTGCATTAATTACATTCTTAATTATCTTTTAGAGCGTTTCATTTAATCACTGTACGTTGGTATGGACGTTCACATAATTTCTTTTAACCCCTGTCAAATCAATGTTTCCATCTTGCATGTGTGGACACATGTCCAAATTTAGGTTGGGGGAGGGGTAAGAAAGATGCAAAAATATTGCCATGTGTTAGTCCATGATTGTTTGCATTAGCAAATCTTGTTGAGTTGATTTAAATTTGAAATGAAAGACAACTCACATGTGTGATGTGACACTAAACTGCCACCGTCATTTCCTCTCATCATAATTTGCCTTTTATTACCATTTCTTTCCATCATTAACCCTATCATAATTTCAAACTGCAAATGGTAATTGCTAAAAATAGAGTGAAGGAAATTCAATCAACAATTTAGCTAGCAAGCAAGAAGAAAAGAATTCGCTTGCAGACAATATTTTGCAGAGTGACAGATTGAGTACAGACAATGGGAGACAGACTCATTTAGAATGAGCCCTCAACTCATGATGCTTTGTTACAGGACGCACAGTGCCTAGCCGAATTTCAGACTTGTGGTTGGTTGGATTATTTTATGAAGGTAGATAGTTTGGACGAAGATATTGCATTGAAGTTTGTTCAGACATTTTCAGACGGAAAAGCCATAGTGAAAGGGTTGGAGGTTGTAGCAACTGAAGAATGAACTGCAAAAGTTTCAGGGTTACTGGTTGACGGTGAACTTTACCTTGTTTCTAAGGATGTCAGGTCAACTAGGGCTATATTCACGATACATGGTGACCCTCCACTCACTATTGAAAAACAGGGTGCTAAACGACTCTCTCTACCCGAGCCATGGAAGCAGGCAACCATACACATCATTAAATATATCACTTGTGAGGGTCGACTGTCAAACCTGCATTCAGTGTATTTCACATTGCTAAGTCATATGAGGCACAAAAGGAGGATGAATATGCCCAATGTCTAGTACAACCTTCTCTCCATCATGGCAGTGGAAACTTAGAAAGGTAGGGACAACTCTGTATCCAACCATTGCCTAATTAAATTGTTGGTTGTAAGATCTCTGCATGATGCAATACCTAGAATGACTTAGGAGGATTTTGTAAAATTTCATTAGTATAGACCTGAGCCGTCACAACCTAGGGTTTCACCTCAGACACGTAGGTCTAGCAGAAAATCAAGCATGGTTGAAGGCACCCCTGGTGCTTCTACCTCTAGTGTTGACTCTAGTGTGAATCCTCCTACTGAAGAAAAGACTATAAAAGTTAGTTCCTCTAATAATGAGCATGAAATAGAAAATTCTCCATCAAATTTTGATGATGATGATGTTCCACTTAAAACTGTAATAAGAACAAGGGCACATAAGGAAAAAGTAAGGAAAAAGAAAACACAACCTGTGCAAAGAGAGGCGCCAAACACTAAGAAAAGGAAGGCTGGCACTATTCATCCTGCAACCAAAGAAAAATGAAATATCCCTCTCAAGAAATCAAATCCGGTCATTGATATGCCTTCGCAGGAAAATCCTGAGCTTGGTGGGACATTGTGTGATAGGATAGAAGCTCCAATGGAGTAGAAAAATGAAGATATATTCGATAGGGCAGCAAAAATGACCCTGGCGGATCTTACTGCCATTGCAGAAGAAGTTGAGATTCAAGAACATGAAGAAAATCGGGAGTTCCTGCAACAAGATCGAAACCAGGAGTTCCTGCAACAACTTCCAGAACAAGAACCAGATGTCCTACAACAAGAGAAGGAAAGAGGAATTGTACCTCTACAGCCTGAATCGGTGGGACATCCTGAATCTATGCAGATAATTCTATATGGGAAGCAACCATCCATGAAAATCTTGGTAGGAATCCATAACCCTCTTGATTTTTCAATCCATACAACAATTTTGAATTTGTGGAAAGAAATACAAAGAAGAGAGGAGGAATGGAAAAAGGAAAAGAAAATATTGGAAAAGGAAATCCAAGAGAGGGATGAGATTATTGAAGAGAAGAATGAGGAAATTATCTTTTTGAAGGAGAGTGTGAGCGACATTGCAACCCTGGTGCCACAAATATTGGAATGAAGAACCCCTCCAAGGGTCTATGCTTTGCACCTGAAGGAGAAATATCTCTCTTTTAGAATGTCAAGAATTATCTCAAGTTTGAACCCCTCCATTGAAACTCCTGCCGAATTTTTTAATGCTTACAGGATTGCCTCCCCTGAGATGAAAAATTTATTATGTGAATTTTATTTGGACAATTTTTCTGTCACAAAGGATGAAGACTGGAACCCTTGGCTTTATGTGGGGGACATCCAATTGAGAGCATTCATGTCTTGGGTACAAAATGAGATTAGCTGGGGTGAACAATAAAATGCTTATAAGAAGAGGGAATCCAATATTCCCCTAGCCATCAGGGCTGAATCAAAGAACCCCAAAGATATTTATACAAACTGGAATAGATTTCTCTTCAGACTGAGCTATGGTAACATGATTATGCCTTGGATTGAGGCAATTTACAGTGAGTATGAGGTGAAAACTGCAACAAAAGAGGATACTATGAGGGGATACCTATCCCAGAGATGGAACCTGTTAACTGATGAGTTGAAACAAGCTGAACCACATTCCATCCACAACTATGCTGCTACAATAAAGAGAATTGAAAGATACATCCAACTTAGAAGAACCAAGGGGCAAGATTGGCTTCCCTTGACTTTTCAGCCGCCTACCCTCTTGTGGCCTATAACCAAATTCAGATTCTATAGGTATGACATTGCAGAGGAACAACAAAGATGGAGGAGACTTGATAAGTTGGGAAGATTCTACTGGAATCCTGATTCACCCTCAACAAACATTGATGTTGGACAATTATCAGTTGCAGACTTTAGGGCCTTAACCAAGCAGAAGCATAACTCTTCCCCTGCTAGAGGACCAATAAAATGTTAGGTTGGGGGGAATGATGAGTCTAGATTTTGGTCTAGTTATGGGTAGAATCTCTTGTTTATTTACTAAAGTTACTACAGACTTTGATATTACATGCTGACACTTTTATATAGTTTCTCTCATATCACAAGACATTTGGGATTAATTTCATTTTTGTCAGTTCTAATGATATTTACCTATTATGTGGACCATCTATATTGATCTTGCATGTGATTGATGAATGTTCTTTAAGGTGGTTATAGCTATGCAATTATTATGTGTACTGACATTACCATGTAGACGTGATTGGAAATGCTAAGTTGAGAAACACAGCCGCTAGTTGGTCATGCTGAGGAATCGCGCGAAGGTCAACCGAGGACGATGACGAAAGATTCCCATGTCAGCCGCAAGTAACCACCTTGTACCGATCTTTAATGACATTGAGCATTGCGGGCGTTCCTGCAGTGGTTGAGTCCATGTTTAGGCAAGCATGTCTGAACGGATTCCCCTGCATGTGTAACCGCTTTTCCACTCTTTTCTCCGCTTTCCCTAAATGGCGTCCTCTCAGTTAGTGGGAGTTGACTGCCCTGTTTAGTTGGTATAAATAAGGTTCGGATCCTCCTTCTTTAGGAATTAGTGAAGTTGATGAGTTGATCGCAAAGTTATTGTACCAACTGATAATACTATCAGGCATACTTTTGTATTTACATTTTCCAATGAATAAAATGAGATTATGAGTTTACATTAGTTTTAGAGGATACTCATCCAAGGGGGCCCACTTGGTGAGTAATCCATTCCTTTAGTTTAGTTAGATTAGTACTATCTTTTGTTCAGTACTTAGTTAAGAATCTGGCATTGACTGTTCCTACAGCCACTAGGATTCCATTATGTGACTGTTCCTGTAGCCAAAGCGGACAGAGTAGTTTCCTGTTTGTTGCTCAGATTTTCATTCCTGTTATGCATGTTTAGTTTAAGTTTGATTGAGTGATGTTCAACATTTACTTTGTTTCCTTTCATGCAATTTATTTTAAGTATTAAGTCTTTCTTAGTTGTAGAACAAAGGTGACTACTTTGAAGTTCCTAGTGCACATACTGTGCTGACCCATTTCAAGTTCACGTCCTTGGGTTGACAATTTAAATGTACCTTCATGATGGTTAAAATGGCTATTCAGGTCAGATGTCCAATCTCTGAATCATGGCTATAAGGGCTTAGTTATTAAAATCATTGTAGGAGGCCTACACAAAGCAAAACAATGAATCATGTATAGAGCCGAACTTGTATGGGTGCCTAATCAAATGAAGACTCTAGAACAAACACAAATGAAAGGAATGACAATGAGCGGGATATGCGAGAATTTGGAGCATTGAATGAACCTTGTTCTTTGAATAACATTCCAGTCAAGCAAAGTAAATGTGAAGGGACACATAAGGCAAGTTGTCAAACAAAGATAACAAAGAGGGCGACACACAAATAACGCTTTCAACAAGATGTTTGGGGTGGCGAAGGAATGCATACATTACTCTCCTTGTTTTAATATGTCATTCATTTCAACCATATAAATATATTGACATATATATATACATATATGTATATATATGTGTATGATTTTTCATGAAATATGGCTACAGCTAGGGCTCCTACGGAGGGGCGGGAAGAAAATATTTTGAATATGCAGGTTTTACTAGGGTTTGGAGGCAGTCATTTTTGGAAGTGGTACAACATGGGAGGCCGCTCATGAAGCTGGGCAGTGGAGAAGCAGAGTCAAATTGGTTTGGTAGTTGGTGCAGGGATCAAAATTACTCCGCTGGGACTCACAGTGGTCAAGCCTGCAAATCAATAGTTGAGAAGAAGGGTCACAGTGGGATGGACATAGGGAAGGCATTTGGAGAGTTGCATCGAGGTCTAGGAGAAGCTCCAAAGGCTTTGTGTCTGGAAACAAAGGTTTTTCCCCCACGTTGTGTAGATGTAAACCCCTCTGTTTCCTTGGATGGGGATTTAGGAGAAGATGTTGTTGAGAATGAAAAATATTTTGTAGAGTTAGGGCTCGTAGGTAGGTTCAGAGGTTTTTGCCCGGGACTTGTAGAGCTGCATTGTTGGATCTCAAAACATTGGATCCCAATATTGGATGGAGATGTAAAAATTTATCCCAATGCAAAGGGTTTCTTTGTGGTTGTGTTTGACAATGAAAAGGGTAGGAAATCCATGCTCTATGATTATCAATGGAGTTGAGAGGATAAATATTTGTTAATGCGGAAACCATGGCACCCAGCCTTCAACCCAAACTCTAAATCCTTTGGGATGGTTCCTCTTTGGGTAAGACTTCCAAATCTCCCTCTCCACTTTTGGTTTGAATCTTGTTTTGAGGCTTTAGGCAACACACTAAGGAAATTTTTGGATGTTGATGAGGATTTAATAAATTTTCTGCACACTACATATGCTCATATTTTGATTGAAATGGATATCACAAAAGCTTTTCCTATGACCGTTTCTTTGAAGTACTCGGGTGGTGTTTGGGAACAACAGTTGGATTATGAAGGTTTTCCATTTAGATGTCAGAGCTACTTTAACTCTGATCATATTGTTGAGAATTATTCCAAACACAAGAGGGCTAGCTAGGCTTCATGGTGGAAAGAGGCTTCTCCCCACCACTATTTGGTGGAAATGGAGGACCTAGGTGGGAATGATTCAGGTAAGAAAATTGATTGCACAACTCCAATCGAACCTCTGTAGAAGGAACTGAAGCCTACAATAGAAATTTATTTCGAGGTGGTGTAGGGTAGTGGCCCAAATGGCGATTGTGGTGGTCGGTTGAAGGGGGTTCGTACGACTTATTCTAAGGGGACTAGCGCACCAGATGGGGATTTGGGCGAGCCAACTTGGACATATGATCAAGAGGAGGTGTGGCATAAGGTCCAATGCAAGAAGAAGAAGAGGATTGGTGGTTTCAATATGGTTCTTCATTTGCATAATAAAAGAAAGAGTTGAAAATAGGCAGCAATAGGTTTTTTTTTGGGTGTGGTGTTGTTGTTTTGTATAGTGTATAACTATTGTTGAGCATGGTAATGTCTAAGAGGGGGTAAGGAGGGTAGTTTGGTTTTCAGGGTTGGGGTTTGTCTTGGTGTTTTCACGGTTGATGTTTCTTAGCTGCAATCCTTCTTTGTTGTAATTGCTATTTGTATCTCCTTTCTGATGAATAAATAAAATCATGCAGGGTCTCCCTGCCTTTTACCGATAAAAAAATAATGTGTATATATTTGTACATATATTACAAAAATACTATACTGAGACATCAACGAACATTAGTTAAACAGTGGGAGAAGACAAATTGTGGTTAACTGTCATACTAGTGAAACCCTTTTTCTTATTTCATAATAACAAACAAACATAAAAATAAAATTGCAGATTGAATGTTTCTGCAATCAAGAACAGACTAATATAAGTGCTTGCCAGAATATCATTGAAATGAAAACTAGTGAAACCCTTATCATATTTCATAGTAACAGACAAAGAAAAATGTAAATTGTAGAGTGAATGATTGTGCAATGAAGAACAAAAAATTAGAAGTGCATGTGAGAATACCTAGAAATGAGAACCACTGAAACCCTTTTCATATTTTGTAATAACAAACAAATATAATTATAAAATTACAAAGCGAATGTTTGTGCAATGAAGAACAAAATAATAGAAGTCCATTGAAGAACAATTTAACAAAGACAAGTTTTAATGTGTGTCTAATTGACCTTATTAATATCATAGAAGAACAATTTAACAAACCAACCTAAATGATTATCAAATAGTTTAAGAAGGACATGCAATGATAGTGGTCTATCCGACCCATATAAGAACAAACATTAGGATCACCTTTTGGCTATCTAGTGCTTTAATGAATAAATCATTTGACACCCTTTCTATATTTCATAGTAATAAAGAAATATAAAAAGAAAATTGCATATTGAATGATTGTGCAATGAAGAACAAAATATTACAAGTGCATAGTAGAATATCTTCGAAATGATAACCACTGAAACCTTTTTCATATTTCGTAATAATAAACAAATATAAAAAGAAAATTGCAAAGTTAATGTTTGTGCAATGAAGAACGCAATAATATAAGTGCATGGCAGAAAACCATCGAAATGAGAACCAGTGAAACCCTTTCCATATTTCATAGTAACAATCAAACATAAAAGAAAATTGCAGATTAAATGATTGTGCAATGAATAAAAAAATAATATAAGTGCAAGGTAGAATATCATCAAATGAGAACCAGTGAAACCCTTTTCATATTTCAAAATAACAAACAAATATAAAAAGCAAATTGCAGAGTTAATGTTTGTGCAATGAAGAACAAAATAATACAAGCGCATGGCAAAAAATAGTTGAATTGAAAAGCAGTGAAACCCTCTTCATATTTTGTGGTAACAAACAAATATAAAAAGCAAATTACATAGTAAATGTTTGTGCAATGAAGAACACAATAACTGAAGTGTATGGCACAAAACCCTTGAAATGAAAAGCAGTAAAACCCTTTCCATATTTCCTACTAACAAAAAATATTTAAAGCAAAATGTAGATTGAATGTTTGTGCATTGAAGAATAGAATAATAGAAGTGCATGCAATAAAATTGTTGAAATGTAAACCAAATAAACCATTATCATATATCGTGATACAAAACAAATATAAAAAGAAAAATGCAGAGTTAAACTTTGTGCAATGATAAACATAATAAAACAAGTGCATGGCAAAATATCATCGAAATGAAAACCAATGGAACCCTTTTCATATTTCATAGTAGCAAGCAAATATTAAAAGGAAATTGCAGAGTACAACTTCGTGCAATGAAGAATAAAAGAGTACAAGTGCATGGTGGAGTATCATTGACATGAAAACCAGTGAAACCCTTCTCATATTTCATAGTAGCAATCAAATATAAAAGCAAATTGCATAATGAAAGTTTGTGCAACAAAGAACATAATAATATAAATGCATGGCAGAATATCGTTGAAATGAAAGACAATGGTATAGGCTTAGTGAGGTAAAACACCTCACTTGAAAGACAAAGGGAGCTTTCGAGAGTGCAAAGCCGAACAATAAATTGTGCATAGCCAAATAATGAGTCATGCAGAGCTGAACATGTATGGGTGCCTAACCAAACGAAGATTCTAGAACAAACACAAACATAAGGAATGACAATGAGCGAGATATGCGAGAATCTTGAGCAATGAATGAACCTTGTTCTCCAAATAATGCACCAGTCAGGTCAAGTGAACGAGAAGGGATGCATAAGGCAAGTTGCCGAATGGATCTAACAAAAGGGGTGATGCGTGATTAATGCTCTCAATTAGATATTCGGGGTGGTGAGATGTTTCGGTGCCACGCGTCCGTTCGACCCAATTCTTGATCTAGTTGATGTTTTCTTCGGAGGTGGACTTGTTCCATTGTCGGGCAGACCCCAAAATGGGCCCGTTAAGAACATTGTGGATGAATTGGTGTGTGACACATGACGGGGTGGCGAAAATTGAAAAAAAAAACAAATTTTTAGGTCCACATGTGGCGAGGTGATGTGGCGGGCAACTTTTTTTGTTTTTGGGTCCATGTGACACACCACGTGAGCTCCAAAAGTAAGGTGCACATAACACACCACATAGATTCCCAAAGATAAGATACACGTGGCACACCACGTGGACCCCCAAAGATAGGGTGCACCACTATGGACCACTCTCCCCTATTCCTTCTATCCTCTTATTACATTTCCCTCCAAAATTTTCTTGGTAAGAGAAATAAATGCAATCTGCTATTCATTTATCAATTACTTCAAATAAATAAAATATAAAAAATCATTAAACAACCGTGAAATATTTAAGCATTGCTTATTATACAAAATACCAGCCACATGGGACCTTCCTCTTACAAAAAGAAAATGTAACATAGCATTAAAGAAAATTTATTTTCATATAAGGTCGATTTCCAAGGGAGGTCCTATACGGATAGCTAGTAACTATAACAATTATTTTTCTTGAAGCCATGTTAAAGGGTAGACATGCCATCATAACTATTTGTCAGTAATGTCAACTATTAGATGCTGTTACGAGGGCCCCACATGAGGCAACCTTATGCAAACCATAGTAAAAACATGGAAAAATATATTGATTAAGGCCACGGATGGACTTTTTCTCCAACAAGGACAAAAGGGATTTGAATGCTCACGTGTTCATCAGTTCTATCTACACCACTCCAATTGGAAGAAAATTAGTTTTTGATAGGATACCATGCTTGCGATATAGGCGCATATCTAGATCTTGTATTAAGGTGGAAGATAATATAAGTATAAACTTCTATACATCAACATAAAAAGTTGTGTGTTTGAATTATTAAATAATTTCTGCAGGTTCATGGCAGTTGCAACGTGCTTAAAAATTGTTCCTGAAGCTTTGGGTATGTATGAAATTGAGTGCTTTTCATTCAATTTAATAAAAATGGTATTTTCTTAAATATCTTGGCTAATAGTTATTGGAATGTTATCTTTTGGATTGTCATGGATTTCAGCTGATTTGCTACTGTGTCTGATGGCAACTCGTGATGGGTACTTTTAAATGAGTGTTCAGATGGTTAATGAGGTGTTACGAGATTATGTTGAGTTTTGAATTAGATAAGTGTTTTAAATGGTATTACGATAGGCTTATGAGTGTGCTGTTTTGAGCTAAGAATTATGAGGGATTACATAACTAAAATATTGGATGATAAAGTCAAATGTGAGAACTGTGAAGGATTGCTCACCAAACTTACAGAGTAAGCAGAGGATATCTTTGTCCGACTATTAAAGTGGGTGTTGGGATACAAGGAAAATCAGGAAAACACTAACTAGTTTGGGAATCTGTTGGGCTTATAGTGGGAAATTCGGGTGTCCCCATTTGGTTTTGTTTTGCTATTCCACGGCAGTACTGATGGATTCTGTCTCTAAAAAGATTAAAAATTATGTAATGTAGGTTGCCTGCCAATTGTATGCTGTAACTTGAAAGCTTTTGGGTTGGCTAGTTTTTCCTTTTATTTTAGCGGGTTCTTTTATTTTTTGATTTTTCCTTCTCCTATCATTATCGGGTGTCATGCATAACTGAGGCTGCTTCCAGATTCGATTTGATTAGTGCATTTTTTGGGGTAGTGTCCAGAGCTGTCACTGTCTCAAATATGGATCTGTTACATTGATCTGACTCTATTAGGACATATAGTTTCTACCAACACTTTTAGTCAGAAGGTCCCCAGTAATCTCTGTACTGGTTTAGATTCATGCATCTTTATGTTTGTTCCTTATGTGGAAAGAGCCTTTGTTACCAAGTGAGAAAATAAGGGGGCTGGTGTGTATCAATACCCATCACTAGGTTTTTGAGTTGCCTTACTTGAATGGATTCAGTTTGGGTTGGAGTGGGATAACCAGACATGGAAATAAGTTTGGTTGAAGACAGGCTTATTAGTAAAGGCAGAAGCTCGATTATGATTACTAAGTGCCAAGGATGATCCTCGTTGTGAATTTCAATGGATAGTCAAAATTCAATGCAGAGATCACCTGCTTATGATGAGTTCCAGTTGGACAAAAAATGGCTCATTGATCCTAAGTTGCTGTATGTGGGTCCAAGGATTGGGGAAGGTGCTCATGGAAAAGTCTATGAGGGCAAGTAAGTTATTATCAAATCTTAAGCTGGTTCCTTGCATAGATCTTACTGATTTTATATTGTTATCAAATCTTAAGCTGGTTCCTTGCATAGATCTTACTGATTTTATATTGAATTTTACACGGATCACAAAACTCATTCAGTGGTGAATTTGAAATTTGAACTCGTGAATGTTTGCTGGTTTCCTGGTGAATTTGAAAATTGACATTGTGATCTATTATTCTTCTTTTGTTTGGAAAACCTACATTTTACACCAGTTTTTAAGCATCACTAAATTATACTCTTAGGGGTAAGCCTGGACCTGGCCCATCTCGGTGGGAAATACTCCACAGTACGGCAAGATCAATATTCTGTCCTTTTTTAATTCTCTCTCGTATGGGGGTGCCTCGTCAATCTCCTTTTTCTTTTTCAAGTCAGTCTGCATCCAAACTCGCTGATTTGTCAGTTCTAATTTTTCTTAGGGTTAGGTGCTGAGACTGTGGGCCGTCTTATTTTGGTGTAGAAAGAGACTGAAGGCCGCCTCAATGTGGAGAGGGGTTGAACCGAGTTTTTAATAATTGTTTGACATTTGGGTTTTAATTTTTTAAATTGAATTCTATTTCCAACTCTGTACCTTATGGCTAACGCATTTTTTCTTGGAACAGTATCACTATTCGCATTGATAAACATGATCTGGGGATTAAAGATTAGATCTTTTGACTTTGAACATCCATCCCTTGATTTTTTTTTAATGTTATCACTCTTTTTTCATTCTAAATAGACTTCAGTAATTCTAGCTTAATTTCTCTTTTTTGTTTAAAGTGCATTTCAGCAATTCTTTTTTTTTTTCATTTAATATCCTTTCAGCAGTTTTATTTATTCTCATATGTGGGTTCTAAAAGATTCAATCGGTGTTGATGCTGCTGACAGCAATCCACCAGTGTTTATCATGTTGTTAAATATCCAGACTAAACCAGTCCCACTTTTGCAATTTTAGTTTGTTTTCTCTGTTTTGTTCAATGTCAAGTCACATCTGGATTCTGTAAGACTTAATTGGTTTCAATGTTAATGAGACCAATGCACTAGTCTTTGATCTTGTTTCTAAATCATCAAACTAAACTTGCCTGCTTATCCTTACACCAGAATCATTTCATATTCTCATTTTGAGATGGATATCAATGCTGTAAAAAATGTTTCAGAAGATTTCGTATTTTAAATCTATTTTGGAAAATGCAATGGTTTCTTCAGTTGGATAGAACTTGATTAATCAGTGTTAACTTTAAAGCAGTTGCAATTTTTTTTCAGTAAATAAGATTCAATTGATGAAGGCTCATGAATATTTCTAGAACTGCTTGCCCTTTAGTATTTTACAGTAGTAAGAGGTAATGCACATGCAAAGATTGCTTGATTTGATTCTAGATCTTGTGCAGTGTGCTAATTATATCACTATGGTGTTTGTAGGTACAGAGACCAGAATGTTGCTATTAAAATTGTTCAGAAAAGTGACAACCCAGAAGAGATGGCTAAACGTGAGGCACGATTTGCAAGAGAGGTTACAATGCTAGCACGTGTTCAACATAGAAATCTAGTGAAGGTTTGTTCATTGTTTTTAAGTGGTAGTTTCTAAGGTAAAATAGAAAAGATTGAATTAAAATAGTGTATAGAAGTATTATCTTTATTTGACCATGTCCCTTGATTGATTTACAATCTTGTTATGCTATCTTTTTGATGTCAAATCAGTTAATGACACATAATTCAAGTATTAAGAATTATTAAAAAAATAACAGAAGTATAAATGCCAGGATTATTAATTGGTGGTGGGATTTTGATTCAGCTACTAACTATGTTTTTAGCTTTTCAACTCTCTACTAATTACTCTAGTATAGGATCTCTAATTGTGTGAACTCTTGACAGTTTATTGGGGCCTGCAAGGAGCCTGTCATGGTGGTGGTTACAGAGCTTTTAGTAGGTGGGTCGCTTCGTAAATATATGCTGAGCCTACGTCCAAATTGCTTAGATCTGCAGTTGGCCATTAGTTTTGCCCTGGATATTGCCCAAGCCATGGAATGCTTACATGCACATGGCATTATTCATCGTGATCTTAAGCCCGGTATGTTTCTTGAAACTGAGTTGAAATATGACAAGGGCTTTAAGTTTAGAGTAAGTATTGACTAAATTCCCTAGTAAGTATCTTAGCAAGACTGTAAATTGGCCTCTAAGCTGGATTTTGGTTTCACTTGCACAGACTTATAGAGGTGTTAAAAGATAAGTATATATAAGTTTACATATGTATCATGATATAAACAGTAACAGCTTGATTTCACCATCACATTCCTTTATGAGTGACATATATTATCCAGTTGGCTGGCCTTTTTAGATTTCTACAACCTGCTTGATTAGCTGTAACAAGTTGAATGCTTTCAAGTTGAAAATACTAAATACCATAGGGAAAGTATGATGTGAACAAAGGGTTTTGAATGTTCTCTGAATTTTGCAGTTAGTCATTTGGTATAGTAAGAAATGCAATGCATACGAGCATCTTACATGGTTTTGAGCAGACATGAATTCTAAGACTGCTCTGTAATGAGCAGAAATGAATTCATGGTATTCAGTTGCTGTGATGGGCCATCGGCTATATTTCTTGATTCTTAATCACATCTTCTGTTGTCTAGAAATGTTTCTTGGAAGGAGATAACATTTGGAAAACCAGATTTAGGAACAGCAAGATATTCATATCTGGGAGAAGAAAGTTCGTGGTCTGGCAGTAGTTATATGTCTACATGAAAGCATTTGGAAAACCAGATTTAGGAACAACAATGCACTCATATCTGGGAGAAGAAAATCCATGGTCTAGTATTGGTTTGTGTGTCTCTACATGGATTTTCATATCATGACATTGCATTTAGTCTCAATATTCCTTACCATGTGAAGGCATAAAAATGCTTGTAATTCAGTCATTGATCCCTTCCCATTCTAATAAACAATTGTAATCATTGTCAAACCCTGCAAATGCTATATAATTTCTTGCTTTCTAGTTTGTAATGTCTGACCAAGCAAATACTACAGAAGTGTGATTTTAAAATAGCAGACTCTGGAGATTTTAAATTTTTTGACAGAAGTGCAAAAACACCTCTGAATTCTACAATGTTTCTCCAAGTTTCCAGGTCAAGGATATCTGTTTCAGGTGAGGACAAATTTTTTCTTGGATTTTTTGTATGACAGGGGACAACTATTTATTTGAATATTAAGTTACAAAACATAAAAAGATTAAACAAAAGGAAAATGCATATTATGAACAAACTGAAGAAGCTGAAATTAAAGAGAAAATTCCTGATCTAACATTGAATTTCAGTGTAACATTAAAGGAGCTTAAATTGCAAAATTGAAATTTAGATACTAGTATTACAATATTAAATTATACCAATGACCGTTCATTATCAAATAAATGTCCACATGTCTGAAGTTACTAACTGAATATTGAAATCAAGCTTCTACTGTACATTTGGTGACCTCCCTTTGACTCCTTTTAATTCTTCCTCTCTTTCTTTCTTTATCTTTTCTTCTTTTGTTGCTTTTGCAAAATAAATTGACAGTAATGTTTGGGAGTGTCAGCTTTACTGAGGTCCACCTTTTTAGGTTTAGTATTTTTTTAATTTCTTATTTTTATGTTCTTATAAAAAAAGTACTGGTCAAAAGATGCCCTTCCGTTCCTGGCATTCAGACAAAGATAAATGGGGACATCCAAAAGTTTGGGGATGCCCCACTGTCTCCCTGAAATTTGGGATGACTTCAAGATGATATTTTGTCCCGTTCTCCCTGTCCCCAATCCAACCTGGGACGCAAACCCATGGTATGCAGGATTTTTATTCCTATACTACCTCTAAATACTTCCTAATTTAACAATATCTCATCAAACCAATCCATTAGCTCATAGCATCAACTGATTTTTGTAAACCCAAATAATCTATACCACTACCAACAATATCAATAAATAAGTCCTTAGAAGACTAAAACACTTTCCAGATACTTGAAATAATGAGAAATAGGAATTTGTAATTGCAGAGTGAAAATTAGCCCTTCTAAAGAAATCAAATCTGTTGAAGACCTCTGAAGTTAACCTCTCAGATAGCAAGAATGTTTCTTTCTTTAGACTGGTTTCAAGAAAGATAGGTAGATGCATGATTGAAAAGAATCCCATGGAATATTTCTTATGGACTTTGCTATTGTGTTTGAGATATGCCTGAAAAAATTATGGAACTGTAGAAACTATGCGAGAAAGTAGCCTGCCATTCGGTTCACAAAACATAAGGGAAAAATGCCTGTTTGGAATAGACTTACGAGGCCTCAGAATGAGAAAGGTCTGGATGCCTCTTGGTTTTGGTTAAGTGTGTTGTCCAGGTGCTTGAATCTTTTTAATGCAGATGGCAATTATATAATGCGTGCAATTATGTTTCAGAGCTCTCATTGATGTAGATATAAGATAACCTGCAGGGTGAATTTTTCATCTAAATGCCCTTGCTAATGTTCATAATGTTGAACTGAAATTAGTGCATCTGTTGTTTTTTTGTCGCTGACCAGAGAATTTAGTATTTATGGGTTTAAGTAGCTGGCAAAAATGATTGGTAGAGGAGGGAATATGAAGTTTTGATACCCCATGTGGCATGGAATGGTGTTAGCTCATGAGGCCTGAAAGACTCGTATGATCGTTTGAATCATTTAAGAGATCATCAATATGGAAAACTACTTGAAATCCTAAGTTGTGGGAGAATTATATGAAAACATGCAGACATTATTCACATGGAAGGTGACAATTACAATGTGTTAATGCAATGACTATTTGCATGACCATCTTCCTGATGCTGTCTAAACATCAATATGAAATAATGAACACAAGATTGTGTTGAAATGCCTTCTCGTGGGGGATTTCAATTCAGCTAAGGTTTTATGTTTTCTACACAAAACTTTAGGTATAGCTGATAGAGGCCGGTAGCTTGGGGAACATGCTGTGAAAAGCAAATAAGGCTAGTTCATTCTGTGGCTAGTGGTGCATGATAACTTACTTAAGTTTGATATTTTATTCAAGAATGATTAACATGGCCTCTTTGTTTGCATAATGTGCATGAGGTGAGAAGGGAGGTAACATTTATTATTGAACTGGGGCTTTGTTGAGGAGGTATCATTTCCGATTTCTGTTCTTCTTTGTTTGAATCCTGGTAATTTTGAGTCTCTGGAGAATCTGACTATTTTTTGGATAACTGGGAAATTAATTTACCCTAATGACCTTAAAAGTAAAAATAGGAAAATCCATATTTATGATATTGTGAAAACCTTTTCTTTAGTTTGCACTGACAGTTATCTGGGTTAAGTGGAGTCTGGACGGTCATTTTTGAAGCAATTTTGTGACTCTTGGTACTGTTGCCCATCTATTCTGGTTGTTGCTAAATGAATTTATGATAGTGGTTACCTATCCAAGAAAGCAAAATGGTGCATGCTCAACCTTCAAGCCACTTCAATACAGAACATTTAAAATCTTTAGAATTTGCACCTTTCAAAAGAAGCTTAATTTATGTATTCAGATAGAAGATTTTAGACCTTAATACAAGTGAAATTTCGCAGAGGTTTTGGAGATGAAGGTTTGGTGGAGCATTGTGTTGGATCATAGTGTCAGAAGGAGCAGGGGCTTATTTGATCGATAAAATTTAAATCTGTATCCATTGTTGGATGAATTCTATCAATATTGTTGAGATTTGATCTCTTGTTGAAGATAATGCAGGTGTAGGATGTGGGAAGGATGCTGATTCTGGGTGATTCAAATTTGGATGTTCAAAAGCACCAAGTCAGAACAAAAGAAATGGAGCAATGCTGTCGAGCATCGCAGCAAACACCAGAGGCAAAATATCTCCTAAATGCCATAGATGGATTCCTATAACTACCAATCTGGTTTTGCCGTTCAACGTCAGTGTTCCAACCTAGAATAGCATAATTACCTGTACTGTGTTCAGGAGAAGACACTGTCATTTACAAGAATCCCCCATCCAGTATCACCATTATTCCACAATTTGATGCTCTATGAAGGCTGTCTTCTTGCATTAGAGTCATCTCTAGGGTGTTCTACCTCTGTTAGAGTCTCTACTACTCCTGTTATGTCCACCAACATCAATGAGTTATATAGCAGAAGTATTGTGATTGAGCAGATACCAATTCTGGCTAGTGTGCAAATTCAACTGTATAGAAACTTGCAAAAGAATGTTTGAGATTTGTTGCACATGAAGTAGTTGGCTGGGATCCTCCTTCTGCCTTTGAAAACATAACTGTTTCTTCTTCTCTAGAGCTTGCATTAGCTCTCCACGATAGAAGAACCTAAATCTTTGCAAAAAATAAGATTAAGCATTGAAATAATAGCCAGAACATATAGCTGAGGAATGAACATGTCTGCCATAACTTCCTTGCATTGCTAATGGTATATAATATTAGAAAGAAAATCCTAAAGTAAATAATAAATAATATTAGAAAGGGAATACTAAATGGTTTGAATTATAAGAAGGTAGCATTAGTTGCAAGCTTTGTTTCTATAGAAATTGTCATATTGTGCTTCACTGTTGTTAGTTAGCTAATTACTCTATTTTTGTTTGGGAGTGAAATGGAACAACTTGCACAATAGAATAATATAATAAGAATATGTTGCAAATAATATGCCACTTCAAGGGGGCAACCTTCTAATCCACTTTAAGGGGGATACCTCCAATAGTCTTCACCAAGAACTCAATACTTCACATGATGCTAATAACTAATTTATACCTCCTATATATACCATACTTATGCCTTGGATACCACCTAGGCCGATTTAGATACTTAAGTATAACTCCTAGGATGATCGAAATACATATATATTATTATAATAATGATTATGTAACTTATTTAAGAGTTATGGTAGCCACAAGTCGACTACTCGTAACACATTACACACTATAGGGTTAGAGGCATAACATTGCTCCCTGCTTTACAAAAGCATTGTCCTCAATGCATAAAATATTCATCTTCATCTTCTTTTTCTTTTTCTTCTTCTTCGTCTCCTTTTTTTGCTTCTTTTCTTCTTCTATTGCTTCTTGTACTTGTTTTTTTTTGTTCTTTCTCTTATTTTGTTTTTGTCCTTTCGCTCTCTCTTGTTATTGTTCTTTTTTTGTTTCTTCTTCTTTTGCTACTTCTTGTTTTGAAGAAGTTATAAAAAAATAATTTTACAATAAATCACGCAAATGAAATCCAAATGATCTGAAATTTTTATTGTATCTTATCAGGGTTTAGATCTCACTTTCTCAAAAAAATCTCCAAGAAATTAGCTGATTTGCAGCCTTGAGAGTGAATTTGTTGGAAACCTTAATTTTGCAATAAATCGAATATTTCTTCTCCAATTCCTTTGAAATTTGGACTCTAGACACTTAAATGAATTCTTGAAATACCCTTGAAAAATTAGAAAAAATTCGTCTTAGTCTGAAAGATATGTGCTTCTCAAATAAATATGGCAGAAACCTTAATTTTGCAATGAATTGCTTAATTTTGTTCCAACTCCTCTAAAATTCAGATTGTAGATGCTAATATGTTCTTAAAAAAACCCTCCAAAAAGTTGGAAAAAATTCACCAAAATTTGAGAGATATACACTTCCCAAAATGACTTCCAATATTGAAAAAAATGCCTTGTCTTTATGATGCCAAGATCATGCTTCGATACCACTTGTAATGAAAACAACTTGCACAATAATAATATAATAAGAAAATGTTGAAAATATTTAATAATATGCCACTTCAAGGGGGGCAACCTCCGAATCCACTTCGAGGGTGATACCTCCAATATTCTTCAATAAAAACATAATACTCCCCATGATGATAATAACTAGTCAATACCTCCTATATATACCATACTTATGCCTTGGATACCACTTAGGCTGAATTAGATACTTAAGTATAACTCCTAGGATGACTTAAATACATATATATGATTATAATAATGTTTATGTAACTTATTTAAGAGTTATAGTAGCCACAAGCCGATTACTCATAACACAATACACACTATAGGGTTAGGGGCATAACAGGGAGATGGATTGTATATATTGATAGGACAAATTAATAGATATAGTATATATTAACATAAGGAAGTAACCCGCATGCACAAAGTCTAATATTCCTGCTTATGGAATATGTGAAATTTCTTCATGTTAAATAGATTTTTTGATAATACTTGGATTTTGTAAAATGGGAGCATAAATACAAATGAGGTACATAATAAACTAAGTTACCGGTTTGGTTTTGGGTTCGGGTTTGGGTTCAAGAACCCGGTTTGCCGGTTCGGGATTTTTTTTTTTTGGGGTTGTGTTCGTTAATACAAAAACATATAAAAATAAAAAATATATACATATTTGCAGTAGTAATTAAGTTCAGAATACACCACCATATTAATAGTCAAATAACATAGCTAAAATACACCACCACTTTATACTCAAATGTCATGATATAGAATTATAAATTAAAGTTCAAACTTCAAACATAAAAATGTCAAGTATTTACAATCAGCCATTAATAATTATTGATCATTGATCAATCTGAATCATATGGGTCATCAAAAAAAGCAGCATCATCAACATCATTAGATGCTACATTATGTGTAGAACCACAAATAGCATCAGTGGCACTCGCACAAGCATTGCCATTGGCACTGACACTACCACTCTCATGCTTAGTAGCTACTTCAGGTTGATAGTCATCATCAATATCAAATGCAGCTAAGTGACTTGTGGAAGCATCCAAGTCAAGCTGCTTTGGCTCAATATCCCACCTCCTTGTGTCTCCTTCTTTGTAGGAACTATGCTTGTGTGTAAGGAGGCGCAAGTTTGAATGCACATACACCAAGTCCTCTGCCTTTTTTGAATGTAGCCTGTTGCGTTTTATTGAGTGGATGAAGGAGTATGTGCTCCAATTCCTCTCAAAAGAAGATGAACTAGCAACCTATTAAGACCAAATTAAATAGTTAAGAGTTGCAAAATTTAACTAAACAAAATTATTAATTAATATAAATTAAAATTAAAATTACAAAATATAAAACTTACTTGGGATAAATTTTTTATTGCAATAGGTTGGAGGTGCCTGTATTCTTGCCCATGGAAGTACCACCAACTATGAGCATCCACCCTGACCTTGTCTCGAAGAGCATCAAAATTCTGATCAACACTTCCAGAGCATGCAAAAACTATGAACTTAGACCTCACTCAATCACGTTGGTCACGATCAGTGAAGAATCTACGAAGTGCTGCCTTGTACCCTTGAGCCACTTCAGCATCCCTATATGGAGCAACTCTTGATGAAGTAGAAAGTATCTTAGGACTATAATATTTGGGACTCAATGCAAAAGCAAGAAGATGCAACGAAGTGGTCATTTTGTTCCATCTGTCAACAATGATTTCCTATAGCTCTTTGAAGAACTTTTCTTTAGGATCTTCCTCTTTTGCATTGGTGATGGATTTCATCTTCTCAATTATTGAGTCGATAACATCATATACTTCGCCCAAACAAGGTCTATCCATGTCAGTGTAACAGATCATGCTCAATATGGGCTCAATGAAACTGACGAGATACTCAACACAATCCCACCAACTATCATCTAGGATCCTTTGCTTGACCCTATTTTCCCTTTCACTGCTAGATTGCCTCCATATGGTCCAATTAGGGCTGATTACCATGGCACAGAGTGCCTCACGAACCTTTATAAGTCGTCTCAACACTATTGTGTTGGAGGCAAAACGGGTCTCGACAACTTGTTTGAAAATCAAAATTAAAATTAAAATATAATTTAAATTTACAAAATCAAAATTTAACATTAAAACAAAATTTAAAAATATTGAGAATTAACTTACCTTCAACAACTCCAATTTTGAGAATTGTCTAAATATTCCTTGTGTCATATGGTGGTTGGTGACAAACATTTGGATGTCTTTGCCCTCAGTATACACTTGTTTGATCCACTCAATTTTGGATCCAATTTTTTGTAGCATTAGATTAAGGGAGTGGACAGCACAAGGTGTCCAAAAAATGTGTGGATACTTCTCCTCAACCAATAACCCAACATTCCTACAATTTTTGGCATTGTCAGTTACAACTTACACAACATTTTGATGGCCCACTTCTTCAATAGCTTGGCAAAGGATGTTAGCAATAAATAGACCATCCTTCATTTGTCCTTCACAATCCACTGCTCTCAAAAACATTGCCCCTTTAGGGGACATGGCAATAACATTGATCAATGGGCGATTTTTTTAATCTTTCCATCCATCATAAATGATGGTCACCCTTATTTTGATCCATGAATCCCTTATGGGCTTCAAAGAGTCTACTACATGTTTCACCTCTTTCTCCAATAAGGTGCAACACGCCTTCTCAAAACCTGGGCCCTTATACCCCTTTGGAGCCTCATTAATAGATTTCACCATTTTTTACCAATATGGTGAATGAACAACATTGAATGCCAATCCATTGGTATAGACACATCTTGCTATGTCTTGATCAACAATCTCTCTTGCCTCATTCTGAAATGAAGCTTCCAACAGTCCCTTACATCTTTTATTTGAAGAGGGCATGGTTTTCTCTTGAGGGATGTCCATAAATGGATGGCTTTCTGTAGGTGGAAAATAAGAAGGTGGTGTAGGGGGTTTCATGGATCGAGATCCTTTCTTCAAAGGATGGCTTGTTTTAACACTGGTTGCTTTTTGGTTTGCTTTTTCTTGCTCAACAATATATTTCAACACTATATCTTTTGGAATGCCTTTGTTGGTTTCACTGGGACAATTTTTGATGCCTGTTTCAGGGATCCCGCACAAGTGCCCTTTCACTCGACTGTATGAGCTCGAATATTGAACATGGCAATGACTACAAATCCAAACATATGCTCCACCACTTGGAAGTTGTTGAACCATTTCTACATATTTCCAAAGGGGAGAGTTTGGGTTTGTTTTGAAATGAGATTGGATTGAGCCTGAGGAGATATCGGTTGCCATTGTAATACGGAATACCTAAGGCACAACATATTGAAATTTTGGTATTGATTCATTGAATTTGAAATTAAAAGACTTAATTAATTTCAAAAAAATGAAAAAATTGAACATGTGTTATAGACATTTAGAGGAATGAAAAGTAAAACAATACAAAAACTAAAAAACAAAACAAAAGAGTTGAAGTTCATTTGTTAAAAGAAAATGTAAAAAAAAAAAAAAGAAACTTCAAAAAACCTACCTCTTTTGAAGAAATCTTGCTCTACGATCTTCTTGGCAACGAATAGGCACTTGCAAGTGCTGAGGAATAGCACAATAACCAACTTCGAACAATCTACGATCAACCTTCAAGTCTATTCAAGCTTGTGCAAGCAAGAGAGAAAGTTTAGCAATGGAGGCAAAAATCTTTTTTTGTCATTCACAAATTGGTAAATGAGTATCACTTTACCTATTTCATGTGTTAAAGGCAAATATTAGGGTTAGAGGGAATAAAAAAGTCTTTAAAAGTCAACAAACAGTAAAAAAAAAATTAAAAATTGCAAAAAGGCGTTGGAAAAGTCCGCCTGGGCGCAAATTCTGCCCGGGTTCGAAAAAATCAAACCTTGGTCGGACCCACAGTCAGGGTTCCAAACCCTGGCCGGACCCACAGTTGTTTTTTCATACCCAGGGCGTATTTGATCGAATCGGACCTGAATTTCAAACCCAGACCAAACCCATATCGTACTTGGGCTTCCCAAGAGCGAACCCGGTAACTTGATTGTTAGATTCATCTATATTTATATACTATAGAACCTCATAGACTACTAAGGCCATAAAAACTGCAATTACTACTAATGTTCAAGAGGATAACTGGAACTGTGGGGTCCAAACACAGACATCATTGCACCCATGTGCAGATTGCTACAAAGAATAACCACGCCAGATAACGAAAGATAACAGTAAATTTGAGAAGTCAAAATCTTTCAATGAATGTCCACAATTGAGAACATTGTCAGTTTAACTTGTTACACCCATTCCTATGAAAATAAAAAGAAACTGAGACATGATAGCTTCATCCTTGCATGCCAGAGACACAAGTTCCAGCTGCCTGCTAAGTATCTTTGCTGCTTCCAACTCGATCCAAGAGGTTCTTGGTAATCCTTTCTACATTGTATTGGCTATAACAGAATTGTGACATGTGAGGTCCATTAGAACCTTTGTCTCCACAACAGAGACTTGAACATATTGAACAATTTTTTGTAGATTGTGGTGCTTATCTTCTGGAATACTGACTTAGATTGGATATCAAGATATCATGTATAGACATTTGGAATTTTGTAAAGGGGCAGAGGTGAACTAGATCCAGGCCTAGAGACTGGTGTT
Source organism: Sequoiadendron giganteum (assembly GCA_007115665.2). Taxonomy (NCBI): domain Eukaryota; kingdom Viridiplantae; phylum Streptophyta; class Pinopsida; order Cupressales; family Cupressaceae; genus Sequoiadendron; species Sequoiadendron giganteum. The sequence goes on along the minus strand of CM021106.1, from coordinate 656,586,216 downwards.
GAGGTGCCCTCAGTACTCTTGGGAGTTCTATATTATTATCTCTCTTCTCTCCATACGAATTGCCAATGATACCATATAATTTTTTATTCACCCAATGCATGCCTTCAATTTTATGTGGCACCAGCAATAGGTACCCAAACTTAAGATAATTCTGTTTTTCTTGGTATGGTGAATTTAGATATAGTGTGCACTGTGGATTAACATGTTGTCCCCTAGATGTGCCCAAGCTCTATAGGAACTTCGTAGGCAGTGCCCTAGTCCTAACTTTTCTTCATCAAACTGATTCCCCCACCTAGTTTAGCCAAGGGCTTCCTATTCATGGATTGGGTTTTTCTGTTCTTCAGTGAGTTCCTTTCTGTGGCGATTATCAACCATATCACTGGAAATGTGACTTGACAATTAATGCTTCTTCCAATATTTTCCTTGTAGAAATAATTCTCCTATTTACTTTATCTTCTCTCCATCAGAATTAAGACATGCACACAAATGACTGACAACAGATACTCAGTTGACAACATGGATAAAGACAGAAACTAAAGTGATAATTGCGGGCACTGCAAGGTTGAGCAAAAAGGTTGACGAATCACTGCGTTATGAGTTGTTCTCTTTATTTTGCAGTGGTCAGCATTTACGAGTAAATTGATGTACTTGAAGGATAGTCCATTCCTTTGGTACTGGCCAATAAACTAGGTTATTATTGTAGCACAAGTGCTTCCAATGATAGTTTTGCAGCACTTTTGCCTATATTGACGGTGGCTAATGTGAATGAGTCCTTTTGAAATATGCTAATTTCCAGATCAACAATGCTGTGGAGACAGAATTCTCAAAGATTAATTGCTGTAATGACCTCAGCAAATTTTAATTTAAAATATATATCACTTTTTGATCTCCAAGGTCTTGTGAGGGCGAGGTGAGAGCAAATGGTGAGTAAATTACTAAATATTACTATTAAACACTTTTTGATCACCAAAATCTCGAGAGGCAAAGTGAGTGCATATGATCGATAAATAATGATTGTTATATATATAGATTATTCAAATAAACAACAATGCTCAAAAGATAGAGCAATAGATTGCATGTACAAATACAAATATGCTGGAGCTGAATACTTATGTTCAAATATGCTGGAATATAATCAAATCGACAACATATAAATTTGAATAAAATTGTCATAACCCCAGAGCGCAGCCTGCACAGGGATAGTAAAATAATTGCTGCCAAAAGAAACTACAGCGATTCCCTATTAATATAAGGCAACATAGTTAAGAATTTAATTAAATACAGCTGTCACGCCCCTGCCATAAAAAGAATCTCACCTTTATGAAAATGGGGGATCACAGCTATAATAAATCACAGCCTCTTATTAATGATCGATCAAGGTAAAGGAAGGCTATTTAGCCTCAAAAGGTATGAAATAAAAATAAAATGAAGTCTAAAAGGAAGTGCTCCATCTTGTAAAGAAGACAGTAAAATAAATAACAAAATAATAATATTAATTAATCAAGAAAGGCAGTGCTCCATTGAGGAAAGGCATGACTCTTTGCAAGGGATATAATTTATGGAAGGATGTGACTTTTCCCCTCAAGGGGAAGATATTAAAGAGAAGACATTTTATTGGAGGAAGGCATCATTTTGGGATCATTGGATCAATCGGAGATCAATCAAGCAGCAGATTGGAAAAGGAAAATAAGGATTGGAATCTTATTGGAAACAAATATTATTTACTAGCAAGAGGATTATTGTAAGTCTTTAATATATATATATATATATATGATGATAATATAATATTAATTAATCAAGAAAGGCAGTGCTCCATTGAGGAAAGGCACGACTCTTTGCAAGGGATATAATTTATGAAAGGATGTGACTTTTCCCCTCAAGGGGAAGATATTAAAGAGAAGACATTTTATTGGAGGAAGGCATCATTTTGGGATCATTGGATCAATCGGAGATCAATCAAACAGCAGATTGGAAAAGGAAAATAAGGATTGGAATCTTATTGGAAACAAGTATTATTTACTAGCAAGAGGATTATATATATATATATATATATATGATGATGATGATGATATACGATTATGCAATTATGATTCTTCCTTTATTATAAATATGGATAATAGATTCTTATAATAATCTATTTTGAATTTAGATAAGTGATTGCAAAATAGGAAAGCTGATCAACTTTTTGAGTTCATGAGAGGTGAAGGCCCGACAGACCCGCCATCAAGTATGCCACCCCCGAGATGGAGCGCTCATGGGTCGGGAGGCAAATGTGTGCACCTAGGCTTGGTTGAAGGGAGGTAGTCTTCACACTCTTATCAAGCATGCCACCTCCAGATGCAGTGCTTGTGGGCTAGGAGGCGAATGAGTGCTCCTAGGCTTGATCAAGGAGGATGGAGCACTTCCAAGGTGGACTAAGGGATGAAAGGGCGGCCCACCTTCCATGCTCTTGCAGTACAAGGGCAACCAACCTTGAAATTTTGGTTTGCAAACATTCAACGAATTCCTAATTAGATTATTATGGGAATCCATATTGGAATGGCTATTGCATTAGTTAGAATTTTGATGTGATTAATTTGCATAGATATCATGATGTCTACTAAGGACTAATAATATCTATTATCATGGCTTATGAGCTAACGTCAATTTCTAGTGACTAATATTGCATGTAGGACCTAAACCAAGATTCATATCTTATAAAGGGCATTTCAAGTGGTAAACCTACAATCTTAAATGCATTAAATTTCTTCTTTTGGATTCTAGTTGTGCTTTTAGGGCAAAATCTAGGAATATCCCAAGTAGGAGACATTACAAAAATCTATTGTTACAATATGTTGCTGCTCCAAATACAAATACTTGTTGGAAAATAAAGCAAAAGATTTCAGAACAAATACAACCTCTAAATGAGATTGCCTTCAAGAAATTAAAGGGTTTTTGTCCATTGATTCATAGTTGAACACAAGGCTCAAGCTATTACAAAAGGTATATGAAAAAATGACAGTTGTCTCAAAGGCAACCAAACACCTCAATATACAACACCAATAAGGCACAAATTCCAACACCCCATTTTCCCTCTCAAAGATAGCAACTAAAATATTAATGAAATTCTTTCCTCAAAATACCTTGACATTGTCATGAGTACTAGCTTGTAACTAATGAGATGTCATAGAATCTATCACAAAGGAGTTGCCAACTGTCCTGGGGTTATAATACCTCTTTCTAGAAATCCACGCTCCCATAAGCTATTATTTTATTTGTTGTTTCTATTTCCCCAAACCATGGCTCCTTTATTAAAATATTTTTTATATCCTTATCGAGAAAATAAGGATAGGGCTCACATAAGCTAATTAATTAAAAAGGGACATTTAACCTTCTCGAAATTGCTTGCCCAAATGTAGAGTTAGGTGCTCAAAAAACTTCTGCAAGTAGGTTCCTCCTAACCACATATTTTGTGATTGTTTTGTTCCTCAACTTTTTCACTCGTATAAATGAGCTTCCCTTCATCATCCAAGGGTGGAAAATCAACAAATGGTGTAATACATTGTCTAAGTGCCCTTTTGAGGCAAGACACACAAAAAACATTGTGAATTTTGTTGTTTGTTGGCAATTCCAACTCATAGGCAACTTCACCAAGCCCTCTCACAATTTTTCAAGGTCCATAGAAGCAATGTTTGAGCTTTTTAGCCCCACGTCACTTGACGGCGGTTTTAGGTGCAAAAACCATGTTTCTAGCCTCAAATGATCTCTCAATGTGATGTTGATTTGCATAAATTTTTCATTGGTTTTGAGCCTACTGTAGGTGATCCTTGAGTGACCTCAAAATATCTTGGCTATTCCCTACCAAACCACTAGTTATTGGTACCCTCCTATTAATGAATACCAAATCTGTGAAGGTTAGTGCATCATATCCATCCTCAAAATATCTTGGCTATCCCCTACCAAGCCACTAGTTATTGGTACCCTCCTATTAATGAATACCAAATCTGTGAAGGTTAGTGCATCATATCCATACAAACCCATAAAAGGAGTCATACCAGTGGACATTCGATGGGTGGTATTATAGCAATATTCTCCAAGGTGCAACCACTTGACCTATGCTGCTTGCTTGTTTGTGATGTAGTTTCTTAAATATTTTTCAACCCACTTATTCATTATTTTTGTTTATCCATCTGTTTGTGGTTGATAATTGATACTAGGAGTGAGCTCAATTCTTGTCAAATGAAACAATTGCCAAGGCATTGAGGAATCTACAATTTTTGTCTTAGACAATGTTCTTAGGCTAACCATGTAGCCCAAATATTTCTTTAAAAAATTGATCAGCTACTTGCAATGCTTTAAATCTTGTAGGAATGACAAAAAAGTGTGCAAAATTAGTTAATCTATCCACTATGACATAATGCTATCCTTGCCATTTACCTTTAGGGGGCATGTGATGATATCTATGGATACACCTTCCCATTTTTGGTGGGGAATAGGCAATGGTTGTGGCAAACTTGCAAGAAAAATTGCCTTTCTTTATTTTGTTGGCAAGTTGTGCATTTTTTGATATGTTTGAGTACATCTTCTTAAGGCCCTTCTAAAAGAACCTTTCTCTTATTTGCTTGGAAGTCTTGTAGAATCTTGGGTGTCTTGCCATAGGTGCATTATGCAAAATACTTTCAAAACCTTCTCCTTTATTTTGGATTCAGGTGCTAGGAAGATTCTATCCTTATGTAGAATGAGACCATCTAACACTAAATATTTGTCATCCTTCACAATATTATTTAAAGTAGCAAATATATTCTTAGCACATTTTGCCATAATGGAAACCTTCCAATCAACAAAAATGATGGGAATGGAATGTAGAGTAGGCATTCTAGAGAGCGCACCAACAACTACATTCTTTTTTACTTTTCATATATTCTATATCAAAATCATAAGCTTGAAGCTTACTTACCCATTTTTTTTGCATATCATTCAAGTCATGTTGCCTAAAGAATATCAAATTGTAATGATTTGTTCTCACCACAAATCATCCACAAAATAAGTATTGTGTAAAATTAGTCAAAGCATACGTGATGGCAAGCATCTCTTTGTCGTAGATAGAAAAACCCCTTTTTGAATCTCTCAACTTCCTACTCTCAAATGCTATAGAGTGCCCCTTTTGCATGAGTATTGCTTTAATTCCCTCTCTTGAAGCATCATATTCTACAACAAATGGTTGTGGGAAATTTGGAATAGCAAGTACAACATAAACTAGTTACCTCCTTTGAGCTTCTCGAAAGCCTCGTAAGCTTGGTCATTCCATGAGAAAGATCTCTTCTTGATCCTGTTAGTTATGGGTGCTTCCAACTATGAAAAACCCCTTACAATCCTCCTACAGTAGTTGCAAAGACTAAATAATCCTCTCAATTGTGTCAATGTGGTAGGAGTTGGCCAATCCAAGACTTGTATGTTCTGTTCATCCACTTGAGCACCTCGAGCACTGATGACATGGACCAACTAGAAAAACAACAAAATCACACCTATATTCCTTAGCAAAGAGAGCTTGTTGCTCCAATATTCCAAGGATTATATCCAAGTAGATCAAGCAATCTTCCCATATCATCAAAGATCACTAAAACAAATTTCACTAAAACAAATTTTCTCAATTGACCATTGAATACTTGATTCATAGTAGACTAGAAAGTGAGTGGGGCTTTTATCAAACCAAATTGCATGACTAGGAACTCAAAGTGTTGAAAACGCCATTTGAATGTTGTTTTGTGCATGTCCTCATTGTGCACACATATTTGAAGGTAACTTGATCTTAGGCCAATCTTTGAGAAGTAGATTGCTTTGTGCAACTCATCAATTAGCTCATTGATCTTGGGAATATGATATTTATTTTTGATAGTCTTTTTGTTCAATGCTTTGTAGTCAATGCACATCCTTCTTGTACCATCCTTTTTCTTCAAACGAACCACAAATGATGCAAATAGGATAGAACTAGGTTTTATGTGGTCCATCTTCAATAATTTTTGTATAGTATTTTCTATTTCTTCTTTATATCCATGGATGGCGGTATGGGGTGATCATGATTGTCTTGGAGTCAAGCTCCGACTCTATGATGTGTTGGAAGCCCTCATTTGGTAGAAAACTTGGAGGGATAGCTTTGAACACAATACTATGGTTATCCAAAATGGTTTGAATGCCAATATGATGAGTGTGGCGCTTACGCAAAGATGAACTAGTAGGCATGCTTTTAATCACAAAGCAATTGGTTGCCCATGCAACTTGTCTTTTAGAGAAGGTCCTCTCTATACACTTAGTTGTGATCACTTGAGGTGACCCAACTAGAATGCCTCTTAAGTATCATATCTTTCCTTGGAGATTTGAATTATAGCTCCATGGACTAATAATTTTGTGAAAATTCTCCAAGTGAATGTAACTATTATATTCCTAGGACCATATGTGCTTCTCCCAATTCCACGACATATAAATCATTACACATCTTATAAATCCAAAGGATAACTTGAATTGTTGAATTATCTTGGTACATGGAATAGTGAATCTATCAACAACTGTGACAGTGAATTTGACAAAGTCTTTAGCCTTCAATCCTTTCTTAACCACTAGTCCTTCATTAATGAAGTTGTGGGTAGCCCCACTATCAATAAGCACCATGATCCATTGGCTAGATAACTTCCCACAAACTTTGAATGGGTGATATCGAGGTGCCCCTGAAAGAGCTATGAGTGAGTTGTTGCTAGTGTCTACATCTTCATTCGCCAATTTCTTAGGCTCATGCTCAATGATCTACTCCTTGGTAGCTTGTTGTAGCTTTGGTTCTTTAGGACTAGTGTCCTCGTTAGATTCCACCTCTAAGTGACTTGGCAACTAGGACAAGGTTCCCATAGTCCCTTGCAAGAGAAGCACAAATTTTTCCTTCTAAATTCATTTTTGGTGTGATCATCCAACTTTTTCATTGCAAAGTGCTATGGTGTAGCTTTCTAAGGGTGTGAGTTCAATTGTCCTTTTTAAAATTGCCTTTCTATTGTCCAATAGTGGGTGGACTTGTCTAAGATGAAAATTTGTTCCTTAGTATAGATAATTCAAGTGTTAAAGCCCTCTTAATAACTTTCTAAAGTGGTGATGGTGCAAAGGCCTTAACTAGACCCTTGAGTGGTTCATATAGACCTTCAACAAAGAGAAAAGCGTTCCTCTTTTCTAACATGTCAAGTACTATAAATGCAACTTGTTGGAAATCTACTACATATGCATCTACTGAGTTTTGTCATTTGATTTTGGCTAGCTCTTTGAAATACTTTTCTTCATCCTTTTACTCAAAATTTGTTCAACAACCTCTAAGCTAAAATCCTCAAAAGTCTACTTCATGTCCTCATGTGACTAGATCATGATGCCACCAATCATAGGCAATGCCCTCCAAACATAATGTGGCAAACTGGATGGCATCTTCTTCCATCATAGGGTTGTGTGTGAAGCAGGTTTGCAATTTTTGCAATCAAGCTCAAGTAGATATCTTGCTGCTGCCATCAAAGGTAGGTACATTTAGTTTGTTCACATTTTGCTTCAATTCTTTTCCACTTTCATTTTGATTGCTTCTTTGACCTCTTTTATGTTGGAAACTCTTCCCTAATGTCTCCAAGTAATTCATGAAAGATATGGTGACTTTTTGAAGTCTTAAAATTTCCCTTGATATTCTTCAAAAACTCTATCAAGCTCCTCCATAGAAGTGGTCCTAAGTTTATTCTTTATGTAGAAACAGGGGCCTAGAAGGTTTTGGGATGGAACTAACCGCTGGCTGGTTATTTGTGATGTTTGGTATGACCTTGATTCTGCCATGGAATGGCAGTGGGTATGCTATTCTGGATTTGCGGTAGCTATGTCAATAATTCAATTATTTTTTCTTTCCTAGTTGTTGGCAACTTTGTCATTCTTTCTTGCTCCATTTGAATCCCTAGAATGTTATCTTGAAAAAAATCTGCTCTTTTGGGCCTTTTATTGTTCCTCATGATTCATAGGCTGGCAGGAAGTTAGCTCTGATACCATTATAATGCCTTCAACAAGTTTTACTATAAAAGATTAACCACTTTTTGATCACCAAGGTCTTGTGAGGGAAAGATGAGAGCATGTGGTGAGTAAATAATAATATTTAGCTCTTTTTGATAAGCAAGATCGCATGACGGTGAGGTGAGATCATAGGTGGATGAATAATGTTTTATATATTATTCAAATAAACAACAATACCTGAAAGATGCAGATATACATTGCATGAACAATACAACTATGTTGGAGCTGAATAAATATATTCAAATTTGTTGGAATATTATGAAATAGACAACATAAAAATATGACCAAATTTGCGGTTACAACATGTTGCACCAAATACAAATATTTGTTGGAAAATAAAATAAATTTTTTCACCTCAAATACAACCTCTGAATGAGATTGCCCGCAAGAAACCAAAAGCTTTTTGTCCTTTGATCTCTAAATCCAAGGATTTTTATTCTTGAATTGATAGTTGAACACAAGGCTCAAGCCATGACATAAATTATATGAAAAATGAGATTCGTTTCAAAGGCAACCAAGGTACCTCAATATATAGCACCATCAGGGAAGAAATTCCAATGCCCCATTTTCCCTCCCAAAGATAGCATTAAAATATTAATGAGATTTTTTCCTCAAAATAACTCCCACTTTGTCATGAATGCCAACTTGTAACTCCTCATTTATGAAATGTCATAGAACTTGTCAATAAGAAAGCCAGTGTCTTGGGCGTTATAACACCTCTTTTTAGAAATTGTGCCTCCATAAGCTATTATTTTATTTGTTGCTTCTGTTTCACTAAACCATGGCTCCTTTATTAAAATATTTTTATATCCTTTTTAGGAAAATAAGGATAGGGCCCACATAGGCTAATTCATTGAATGGAAACATTAAGTTGTGGTGAGTATAAACCTAAACACTTTTAGCATGGCAGAGTAAATATTGGCTCTGCTGTAAAGATGAAATAGAAAATTGCATCAAAAGATGACATTAACATTTCCATATTCATTTGTTCAACTACACAAAATATAATAATATCTGCTTGTACAGAATGAACAAAAAATGATGATGATGAATCTCCATGTGAAATAAAAAGAAAAGATAGCCTGGCCTTAAGAGCATGCATAGTCAAGCTCCAGGGAAGTGTCATAATGTTAGTTCCAGAAATGCCAAGTTGTCACACACGATCCTCTTTGGATGGGTGAAGCAACGCGCCTCCCTCAAATGAGCTTTGGCACAAGAATGAGTCAGGAATGGGGAGCTCTTAGCTGCTTAGCTTTGATTCAATGTGCTACTTAACACACATCATTTTAGAAATTACAATAGCAAGATAAAGAGGTAAACAAGATATGTGATTAATAGTCCAAGTATCCTAATAATTTAGAAGCTCAATAATACACTAAAGCAAATGATCCACACAACGGTTATGCTGACTGACATAAAGTTATTTCTAACAATATTAACTTCAGAAAATGCTATGGGGGACCAAAAGTGAGCCCATTTATCAGCCAGTATAGGGTCTACTGTGCACCAAGACAAGGTTACCACCATATCACTAAAAAAGCAGCTTTTGGAACACTCTTCTAAGTTGTTTTGGGTTCATAGAAACACAATCATCTATCTTGAATGACTAGGGTAGTCCAAACATGTGGATACTAGTTCAATTATATGTAATTAGTACAGATATTCTATAACAAACTTACAGCCACGAATCTTAACTTATTCATTTACCTTCAATTTGTTGCCCCCATAAAAATTGATTAAGAATACAGTCAACATGCAAAACCAAGAGTTGTTTGGGTGTTGAAAGCCTGAAATAAACTGTAGTTGTTTGAATGCATGAAATAAAGAATAAGAACTGAAAGAACATCAGAAAACAAAGCATGTATACAAGAGATTGGGCTGGAAATACCTAATAAGTAATATGTGAAAAACTCCAAAAGAATTAATGCGTAGCCTTCTCAAACCACTAGTTCTTTCACAGTTTACAAGCTTATTGCCTTCTTAAAGGTAAAAAGGGCACTTATCAACAACAATAGTGTTTTTGACACCTGCAAATAGCTCCAAAACTCACTTTACACATATCTCTGCTTGCACTCAACTCCATTAAGCACTCAACCAAGGAACCTAGGGGGTAAATATTTTATTACAAGACCCCTAGAGTGTATATTCATACAAGAATTTAGCATGGCATTGAATGGAGAAGCCTATGTTTCATTAGAATCTGAAAGGATAGGACCACAAACTCTTCAGCTTCTTGAATTACCCTAGAGTCTTTTAATTTCTTCAGTTCAAGATAGTTTTGACTCTTGTTGAACATCTCAGACTGCTTTTGGGTCTGAACCTGTCACATACTGACTGTTCAAAGGCTGCTTCTGGCTCGTTGGTGCTTGGATCACTTCTGAACCTTCTGCATTTATATTTTGTGGCATCTACATTCTAAAAAAGTCACTCCTCCCTATACTAACAATTACTTAAGAGGTGCTTGTGTGGTTTGTCGGCCACCTTCCCTTGTGATTATTCACCAATGTACATGAGTTAAAGATGATACATAAATGGTTACTTGTGGGAAATAGCTATCATGGTGATCACTTACTTTCATGTAGTGAAAAATCCCATTGCAAAACAATATATCTAAACAAAACTGTTCTATGGAAGCCCTTATTTTCCATGATTTTCTTTTTTTGGTTTATGATAATCCCACATTATAATAATTGTGAGACAAGGAAGTCTTAAGGTATAAACTCACCAAAGCTTTGCTAAATGGGAAAAATGCTGGTGGGTGAAATGCCCAAAGCAGTGAATTTTCTAAAAAAAACCATTCCTCCCCCATACTAGTGAATTCTTAGAGGTGCCTATGCACTTTGTGGGTTCCCTGGTCTCATGATTATTTACCAATGAATATGAATTAAGGGCAAATAGATAAATTTTTACTAGTGGAAAATAATAGCTATGGTGATGACTTGGTAATAAAGTGTTCCCACATAGTGAAAGATCCCATTTACAAACAAAACACTAAAACGTGATTATTCACCAATGCATATGAATTAAGGTTACAGAGAAATGGTTACTTGTGGAAAATTGTCACCATGGCGATGACTTGGTAATAGAAGTGCTCTCACATAGTGCTAGATCCCATTGAAAAACAAAATACTAAAACAACACCACCCTGTGGAAGTCCCTAATACTTACAATTAACAAATGTCTAATGATTTTGGGTTTTGGTATAATCCCACATTGATGTTAACTGCAAGACAAGGAAGGCTTGAAGTGCATACATTCTCCAAAAACCTTGCCAATTGGGAAAGAGGCTAGTGGGTGAAAATTCCAAATTTGTAGATTTTCTAAAAATCATTGTTCGTCTTCTACACTGACAAATTCTTGGAGTTGGTTGTGTGCTTTATGAGCCCAGGCCTTGTGATTGATCACTGATGTACCTGAGTCAGTGTCATAGAGAAATGGCTAGTCGTGGAAACTAATCATTTGGTGATTGTTCCGAATATTAAAAATATTCACATTGTGAAAATCCCACAGCAAAACAAAAAACTTAAATTTGCATTCACTATAGCAAATTGCTTATCAAACAAACTTCATAATTGCGTGAAGAGTATTCTGTGCATCTATATCAGTTCCAAGTCCGTTGGATTGATTTTTTTGAAGGTTTCAAAAGATGTTTGTTATATTGTATAACATTTGTCTTTTGTGATGGCGATCTCTATGAATCTGTGAAATCTGATTCAATTATAATGTCTTGAATATATTTGATGGTCTTCTCAGCTCCCACTGCCTTATGCCATAGACATATTTTGAGACTTATTTAAGAATTCATCCACAGTATGCTGACTGAAATTGTCTGTTCTTTACAGATAATTTGCTGTTGACAGCCGACCATAAAAGAGTAAAGCTTGTAGATTTTGGGCTGGCAAGAGAAGAGACACTAACAGAAATGATGACTGCAGAAACTGGCACTTATCGATGGATGGCTCCTGAGGTCCATATTGTTTTCTCTTATTTGTTTCTGGACATTTAACTGGTTTATTTAATAATCCAAAAGTAAAGAATTATTTAGTTTATTTAAAATGTGCAGTTGTACAGCACTGTAACATTAAGACATGGAGAAAAAAAACATTACAACCACAAGGTAGATGCATATAGTTTTGCAATAGTTTTGTGGGAGCTTTTGAGAAATCGCATGCCATTTGAAGGGATGTCAAATCTCCAAGCAGCATATGCTGCTGCTTTTAAGGTATTTGATTCAGGTTTAATTGTTTATTTATTGCCTTCTTTTGTCTTTCTAAAGTGGGGCTGATGCTGTTTAGATGATATGAGATATAATAAAGCTGAGAAAATATAAATTTGTTTCAGAATGTGAGACCAAGTTCAGATGATCTTCCAGAAGAGTTGGCTTCAATCTTGGAAGCCTGTTGGGCAGAAGATCCAAATACTCGGCCCAACTTCACCCAAATAGTGCGTAGGCTTAGTGTGTATCTTTCATCCCTTACAGGTCCTCAAAACTTGCCTCCACCTCAAGTTATTGCTTCAAAGAACAGCATTCTGCCACCAGAATCTCCAGGGACAAGTTCCCTAATGGCGAAGCAGGGGGACCAAAGTGAAGATGGCAATGGCAAATCAGCAAACAAATCCCAAGGATGCCTTCCATGTTTCAGTCGCTGGTTCCAGTCAGAAAGTAAAGATGGACTTATAGAGTGATGAGAACATCCTTTCCTCCTGCAAATATGATGCTGTAATGATTTAAAGGATTATCAATGCACCCTCTTTTCTACAGTAGGCTTGATGAAGCTTAGCAATTCATGTATAATCTAAAGTCAAACAATAGCCTATCAAAATTTCACATATTTGTTGGCCACACTAAATGTGTCAAAATGGGATGAAATGTAGTTTGATCGTCAACTTTCAATCTTGCCATGAATGATACTGTTGAGCCAGCAAAGAAAATGAAGTACAGTATCATTTAACCTGTAGAATGTTCAACTACTGATATATTTGATTTCTGTGACCATCCAGGCATGAAGTTTGGATCTTATGTCACTGGATGAGTTGTATGTATGTTTGATCACACTGGCAGTACAAACATAATCCATGCAAAACTAGTTCATGCAGATTCAGACACTCAGCAATTCCACACTTTGGTGATGAGTATTTTATCTATTATTTACTTGGTTCTTAGGTGTACATCGTATCATTTCTTTATTTACTGCAATATATGTTTTGCTCAAGGCCTTAGGTTATGTGTTTGCGTTATAGCTGTATGGGAGTTTAAAGTTGTTGCATGCATAGAACATGTAAATTTATAAAGTAGTCGTTTCTTTGCAGACTGAAAGGATAAAATGAAGGTTTGTAGCAGTACCATCAAATCATAAAAACAATGTACAGAAATAAATGTTTTATTAGTTGTACAACTATAAGCACACCTAATGCAGATATTTCAAATTATCCTTTAAAATAGGGAAAGATTTTAAATTATCCTTTTTTCATAATAAAACTTTTTCACAGGAACACTCTAGCTGCTCAAATTTAAGCAGAAAACACAATCAGCTGCATGGGGACATGGGTTAATATCAGTATGAATGGACATGTATGGGTTGTAGGTTTATTAGCAAATAATTGATGTGTATGAAAATTCATCCCATTGCAATTATCTAATACCTCATTCGTTGAAACCTGAAGGATAATGAACAATAGATTATGTAATTAGTTATTTGTTAATGAGCAGTTTTGAATTTCAATTATATTATCAAATCTATATCTACATCAATGTATCCTCAGAATGTAATGCAGAATGAAAGCAATTGAATAATTTCAAGATTTATATATCTTCTGTTGTGTTTTTTCAGTTTTATTATTGTTTTTTTATATTACTTCATTTGGTATCAGAGAAAAAATGGTTCCTTTGCTTGTGAAATGTTGTAGAGAAAAAGGTGTCTAAAGGTTTTGAAATATGCAGTGAAATAAGTCGTGTAAATTAGCTGCTGGGTGCTTAATATGTTTGGTGAATGCTTTAAAAGTTGCTGAGCGTGAGAAGATTTTGAAGAAGGTGCAGATAGCCAAAAGATCTGCGTGGGAAAAAGGCGCAGACATCTGCATGGGAAAAAGGCGTGATGAACTTGTCTTCAAATGTGTAGGAAGAAGTGATTAATGCTAAGCACACGGCGTATTGTAGAGTTGATCAGTGTGTGAAGATTTGTTGCACCTTGCCCATGTGAAGTTTGAATGGTATTTTTTTTTATATTATAGATAGTTCAAACAGCATTATACAAAAATCATAACGTTATGGTGCAACTGTCTACTACCACAGTATTATCTGCAACCATAGTATATCTTAACCTATATCTATATAGCTGCTGAGCTGTTACTGCCTATATCTCAGCTGCTATTGTATACAAAAAAACAGCATATACATATCTGTTGATTTACATTTCAATGCATTATAAAAACAACTCTAATAGTTCTTGAACACCCGGAGGAGGAGGAGGAGGGGTGAATCAGGATTCTTGTAAACCAATTAAACATAACCCATCAAATTGACAAAATATAAATAATTGCAATGATGTAAGAAAGTATGAATACAACTACAAAATCATATGACACATGAACACTAGTATTTTTATGTGGAAAATCCAAAAAGGGAAAAACTACTCTGAGGGTTAGTTCACAATATATTATGTGTAGATATAAGATATTAGAAAAAAACTCATGTTAGTGTTGAGGTAGATTGGAGCAATAAACATTAACAATTATATGCAGATAAATAACTTAGAAATAACAATGAAGAATAACACAAAAGAGATCATTACAAAATTTAACGTGGTTCATCCAATATGGGCTACATCCATTGAAATTCAACCAACCAATGATTTTATTATCTAGTGCAAAACATATTACAATTTCGCGAACACATATCTCACAACTTACATTCCAGCCACTTATAACAAGCTTTTAAGATGCTTTTAGAATTAGGGTTTTACAAAGTCATTTTTTTATTTGATGTGTTAACGGGAAAACTTTGATGTGTCAGCGGGAAAACCTTGACGTGTTAAACGAGATTTTTTTTTGGGGGCTACGCCCCCAAACCTTCGCTGTTGGGAGTTGCCGCCCCCAAACCCTTGCTATTCGGAGTTGCCACCCTCGAATCCTCGCTCAAAGCCCAACTTGATCTCAAACCCCGACGAGGATACGTTACGAGTGTACATTATTTGCATGGTCAATCGCCACATACCAACAATCTCCCACTTGGAGACTGATCAAACTCCACACCAAACAATCTCCGACTTGGAGACTGATCCTAGATGTTGCACTTGTAGCTCCCACTGGATTACAAGTCAGGTTGGTCTCTTATATCCACTATTATCAGTTGTGAAGGCCAACGAAAGCTGATGAGGAAATTAGTTTCTCCCGTGTAACTACCTTTGTGAACATATTTGCAGGATTCTCACTTGTGTGAATTTTCTCCAGCTTCAACTATCCATCCTCCAAAACTGACCGAATGAAGTGGTATCTGAGCTATATGTGCTTAGTTTTTGAATGCAGAGTTGAATTCTTAGCAAGATGAATGACACTCTGGCTATCAGTGTACAAAGGGCTATCTTCTTGTCGTTGTCCCAATTCTTCCAAAAAACGTTGTAACCAAATCATCTTCTTGCTGGCTTTCGTAGCAGCAACATACTCAACTTCAGTGGTTGAAAGTGTATCAACCTTTTGCAGCCTTGAAATCCAATCGATTGCAGTACCTCCTACAGTAAAAACATACCCTAGGGTGAATTAGTATTCCTTTAAACCAATTAAACATAACCCATCAAATTAACAAAATAGAAAATAATTGCAATGATGTAAGAAAGCATGAATACAACCACAAAATCACATGACACATGAACACCAGTATTTTTATGTGGAAAACCCAAAAAGGGAAAAACTACAATGAGGGTTAGCTCACAATATATTATGTGTGGATATAAGATTACAAAAATACTCATGTTAGGGTTCAGATAGATTGGAGCAATAAACATTAACAATTATATGCAGATAAATAACCTAAAAATAACAATGAAGAATAACACAAAAGAGATCATCACATAATTTAACGTGGTTCACCCAATATGGTCTACATTCACTAAAATTTAGCCAGCCAATGATTTTATTATCTAGTGCAAAATATATTACAATCTCGCGAACACACACCTCACAACTTACATCCCAACCACTTATAACAAGCTTTTAAGAAGCTTTTAGAATTAAGGTTTTACAAAGTCATTTTTTCATTTGATGTGTTAACAGGAAAACTTTGATGTGTCAGCGGGAAAACTTTGACGTGTTAACAAGATTTTATTTTAGGGGTTGCACCCCCAAACCCCCGTTGTTGGGAGTTGCCACCCCCGAACCCTTGCTATCCGGGGCTGCTACCCTTGAATCCTCGCTCGAGGCCTAGCTTGGCCTCGAATCCCGACGAGGATACGTTACGAGTGTACAATATTTGCATGATCAATCGCCACATACTAACAATCTCCCACTTGGAGACTGATCCTAGATGACACTGCTACACTTGCAGCTCCCACTGGATTACAGGTCTGGCTAGTTTCTTATATCCACCATTATCAGTTGTGAAGGCCAACAAAAGTTGATGAGGAAATCAGTTTCTCCTGTGTAACTGCCTTTGTGAACATATGAGCGAGATTCTCACTAGTGTGAATTTTCTCCAGCTTCAACTATCCATCCTCCAAAGCTGACCAGACGAAGTGGTATCTGAGCTGTATGTGCTTAGTTTTTGAATGCAAAGTTGAATTCTTAGCAAGATGAATGACACTCTGGCTATGAGTGTACAGAGGGCTATTTTCTTCTTGTTGTCCCAATTCCTCCAAAAAATGTTGTAACCAAATCATCTCTTTGCTGGCTTCTATAGTAGCAACATACTCAACTTTAGTGGTTGAAAGTGTATCAATCTTTTGCAGCCTTGAAATTCAACTGATTGCAGTACCTCCTATAGTAAAAACATACCCTGTAGTACTCCTCTTGCTATCAATATCACCCGCTAGATCAGAGTCAACATATCCTTTTAGCATAGAATTTGTTCCTCCAAAACATAGTTTCTTTGAAGTAGTACCTCTTAAATATCGGAGAATCCATTTTACCACATTCCAATATTCCATTCCCGAATTGCTCATATACCTACTCACAACTCCCACTACATGTGCAATATCTGGGCTTGTGTATACCATTGCATACATCAAACTACCAACTGCTGATGCATATGATATCTTAGACATTTTGTCTTCCTCCTCTTATGTCTTTGGACACATCTCCTTAGTCAACTTAAAATGACTAGGCAAAGGTGTACTAACTGCTTTTGAATTCTGCATGTTAAACTTTTTCAACGCCTTCTCTACATACTCACTTTGAGACAAAAATAATTTTCTGTTTGTCTTGTCCTAGGTGATCCTCATACCAAGGATTTGTTTTGCTGCACCCAAATCCTTCATAGCAAATGAATTTGCTAATTTTTGCTTAAGTTCATTAATATGCTGCATGCTAGACTTGACAACAAGCATGTCATCAACATAAATTAACAGGATAATATAACTGCCATTATCCATTTTTTTAAAAATAAGCATAATAATCAGAATGACATCTTTTGTAACCTTGTTCAACCATAAAACTATAAAATTTCAAATACTATTGCCGAGGTGCTTGCTTCAGGCTATACAAACTATTTTTTAACCTGCACACAAATTCTTCCTTACCCTTGACCTTATATCCCTGTGGTTGCTGCATGTATACTTCCTCTTCCAAATCCCCATGGAAAAATGTTGTTTTCACATATAGTTGTTCAAGATGCAAGTCTCCTGCAACCACAAGACTTAGAATAGCTCTAATAGAAGACATCTTTGCAACTGGAGAAAATATTTCATCAAAATCTATACCCTTTTTCTATGCAAAATCTTATTTAATTAATATTCTCTTTTAGCTTACTAAATTGTTGTTGCCTTTTTTTAAGTGTTATTTCTTCTGTCTAATTTATCCCTCTCATTTTTTAGCTTTTATTTCTTACTCTTTGCCTTTTCTTTTTGGTTAAGTGTTGCTATTTTTGGGGTTCTCCTTTCCCCTTTCTTTGGGTGGTTGTCTTTATTATTTAGTTCTCGTGTTACATGTTTCCCTCTAGCCTCTCACCACCCTCCCTCTTTTTAAGCTAGTTGGGTCTGCAACAAACCAATTCTTACATCTCCTTGAGCTCTATTTCCTGATGATGGATCACAAAGTGTTATCCGAAACATTGATTCAAAAATTAGCACACAATCAAATCTAGAAGCATTAAATTTGATAATATGGATTGTGGAAATCTAATAGCATTGACTTTTACCATAAGTCCGACCTTATATCTTTTCTTGCCTCCATCTTCTTCCTTCAACCTGTAAACCCATTTGTTTGGCAATGCTCTTTTACTCGCAGACAATTGGACTTAGTCCCAAGTCTGATTCTGCAGCAAGAAATCCATTTCCTCTTTCATGCCTAGCTCTCACTGCTTTTCAGTATCTACTTGCATTGCTTCTTCATAACCTCCAGGTTCACTAGAAGCAGTTAATAATATAGAATATAATGATGGAGAAAATATTTCTGGAGGCCTAGTTATCCTTGTAGAACATCTAACACTTGCAGGAGTTCGTGGGATAACTTCTTGTTGCTGGGCATCATGTACCACTGGCATTTTATTTTCTGAAATTTCATCCAACAACACATCTTCCTTTTTGGCTTGTTCATGCTTCTTTTCCTTCAACTGATCCTTATACATGACCTTCTCATTGAATATAACATCTCTGCTCCTAATGATTTTATGATTTTCATAATCCCATAACCAATAACCAAATTCATCTACTCCATATCCAATGAAGGTGCGTTTTTTGGAATTAGCCTCAAGCTTGGTTTTATTTTTAATATCAACATGGACAAAAGCTTCACAACCAAAGGTTTTCAAAAATGAATAGTTTACCTTTTTACCCATCCATGCCTCCTCTGGAATGCCACCATCCAAAGGATTTTAAGGTCCCCTATTTATTAAATAAACAACGGTATGTACAACATCTGCCCAAAAGTGGAAGGGTAGTCCAACATGCAATCTCATGCTCCTTGCACGCTCCATAATGGTCCTATTCATCCTTTCAGACACACCATTTTCTTGTGGGGTTCCAAGAACCGTTTTCTGCCTACGGATTCCATTGTATGAACATTAATTTTTAAATTCTTTGCTACAATACTTACCTCTATTATCAGATCTAAGACACTTGAACTTTTTTTTTTGTCTCATTCTCAGCCAAAGCCTTCCACTTTTTAAAAGTTTCAAATAATTCCAATTTTTGTTTTAGAAAATACACCCATGTTTTCCTAGTTGCATCATTGATAAAAGTAACATAATAGCGAGAGCCACCAAAAGAAGATACCTGACCTGGTCCCCCATACATCTGAATGCACAAGCTCTAATTTCTCTCTTATTCTCTTTCCCAACTTTGAGCAATCAAACTCTTTTTTGTTTTCCATAAACACAATTTTCGTAGAACTCCAAGTCAATTTGCTTCAGACTTAGTAGCAACTTTCTAGAGTGAAGGACCTTCATCCCTTTCTCACTCATGTGCCCAAGTCTATGGTGCCACAATTCTGTTTCTGTCCCTTTAGCAAGTGCTATAACTGTCTCAATAACAATTGTTTTTGTAGCAACTAAGGTAGAATAAGTATTACCAGTACACAAATACAATGTGCCTACCTTTTCACCTTTAGCTACTACTAATGCACCTTTAGTGACCTTCCAGACGTTGTCTAAAAAAGTAACTATGCAATCTTCACTACCCAGTTGTCCTACAAAAATTAAATTCCTTCTCAAATTTGGAACATGTCTTACCTCCTGTAGCAACCATTCATTTCCATTCTGCAACTTGATTTTTATCTTTCTTTTTCCAACAATCTAACAGGGTTCATCATCACCCAAATATACCCGTCCAAAATTACCTTGAACATAATCTACAAAATATTTCCTATGGGGGATGGCTTGAAATGAAGCCCCTGACCCATGAATCATTAACATTATCTAAACACAAAATTAAAGCATCCTGCAATTTATTACTTGCAACATTAGCTTTGTTACTGTCATCATGTTGTTTGTCTCCTTGTTTGCCCTTTCGAGACCAACAATCCTTCTTCAAGTGTTCTGGCTTTCCATAGTGCCAACAATCCATTCTTCCTTTGGATTTAGATCTGCCTTTCTTTGACTTCTGTTGTGACTTCCCACGATTTGTTGGGTTTTTCCCTCTCCTTTGTTCTTCCCCTGTTCTCTACAGTCAAAGCATTTCCCGATGTTGAAGTCTCACTTGTTCTTTCCTATCACATTTCCTCGCTAAGAATAACACCAACAACATCATCAAATTTCCATGTATTTGAATCAAAGACATAGTTACTTACATCCATCACCAAGCTATTCCAACTTTTTGGCAAAGAACATAAAACCAAGAGAGCCCTCACCTCTTCATCAAAATTCACTTTTATAGAAGTTAACTAACTGGTAATTGTATTAAGCTCATTCAAATGATCAGTCACAAATCCACCTTCAATTATTTTAAGATTAAACAAATGCTTCATGAGAAATACCTTATTTGAGGTTGATGTTTTTTCATACAATTTAGCCAAAGTTTCCATCAGATCCTTTGTTGCCTTTGCATTTGTTATATTGAATGCCATAGATGGTGCTAGACACAACTGAATGGTTCCTAGTGCTTTTTTATCCAGAATCTCCCATTCTTCATCGGACATCGTAGCCTCTTTCTTTGCTTTTCCTTTCAACGACCGCCATAGATCCTTTTGATACAAATAATCTTCCATCTGCATCTTCTAGAATCATTGAACTTTTCAACCTTGAATTTGCCTTCTTCCATTTCTCCCACTCAAATCTAGAGGTTCCTTGCCAATCAACCGAAATGCATGTGGCTCTGATACCAGTTGTTAGGGTTCAGGTAGATTGGAGCAATAAAAATTAACAATTATATGCAGATAAATAACCTAGAAATAACAATGAAGAATAACACAAAAGAGATCAACACAAAATTTAACGTGGTTCATCCAATATGGGCTACATCCACATAAATTCAACCAGCTAATGATTTTATTATCCAATGCAAAACAGATTACAATCTCGTGAACACACACACCCCGTAACTTACATCCCAATCGCTTATAACAAGCTTTTAGGAAGCTTCTAGAATTAGGGTTTTACAAAGTCATTTTTTCATTTGACGTGTTAATGGGAAAACCTTGACGTGTTAGCGGGAAAACTTTGGCTTGTTAATGAGTTTTTTTTCTCGAGGGTTGCACCCCCGAACCCCTGCTATCGGGGGCTACCACCCTTGAACCCCTCTATCGAGGGCTACCACCCCCGATCCCTCGCTTGGGGCCCGACCCGACTCCAAACCCCAACGAGGATACGTTATGAGTTTATAGTATTTGCATGATCAATCACCACATACATAAAAGGCTCACAACCCACTGAGAAAGAACAAAGAAGGGTTGGCAACACTGCCTAATTGAACAGATACAATAGCATTTATCATATCCTAGGTTACAGTTCCATTGAAGTACAAAATGATCTTCACACTCATTTGAATCAATACTCCACTGTTCACAATTTGTTCAATACTGCATCACACACATGTAGGTGAGTCGCCATACATGTCATATATCGCATACAATCTGCTCTGCTACATCATTCACCACATTCACATATCATACTCTTTTTCACACCCTCAACTATTGCTCTCTAACCTTTGGTGTTGATCTCATATATAGATCCACATAATGTGTAGCTTCAATTAGGTTGTACTAATTAGAAGTAACACACAAAATTAAGCATGACGTCCTCAAAGTATTTTATCCACATTTAGCGCCTAAAGTCAAAATTCAATTTACATCAAGATAGGTCGGCCCAAAAATAGACCTAAACACAAAATCTCCAAGTGTACATGCAATTTTTCAAACGTGAGATTTTAAAGCTCGATCTCCCTTCAAATTCCCATTCAACCGAAATTTATTAGCTTATCTTCATCATCACAAACCAAAATAATTATTTACGAAGAAGTGTGGAATCTCCCACATTGGTACACTGTACAAAAGATAAATGCAATATACAGGGCTGCACACTGTCATTCATATCTTTCTGGAAACTTTAGAGAATGTCACAAAATATTGAGTATGGCTACATTTGAAAAACTCAAAAATGTAGTTACAATCATAGAAGATTATACCAATGTGCGGTGAAGTGCGGACCCAAAAATTGACACACTGAACCACAAAACTGTCAAAGAAAATACTTATCCAATTTCTTGATAAACCATACTTTTCGAATCAGCTTGCACTGTGCATAAGTCACCAAAAGTATTTCCACATTATGTTAGGATGATCATAATAATATTGACATCAATGAGAACATTGGATCAAGCAATATATACACCTCATGCTCATGTTGCCAAACTACATCATCAATGACAAACTTCCAACTTCCAACAATAGTTTCTACTTTCACCGTACTCATCTAAGGCTCAATATCAGATATGTCTTCGTTAGAATAGACTACTTCAATGGTTAGATCAAACCCCTCATTGATATGGAATCGGGTATTGCTCTTTTTCTTCAACCTTTCATCTACTAGGTCCTTGTTGTAGCTCCTCAACATCTCTGCTATCCCTCTTAGGCAAGGTAGACTTTTGTTTTTATTGAAGGCACATGTATGCCCATATCTTATTTCTGTTGTGTTCACATGGACCGTTCCTTCTTCTAACAGTTTTCAGAACTTGTGTTTTGAAATTTCCATCGTAATGGTTACCTGTATAACAACATTGTAAAATATGAGTTTTTTACAAAACTTGGTAAGCGATCTCTTGTTTCCTAGAGACTTTTCCTCATTCCTTTTAATCCAGATTTTCCATAGAATTTCATTGGAAATAATTAATCAAAATATATTACATTCTTTATCTAGTTTATTCATATTATTAAGTAGAATTTCAATCCAGATAATATTACCTTTCCAACCTTTAAGATCAAAGCAAAACAAGTTCCATACTTCCTTTTCAAAAAGGAAATAAAAAAAAGTGTCTTATTGTTTTTGGTTGTCTACAAATGCCGCGCAATTCAATATAGTATGGTTAAATTTATAAGGAAATTTTTGAAGCATAAACAACCATTTAAAACAAATTTTTTTTGGCTCAACAAAGTGAGACCAATTTTTGACTAAGAAATCTTGTCATTGTTTGTCCGTTAGTGAAAGCTCATAGGTTTGATTAAGATATCAAATATATAAATCTTATTACTAAGGGTTTTATAAATAATTTTAGTTTTCAGTTTTTGTAAATTAGTACCATCCCCCCATTTAAACTGTTTGAAACTTTTACTGCCATGGGTGCTTTCTTTTGGAAGTTGGAGAATCAAACAAACTTCTCTAAGCATATTTTAGTTCCTCTAATTTGAAGGAGGAAGATTAAATTTGTTACTTAAGGATGCCCAAGATTTTAGTTGGCTTTCTCTTAAAATTTATTTGAAGCACTTGATGCCTTTGGAAACCCAACTCTTGGTAGAGCAACCTTGAACTAAGGCTAGTGGTTTACTTTTGTGCTTAAGGTTCTACCAAATGGACCTGTTTTCAAGAATTCTATTGTTTCCATCTAAAACACCATTGTTAAACACACTTTCTTTAACCACCTCCCAAGCTTTCCATATACTCTTGAAAACTGTAGACCTTGCAGGAAATACTAGAAAGATACATGTTATTAAGTCACGTAAGGGAAGCATCTTCCAAGATTTGGCTTGCTTGGGTACTGCAAGTTGGATATTATTCCTTAATTTTTTTTTTGAAGGCTCATCCCCTTTCAAGGCTTTAAGGATCCATTTGATAGCAAGGGCTTTGCCATGCAATTTTAGGTCTTTCAATCCTCGGCCACCTTTTTATTTACTCAAACAATACCATTCCCATTTAATAGAGTGCCACTTTTTCTTACCTTTACCATCTAACCACAAGAAATTTTTGATCTCTTTTTGGATTTCATTCATTTGGTAAATGTTAAAAAGCCATTCCGAGTAGTATAGAGTGTATGATGATAAAATCTTTTGGAAGACTTGTATTCTTCCAACAAGAGAGAAATTATTTGTTCCATTTATCTATTTTACTTTCAATCTTTCCTTTAATCCACATCCACATGTCCTTTAGACATGGGTTAATAGCAAGTGAGATTCCAAGATATCTCACTTCCTTAGTATGGCCATCCCATTGGAATTTATATTTTGTAAACCAATTTGGGGGGTTGTCCTGCCAATCCAACATAATGGATTTAGAATTTGAAAGCCTAGCCCTAAAGGCATCACAAAATAGTCTAAGTTTCCTAATTAGGGAATCCATATTATCCTCAAGTTCTAGGAATAATGTTGTATCATCAAAAAATTGTAGATTTAATAGATCCTCCTTATTAGGAAGGAAAATGCCCTTGACCTTAGGAGAAGCAAAGGACTCTCTTAGGAGAAAGAACATTGCATTTGAGGCAATGACAATCCTCTTAGGAGAAATAACATTGCATCTGAGGCAATGACAAATAGTGCAGGGACCAAGGGGCATCCCTGTCTTATTGATCTTTCAAGATTAAATTATTTAGTTAATGTGTCATTTATATCAATCTGAGTGACAACATCTTTCATAAGGGTTTTGACTAGATGGAAAAAGCTACCAGGGAAGCCAAATGTTTCCAGAGTCATGAGAACAAAGTCCCATTCAATTCTATCTTATGCATTTTCAAAGTCAAGAAGAAACATGGCCACATTTTGGTTGGATTGTTTGGCCCAGTTCATGGCCTCCTAGCTAGTTATTAGGTTCTCCAAGATAAATCTCTCCTTTATAAAACCCATTTGGGTCATGTTGATGAAGATCAAGAGAATATCCACAAGCCTATTGGCAAGAATTTTGAATTTTTTTTGTAAGATACATTAAGGAGAATAATGGGCCTCCAATTTTTGATGAGGGATTTTCCACCCTCCTTAGGGATAAGCTTTATCACACCTCTATTAATATTTTGACCCATAGTGCCATTCTAAATAGCTTCTTTGTATATCTGCAACAAATCTTCACTAATCTAGTCTATATTTTGCTTGTAAAATTCTACATGGTGTCCATAAACCCTGAGAGATTTATCATTTTTTAGGACATTAATGGCTTTCTTGATCTCCTCCATAGTGATTTCCTTGTCTAGACTCCTGACTTGATCTTTTGACTACTTTCTTGGAATAAGTTGTTTATAGGGGTTTCTTGCATTATGGTTGGTTGAGATATTACATTTGGAAGTAAATAGATCCTTTAAAAAATTAAAGAACAAGTTATTAATTTCCTCTTGATCTTGAGTAATTTTTTTGTCAACCCAAATTTTATCTATTCCTTCTTTTTTATGATTTTAAAGAAGAATTTAGATCCTTTATCTCCATTCTTTAACCAATTCATTTTCGATCTCATCTTGAGATCTTGAATCTTTTTGGTCTACAACCTTCTCAAAGAGTATTTGATTAGAGTTACATCTTCATTTAGTGTCATATTGAAGGAGTTATTTTGCAAATTAGCCTCAACTTTTAGTAGCTTCTCATTTAGAATAGTTTTTGTTTTTATGTTATCCATAACTCTTTTCTTCCCTATGGTTTGGAATATTTTTTTCCACCCATTAACATTTTGTTCCCATCTTTTAGTCATTGATCTATCTTTTAACATCCATTTATTGATCCCTAAGTGTAAATATTGCATCATTGCAATCCTCATCCCCATGGAGGTTAATGTTAAGTTTAAAGTTTTTTTCTCTTTTATGCTCACTATTATTCATGGTATTCAATAGAACCTTAACTAGTATGGGGTGGTGATTTGATAATGTATATGGGTAGACCCTTATAGTGCACCCTCCTTCATTCTTGTCAAAGTTGAAGTAATATTTGTTTGCATAAAATATGTCCAATCTATAGTAAATCCTACTATTACCTTTTTGGGAGTTACAACAAGTGTACCAGATGTCATTATTGTCTCTCTTTTTTTCCACTTAATGGCTCAAACAGGTTAAGTTTGGAGTTTAGTTTTGACCAGAAGTAATATTGATTACCTTTCCATTTGAGTTTCATTCCACCAATCTTATCTTCTTGATTCTCAATCATATTAAAATCCCCTCCTATAATCCAGGGAATCTTGGGGAGGTTATACATCCATTGCCAGAGCTCAATTCTACTTCTATAGTCATTAGGTGCATAAATTGAGCATAGTCCAAATTTAAACTCATCTTTTTCGATAATTACGCATGCAACTCTTTGACAAGGAGAAGATCCATTCTCCTTCATATGTTGAGCCTAGGCCTTGGATAGTGATATAACATAACCCACCTTCCCTTTCTCATGGTAGGTTGCATAATGGACTAATTCCCTCCATATAAAGGTAAGATTAGTTTCTAGAGTAAAATTGGCAACCTTCACCTCTTGGAGTAATACAACATCCTTTTTCTTGACAAGGCCTAATTTTTTTCTTTAGAAAATATATTTTTTGTCAGGGGATTCGAGTCCCTTGACATTCCAAGATGTGCAATGTATTCCCATATTAAAACTTTATTAAGATGTTTCCATGGATTTCCTAAAGCTAACATAACATTTAGGAAGGCTACTTTCTATCTCTTTTCCTTTTGAGAATGGATTTGGGGATTCTTTGGTTCTTTTCTTTCTTTTATATTTTGGGACACTCACATTCCCATTGCCAACAAGAATAATCCTTTCTTTTATAGAATTATTAGGGATGGGGGGAGGGTTAGAACTAGGGAGAAGCTTCCCTTCAGGCGTTGATGAGAGCCATCCATGTCTCATTTTATACCACATTTTAGCCATTTTCATATGCCTTCAATCCCATTCTAATATTCCATTTCTATCTCATTCCATACCATTTTACCATTTTATGTTGCATATGATTTAATATAAATAAGTAGTATCTAATTTAGTTTTTAGATAAAAAATATGAATAATAAATATTAGATTGTATTTACTAATATTCACTTCTATTATGTTGAGAAAATATATCATGCAACAACTTCATGTCGTTAGTGTGGGAGCATTTTACAACACATTAATTTTGATCATGAAATTATTTGTTCATAAAATAATTTGGTTATATAGTTATAACCAATTAATATTTAGTTTTAATTTGGTGGAGGGTATCTCCTCATGATAAAACTAATATTCTATTTTATTTTGTCCTTTATTTTAGGATCCTACAAATTTTCTTCACCATTTTAGGTTCCTCTATTTTAGGGTCCTATATTGTGACCTTCATTTTAGGGTGATTTGTTTCCAACAAATAAACCAACTAAATGTGAGCCACAAAATAATAGAAAAGTGGCATGAAAATAGGAGCAAATGCTAGAAATAGGTGTTGGAGAAAACCATATGAATAATGTTAAAAAATTAAGACAACTTGAGAATAGAATCAGTTTAGAATTTGTTATATGCCTTCATTATATAAAGGCAATATCATAAAGGAAAGAGGGGAAGACTTGTATCATTTATAATAAAATACTATTATTTCTTCTGATCAAACTAGCGTAGAAAAACTTCTATTTCTTCCGCCATGTAGGCTAGGAGCAAGGGCCCACTCCTTTGGGCAGCTCAGTGATGTTTATTATTTTTGTGTGTGTTATTTCTTTTTAAATTTTATTTAATTATAATAGACTTTAAGATTTAAACGTAGTGTGATGTTTATTATTTTTGTGTATGCTATTTCTTTTTAATCTGATCTAATTATGATAGCTTTTAAGATTTAAATGTAGTGTAATTTATATTTTAGTATTTTCATTAAAGTTTAGTTTGATAGGAGATTTTGTAATTTAATTTGGTGAGGTGTGTTTTCATTTTCATTAATATGTTATTGATGTTACTATCATAATTCTTATTGTAGAATTAGAATAGAAGAATTAAATTATATTTTTTTATTAATGCATTTTTTTTGTGTTTTCTTAGCTGCATTTCATCCCCACTCAGCTCACTATCTTCATCCCTTCGACAAATAGCCACAATACCTTTCACAAGTCTACGGTCCCCAGATTGACATTTTAGGAACAAACTGAGGAGGTTAATGTAAAACTTTAATAGAAATTTGATCTCAAGTCTCGATCCACAGTTTTGTCCATTAGGTGTTGTCCCTTTTCATTAGTTTTTATAGAGGCTATACTATTATTCATTATATTTTTCTCAAATTGTGGACTAATCTCACTGTTACTCATTGAATTCTTGGAACCCATCAATTTTATGTTGGTTTTGAGATCTCTTTGGTTACCTCTGTTTAATTTTAACTGATTGTTATTATCTTGTTCCCAATTGGGAAAAAACCCAAGTTTTGCTTCATCAATGGACTCTAGGTTTGTGTTCAAAAACCCAGGAGCTTGCAAAGATCCACTACCTTGCACATTCTCTAATTCTGAGTTGTTTTTCCTTAGCTATTTAGTGTCTGTAATATTGGTATTACAATATTCATTTATATCCCTTCTCAGAATAGGAGTCTGGACAAGAATTGGGTATCTGTAGGTTCCTGAGTTTATGATTTTTATTTTTGATCCTATTAACAATGCTTTTAACCACAAAGCTAGATTATTTCATCGAAGGGGAGCTTTCAACTTCCCATCTGTCAGATTTACTATTGGTTAATAAATTATCAAGAGTAAGATCTAGTTTGTTGTTAGAATCCAATGCCAATTTTCCATTATTTGTTCCCCCAACATTATTATTTAAAATAATATTTTGATGAATCTTTTCTATTACCAATTGTTGAGCATTATTTTATCCACCATTGAATGGTGGAGCTGAATTCTCTAAAAGCTTGACATTAGAACCGGAAATTGGCAAGCCACTAGATGGGTCTTTTGAGACCACACATAGAGGAGCTGAGGAGTTGAGAGCCTCCATATCCAAGGATTCATTAGGGGTGGTGTCATTCATGAGTTGGGCATTAGAGCAAGCCTCAGAGGGAGAGCCCATATCCTCCATTGTTTCACCAACTCCACTTTCGATAGGGCAAAATTAGGGTTAACACATCTTTCACCATGATCCAGAAGAGTCGGTTCTCCCTGAGTTGGGAGAACAATTAGATGAGGCGAAGAGACATGAGATCCTTGTACAATAGGAAGGCCAATTTAATCACTCCTTGAACCTAGTGAGTTTTGGTGCAGAGGAGGAATTATTGATTTTTTTTTGAGGAAAAACCAAATCAACCCTCATTAGAGTTAGTGCTCAAGTTCATCTTGGTTTACCAAACCTATTTAGAATAATAGGACAATTTATAAAAATATGTCCTTTTCAACAAAGATAGCAAGCGTTAATAGCTCCCAATACCTCAATTTCACAAGATAGAAAACCTTCTTGTAATGAAATATCTATAGTATTTAGGATTTCAACTCCGAGCAGCAAAGAAATCATAACCTTAGCATCCATGTGCAACAAGGTTACCCTAGAGTCATCAATTTTGAGGGTTTTCCCGATAGGGGAAATGAGATGGGGTATGAAAGCCCACATAAATGGCAACACATTCTTTATAGTTATCCATAGTGAGCTAGATTAAACCAACACTTCTTCATAAATGACCTAAGATGACCATTTTAGAGCCCTGAAAGTGTACTTTACAATATTCCAAAGCTATTTTGTAGTTACTAAGTCTTACATTTTAAGGTTTTGAAAAAATACCAAAAAATACCTAATGCCGAACTTTTTCCCCCAAATATTCATAATCCACTTATCCAAATATTTTCTAGTCAGAAGATTATTACAATCTACTACCACTAAAAAATTGCAATGTTTTTTAACCTATTCTTTTCATCATTCATAGCAATGACCATATTTGGGTTAGGGGAATTATTTAAAGCTTTAGGGTTCCCAGAGAATGGTTACCTTGTCCTCCTTCGACACCATTAAAAGTATCCCCGCTGCAAGGAATTGAAACAAAAGTCACAAAGTTTGTTTGGCACTGCCACAACTTCTTCCGCCACCACATCACAAAATAACTTGAAGCCCATAACACCCTTTGTATTTTCATTCGGGCCATCAGATGGGGGATCTCCATCCATTAAGAGATCATAAATGAAACTATACCATTCCTAGGAGAGTCGACACAACTAGCCCCAATAATAAATACAAAAAGATGCAAAGAAAACTAGAGAAAACACACTGGAACGAGGAAGGAGAAAAGAAACAGAGAAGGGGGACTACTTACATGAGGGGAAGGACAAAACTCCATGGAGGAGGATTAAGGCCTCCTCCACCACAACCTTGATTTTCTGCCACACGATCTCGCCTCGGCCTTCAAGACACTTTGGGCACCGAGCCTCCTTAGAGTCCTTTTCTCTCCACCTTCGCTCTCTCAACCAAAAAATCTTGAATGGTATTTCTATTAACTCTATTGTTTTATTAAAATTTCCCTTATTAACAACCACTATGAGAAGCCATTTCTAGGAATGTAAAAGGGTCACACTCCATTTTTTAACTTCTGCATCATCCTCAATCCATGTCAGGATTAATTTGCAACTTCATTTTTTTAAATGATATCATGGCCTTTGAAAATCTTATTATGAGTGGAAAGCATATTATCTCGCTTTGGGTCATTGTTGTTGTCCATTTCTATTATGGATCACAAGAATTTTTTTTGAAGATATGTGTTTCTTGTAGCATGGGTATATAGAGGAGAATGTGGAAGATCCAATTCCCTAATTTTCCATCCACTTTTAGATTCAATTGAATGCTATCATTTATTAAAAAATGTTGGAGGAAAGGTTGGTCAAAAGGAGTAAAATGGCCTAGGTAATGTACAATTTTTTACTAAGTATAAGATTATTTGTTTTTACAGTGGTTTAATAATAATAATAGGTGGTTGCATATTAAATATTGAAGATATATATAAGGTGTTGTTTCTTTCTTAATAACACTTCAAAAGAAATTTTGAAAATTTAGTAGATATTGGAAAGAATTGAAGCATTAAAATTGACTAGTGATTCAAAGAAGTGAAGTTAATAAGGAGTTCATTTTATTATTATTTTTTTGTTTGGGGTTTGTTATTTTTGAAATTATTATTTTAAAATATTGTATGCATTGGATGTGGGCACAAAATTGAGTGAATGGGCTATCAAGAATGACATCTATTTGAGCACTTCATCAAACTATTACCCTTAGAGGAATGGTTTGGATGAGTCAACAATTAAGAACCTAATAAGGATCTGTTGGAGTAAATAAGTCATTATTTGATAATTAATTAATCGTCAATTAATTATTTGAGGAATTTTACTTTAGTTCACTTAAGCTAAACTTAGAAGTTACTTTTTAATCTTTAGTTTGACTCTTTTATTAGTTTGAACTAAAGTTAGGACAAGTTGTCTCATTGCATGAGATTACCACACTTGTCTCTATCTTGTCAAATCTACATGTAGGGTTTGCTTGTGGATTGCTTACATAAACATGCACATTCATTTGTAATATTCATCTAGGTTATTTGCATCAATAGAATTCTCAGATTATTGAGCACAATCTTGCATTTGATCTTCTCTATTATGATAGGTAATTGCATGTAGTTGTTTCATGGGAGTCGTAGATTGAATCATCAATTCTAACATGGTATCAGAGCCCAAATCTGCAACCCCTTGTTTAATTTTTGAAGAATCTAGTCTTGAGCATTTTTTTGGTGCATCTTGGATCAAGACAGGCCTCACCATCGTGTTTGGAGTGGCCAAAAACCTTAAGATTGCCAGTCATTTTGTCGAATTTGGAGCAGTTGTAAAAAAAGGCAATTTTTTTAGTAGCAGGTCTTTTTGTACGGATCCGTATGACACTGTTGCCTCAAAATTTGTGCACAAGTTTTTCTATTTTTTTTGGTCTTTTATTTAAAAAATTTCTAGGTTTTTTGTTAAAAAAAACATCAATAATTTTTTTTGCATTTTTTGCAAAAATATCATAAAAAAAATTGTAGAGAAAAATTATTTTTAGAATAAAAACAAAAAAATTATTGTTTGGGTATCCGAGGGTATTGCTGGCCTAGACACTTCCGGGTCTTGTACAAATCAGTCAGTGGCCATTAAAGCTAGCTGGTCACTTTCAAAGCCTTCGACAACCTTTAAATTGTCGGTCAAACTTTACTTATTCAATCAACGTCGACTGCAAAATAAAACCGGTGGCCTCATTAAAAATTCCACCTAGTAAAAAAGTTCGGTGCCGTTTGAAAATATTGGCGAAAATTCTAAGGTAAATCCAGTGACTAGAATCTTGAAAGATTCTGCGAATATTTCGGCAACAGGTACGTTTCCCAGTGATTGAAAATTTTTTCGATAGGGGAGGACGTTCTTTTGGTGTCGCATAGGAGACTGTCAAATTTAACCCCATGTTTTGCTGACATCAACATGATACCATTGTACGCTTAGCTCCTTGTCCCCCCTCCTAACCCTATTTTTTCGTAAAGGAGCAATTTTTTTCTTTTTGGTATAACTTGGGCATACGGTTTCGAAATTGGGCAAATGAGATATCGTTGAAAAGCTGGTTCTGTGAAATTTCTAGTAGTGCAGATCTCATTACTAGGTTTTACTACTGGTTCCTACTATTCTCAGTCAAAATCAGATCTTCATTTTGCGCTCCTAAGTTCATAATGTTTTGCTCGTATCTCCAATTTTCGCAATTCAAGCAGTGTTGGAAAGGTATTTCGGAGATCTTCAGATCTATTCATGCATTTTTTCCATAATTTGCATCAGGTACATTTTATTCAATATTTTGTGTTTTCACACTTTGCTTAATTACTTGGACGTCTTGAAACTTGGAGAAGATCTATTTGCGTGAGATGACAAATTTTGATCTACTTTATCAGACCTAAGGGTTTTAGTCTCTATTTTTTTTCATTTGAGTGAGTATCATGGGGTTTTCTATTCATCGTTCTGTGATCAACTTGGATAAGGATAACTATGAGTCTTGGTGAAATGGCATCTTGACACATCTCAGGTGGCTTGACATTTTGCTTTATTTGTATGGACTCATACCTACACCAGACACACCAAGGAGTTTATCAGCATGGGGTATCATCAGTGATCATATTGTAGGGGTTATATGTTCTAGTGTTGATCTTGACACTATGCATGTTGTATCCGACATTGAATGTCCCCACATACTTTGTGTTGAACATTTAGAATATTGAGAGGGGGGTGAATCAGTATTCCACAAAATGATAATAAAATCAATTTAACCATTATCACAATTTTGACTGAATCAACAAGAGAGAACATAGAAAAAAGACAAAGCAATCATACACATGAACACCAAGATTTTTACATGGAAAACTCAGAATGGGAAAAACCACAGTGAGGGTTAACTCATAATATATTATATCCAAATACAAATATTACAAGGATCATTGGCCAGGACTCCCTATCTTTAAAAGGCTCATATCCTGAGTACAATAGATGGTTCATTGCCAAGATACAATGATGGTGGCTCACTATCAGAATAATGAACTGATGGCTCATACACCTTCAATGTGCAAGGTTCAGTTCCACTGAAGCTCAGAATATAAAGTACTGCATCACTCAACAAATCTGTATTACTGATAAAGAATTTAGGCATTGATCTTCTCTTTCATTCACATTCACTTCTCACTTGCTTGTTCATACACTCACATATCTCTCTTCTTCCACACTCTCACTTGCACACCCTTTTCGCTTGCTTCTATATCATATTTATACAAGTATATCTTATTCATCAATTAGGTCAGACTAATTGGATGAATACAAAATAATCAAAACCTTTCTTCGTTGACACCATAACATATTTAATCATTTCATCCATGTAGTGCATTATGCCAAGTCAGCTATTAGTCTTCATAATATATTGCATTAGCTGAGTCGACCAAGACTAAACCATAATTCTCCAAACCAACAAATAATCCTCAAAGCAAACACCTTCCAAATCTGAGAACACATTAATTTCCCATCATACTACTAGTAAAGAGACTATCAAAAAAACCGTTGTATAAGAATGTTCACCTTAGTAGAATGCAAAGTCTCCTACACAATATACCTCACACAAAACAATAGTAGGATATAGAGTTAAACTCTTTTAGAGATAACTTTCTGTTCATAGAAAAAGATGTCTCAAGATCCAAGATATAGTTGTCTGAATGAGTCAATAAAACATAGTTAAGAGATTAGAGTCATATCAGATCTTGCGATGAGTTTGAGACTCAAATACCAACATACTGATCCATCACAAAGGAGTATTACTGACAAAGAACAACTTCCGGTAAACTAAGCAAACTTCCCATACAATCACCATCTAGTTATTACCATGTTGACATCAATGAAAACATAAGAACAACCAACACAATCATCCATACTTCATGCTTATGTTACAAAGCTTCCAAAAATCTCCCCCTTGGGCATTGATGGCAACATGCATGAATTTTTTTTTTCAAGTATACTGCACCGAATGTTCTGACTACTCCCCCTATCAAAATTGTTCTTCACAAAATATTTTTCCTCTTACTCTTTATCTCTCCCTCTTTGACATCAATGACAAAGGAAGGGGTCCGGTATAAATTTACATATGCATAAAAAAGTAATAAAAAAGATATGAACACATAATTACCCTGAAGAAGAACCTCTGAGACTCTCTAGGATAGCCTTCAATGGCACTTTACATTCTTCCCATGAACCTTTTGCACTAACTAAAGTCTTGTAAAATAGCTCAATTTTAGTCAAAGACTCCACACCATTTGTTAAAGTATTGGGATTAAGATTGATGTCTGATAATTCACCAATACAACCAAGAGCACAAGAAAAAAAAGTATGTCTGAATTTAATCATGTCTCTGAGTGCCACAAAATTCTTGATAACATCTGTCCTTCGATCTTGTA
This sequence comes from Sequoiadendron giganteum, assembly GCA_007115665.2. Lineage (NCBI taxonomy): Eukaryota > Viridiplantae > Streptophyta > Pinopsida > Cupressales > Cupressaceae > Sequoiadendron > Sequoiadendron giganteum. Next base: position 656,551,232 of record CM021106.1, on the reverse strand, counting down.
GAGAGAAAAATTTGACTTGAAGTTGCACAATGTAGGACCACCTTTGATTATCTCTATCTTCTGCTAATTTGCATGTATTTTCCTGAGTGCTCAATTGAGACTCACTCATCCTTATCTCATTTCTCATATTCAATGTATTTCTAGACCAATCTAGGCAAAAGGAAAGTAGTTCCTGTGCCTCTTTTTCACAACCTTGTACACTCTCTGATTCCTTCATTACTCAATCGTGTGCATTCACACATTTTTCTTTGACATCATTCAAATTTTCATTAGACCTAATTCCAACAAACATTTCAAGTTCGGAGATGTAGAATTTCAAAGAGTTAATCACGCCACAAAGATTCTCCACAACAAAAATAGATGAATCAAAATTAGCATCGGGAATAACCTTTCACAAATCTTCCAGAGCTATCTGAATATTCATTATTTCATGCTCATGTTCAAGCTTACTTTCTTCTGCACCTTCTAGCTTGACTACGCTCTTCCTCTTCTTCCCTATTCCAATCATGCTATCAGAGGTACTTTCTTCATTGAGGTGCTTAGGGATTTCCAATAGAATTTTAGCATATATATCAATTTAAGCCTCTAACACTTCATTATTTAATTTAGATATCCAAACTAACCTTGATTCAACTGCTTCCATGTGATAGAAATCTGTAGACACAAAAAAAATTATACTTTCCGAGTATCTTTCCACAACACTTACTGGAATCTTAGACCTTTTGTTCATCCTCATCTGAAATGTTCCAAAGAATGCAACAATAGCAGATTCTTATGCATCTAAACTACCAAGATTTTTCATAGTTGTCTCATGTCATAAGATTACAACACTTGTCATAATCTTATGCCCTTCTATGTTCTCACTTTGGCTATATAACCAAGGAGTCTCTCATTGTAAATCAATCACGATCATCTCATTTCATTGAATCAATTGATAAGAATACAGTTTATTCTTGTCACATTCTATTCTCTCTATTTTTGTGCTTTCCATTTGGTCTCAAGATCTTGGCAGCCATAGCCAATTCTAACAGATACAAGTACCAATGAGGGGGTTTATTAGATTTTTTGATGATTGCTCCCCCTTAGCCATTGCTTTTATTTAGAGATTGACGAGAGTATCTGTATTGGAGATCAAAATAGATAAGACCAATGATTTCTTTCTCCAAATCCTTTCCATTTATTTTCTTTCCTTTCTCGGATCAAAGGTTTGATCATTCTTCTTCGCCGGATAGATGTTCTTCTTTCTTCCGCTGTTACTACCATGATGTTCTGATTTTTTGCACTTACATCAAGTAACATTCGTCTTTCTATTTTCCCTTTTATCCAACATACTATCTTTATATCCATTCTTCTTTCCCTTATAATTATTCACATTACTTTTGCAGTCCTTTTCTTTATGACCAATTGTAGGAATGCCAAACAACATTGAAGTATAAATACCTTTTTGCATCATGTCGTTTGACATGAGTTTTTTCTGGAATTGATTCTTTTCTCCTTGGCTTGTCTATCTTTGTACTGTATCTTCTTACTAGTGAATTGCTTCAATTTAGAACTCTGATTTTTTTCAAACCCTAAAATTCTCATCCATTTCTGGTCTTTGAGAGGTAATCAATTCATCAAGCATCGCCGAGCATATCTTAAATTTGTATTCAATTTTTTTCCCTTTCCTGATTATATCTCAAGATTTCTGCTTCTAATTCCAACTTTGTACATTCATCCATCTTCTTTTGAATTTCAATTTCTTGACATTCTTCAATTCTTCTCTTCTCATCCAATTGTTCCAACATGCTAGTGATGATTTCTTCTCCTTCAATCAATAGATCGCATGCAACTATACTTGTGCTTTGTATTTTTTCAATATGCTCATTTTATTTTATCAACTTGTCCTTCAAGACTTCCATTTCTTTAAAAAAATTGGTAGGGGCTATTGCTAAAGGAAAAAAATTCTCATGTTCAAATTCTAGGACCTTCTTGCAGCTATTAGGCTTCATCCGAGGAACCAAGCTCTGATACCAATTGTTGAACATCCAGAATAGTGAGAGGGGGGATGAATCAGTATTCCACAAGCCGATAATAAAATCAACTTAACCATTATCACAATTTTGACCGAATCAACAAGAGAGAACATAGAAACAAGACAAATCAATCATACACATGAACACTAGGATTTTTACGTGGAAAACCTAGAATGGGAAAAACCATGGTGAGGGTTAACTCACAATATAATATATCCAGATACAAAATATTATGGGGCTCACTTCTAGGACTCATTGTCCTTAAAAGGCTCACAACTTGAGTACAAAAGATGACTCACTGCCAAGATACAATGATGGTGGCTCATTGCTAGAATAATGAACTGATGGAATACACCTTCAATGTGCAGGGTTCAGTTCCACTGAAGCTTGAGATATAAATTACTGCATCACTCAACATATCTGTATTACTGATAAAGCATTTAGGCACTGATCTTATCTCTCATTCATATTCACTTCTCGCTTGCTTGTTCATACACCCACATATATCTCTTCTTCCACACTCTCACTTGCACACCCTTTTTGCTTGCTTCTATCTCATATTTATACTAGTATATCTTATTCATCAATTAGGTTGGCCTAACTGGATGAACACAAAATAATCAAAACCTTTCTTCATCGGCACCATATAAGATTTAATCATTTTATCCATGTAGTGCATTATGCCAAGTCAACTATTAGTCTTCATAATATATTTCATTCACTGAGTCGGCCAAGACTAAACCACAATTCTTCAAACCAACAAATAATCCTCAAAGAAAACACCTTTCAAATCTTAGAACACATTAATTTCCCATCATACTACCAGTAAAGAGATTATCAACAAAACCGTCGTATAAGAATGTTTACCTGAGTAGAATACAGAGTCTCCCACACAATATACCTCACACAGAACAATAGTAGGATACAAAGTTAAACTCTATCAGAGATAACTTTTTGTTCATATCAAAATACGTCTCAAGATCCAAGATATAACTATTTGAACGAGTCAATAAAACATGGTTAAGAGATCAGAGTCATATCAGATCTTGCGATGAATTCCAAAATAAAATACCAACATACTAATCTATCACAAAGGAGTATTACTAGTAGAGAATAACTTTTGGTAAACCAAACAAACTTCCAATACAGTTATCACCATGTAGTTATTACCATGTTGACATCAATGACAACATAGGAACAACCAACACAATCATCCATACTTCATGCTCATGTTGCAAAGCTTCCAAAACTTTGGACACAAATTTTGGAGATTTGTGGAGATCCTCATATCTCTCCATACCCAGAGCATCCTACCATAGATTGTATCATCCCTCTTGCAGATGCAAATTCCATACCCTTCGATGACAATAATTTAGAGGAGCTTGAGTATATCATAGGTCTTGCATGTTCTAATGGTTCAGAGACTTGCATTCATGTTCCTACTCTTCAGATTGAGACTACATCATCTTCTATTTTTCCTGATTAGCTTGACATTACCACATCTTTGGCCCCTATTGATTTAGTGCAACAAGACATCATACATCTTCTAGACATAGCTACTTGGGATTCATATCTTGTAGACATATCATTCTTGTTTCTAGAGTCCTATATTACAAATCTGGAGGATTAATTTGAGGACATTCCTCTCCTCTTTGTTGAAAACCACATCAAAGTTGTCAGCCCACCATCTTCATTGCCTTTGTAGCTTGTTCTATATTAGTCTTTAAATAGGATCATGGATCAACATCATTTCTTTTCGACATGTGGAAACGTGAGAAATTTTCAGAGGCACACATCATCTAGATTTGGATTCTTGATACATCCATTATTTTGGATTGGCTTCTCCAATCACTAGTGGATTTTTTTCTTCATAAGGGAAGACATGTAGTTTGTAGGCAATGGATCATACTCTTTCTTTAGACATTCATCATTGGAATGAGAAATATTTCTTTGTGGGGGATTCATATGCTCATTTTATCTCTCCTATCAGGGGGTCATCTATTGTACTTGCATGGAAAAAGTAGTCATTGGTGGGTCACATTGAGTCTTCCCATCCTTCTTTCACTAGTGCAGTCATTTCCTTTTCTCTCTTTTGAAGAGGAGTTTTTCTCATGTGGTTTTCTCCTCTTCTCTAGTTATGAGAGATTTCAATTGCTTGTTCATGGGTACCTCATCAAGCTTTGTAGCTGAGATCCATTTTGCATTCATTTAGCTTTCTTTATCATTTGTTTAGTTTCCCCTAAGTTGATCTTAAGGAGGGGTGTTGGAGTAAATAAGTCATTATCTAATAATTAATTAATCATCAATTAATTATTAGAGGCGTTTTTACTTTAGTTCACTTAAGATAAACTTAGGAGTTGCTTTTTAATATTTAGTTTGACTCTTTTATTAGTTTGGACTAAAGTTAGGACAAGTTGTCTCATTGCATGAGATTACAACACTTGTCTCTATCTTGTCAAATCCACATGTAGGGTTTGCTTGTGCATTGCTTATATAAGCATGCACATTCATTTGTAATATTCATCCAAGTTATTTGCATCAATAGAATTCTCAGGTTATTGAGCACAATCTTGTGTTTGATCTTCTCTATTGTGATAGGTAATTATATGCAGGTGTTTCATGGGAGCTATATATTGAATCATCAATTCTAACATGATCATCAAGAGGAATATGGAAGATAATAAGAGAGCTTGGCATACAAAGTTAAAATCTACCTCGTGGTTAGATAGAATCACTCCAAAGAGATCCATTTGCAACTCTCCATACATGCTGGTCTATGGAAAGGAGGAAAGGATCCCCTTATCAGTTGAGTTACCAACCCTTGAGTTGGCTAATCAATTGGAGATGTTGGGGGGAAAGGAGCCAATGATGGTCATATATGCTTAGCTGATGGAGTTAGAATAAATCAGAGATAAAGTAATGAATAAAATGGAGGAGCATCAAAATCAGCTCAAGAGTTCTTTTGAAAAAAAGACAAGCCCTAAGGTTTTCAAAGAGGGGGATGTAGTCCTCAAATGTGATGAATTTAAGAGCAAGCCTAGAAGGCATAAAAAATTTGATGCCATGTGGAGTTACCCCTAGATCATTTCTCGATGCAAGCAACATAATTCCTTCCAATTATCAAAGATGGATGGAGCAATTATCAAAGATGGATGGAGAGGATGTTCCAATTCCAGTTAATAGGATTCACCTCAAATGCTATTTTTGAGGTATCTCTGTCAATTTTTTGTACATATTCATTTAGGTCTCTTGCTTTCCATGAAGTGCTTTGCATGCCCTACATTCTCCTTAAGGGATTGCATGCTTTAGATTTCCTATTTTCTTCCAAGTGCAGTGTGCACATGTCTATTCTATTTTGCCTCAGTTGACCCCATTTTGCCACAATAATTGTTACAACACTATGCCCAATGGATTTGATAAGGATACTAAATTTTATGATTAACAAGCAATCATCTCAAAAATTTGCTAGGAATGTTACCATTTTTAATGACACCATTGGATGCAGACCATTTATAATTGATTAGAGAGAACCTACATGTGAATCTTATCAAAATCTATGTCTATTTTGATGTTTTAGGGTTTTTGAGGTTTTGAAATTCCTCATTTGTATCAAATTAGGGTTTCTTCTTTTGCAAGTTTATGCCTTCCAAAAATCCTCATGTGCTTAAACCCTAAACCCAGGTTTTGAGCATATACTTTTGTTATATTTATCAGTTGTCTCCATGTAGTCGGTTGTCAGACTATTAATTATAACTTATGTTTGTCGAAGTCACGTTTTGATCAACCTCTTCGTCCTTGTCTCCCAAGTCACCACCCCATTCAAATATTTATCGTAGGTTTTATGTCTACTAGTCTTAAAATATTTTCACCCCAAGTCTAATGTTTTTCCCTAGATCTGAAATGTTCTAATTCACATAATATTATGTTACCTAGGGGTGTCCCCGTCTTTAAAACAAACATTTGTGTACATGCAAAATTGCTTCCCTTAAGTTGTTCCATTGCACCCCCCCTTTGCATCACGTTTTGTTTCCATACCGATGGTCTCCAATTCCAGATATGTGATGCATGTGTTGCTCTTCACATCGCGTGTATCCTTTGCATCACGTTTTTACACTTTCCCAATCTCTCCCAAAGTGCGATATGCGATATCACCATTGATCCTTGTTCTTGGTTACGTGTTCAAATCTTGTTCCATCACATTGCTCCTTCACATCATAGGTTCAACTCTTATTTCCATTCTACTTTATGCAATGTGTGATGTGAGGAGGGAGGACCAGGAGGTAGAATATTCTTTTCCAAGTGTCGGTATATCACAACTGTCTAGTGCATCACATTTTTATACTCAATTGGTAGGGTCATTTTCATGACATGTGATGTTCCAAAATAAATAGTGGAGGGAAAAGGGAAGGCAACCCAATGGTTATTGCATGCACTTAGTACATCACGATTGTATACCAAAATAAGTAAGGCATACCTGTGATATGCAGTAAGCAGTATGATGGGGTTGTGATGAGGAATCCGACGACTCAGATGTGAAGATAGAAATCAGTAGTTATCACATGCATTCTTTGCATCACAATTTCATGTTGTGAAATAGGGGTCATTTCTGTGATATACGATGGGACCATGATGGAATATTTTGTAGGTAGTATTAGTTCATCATGTGGGCTTAGTGCATTGTGATTATGTGTCCAAAATGATTGAAGGAAGGCGTGATGCAATATAGCGATGCAATAACCGTTGATCATGAACCTCCTAGCATTCAATGACTATGTTTTAAAATTTCATTGGGGACTATATCTCGACCATCCATGTTCAATCTGACATCCATCATTCAAACATTAATGATCGATTGTTCCAATTCGCGAGAAATGATGTAGAAGTAATGGCTTAGCGACATTCCCAACTACTAGTTCAAAATATGATCCACCCTATATCAATTTTCATACTTCTCCAACGTTGCATTCATTGTTGGATGACGCGATTACTCCTTGATGTGTTGCAGAGGGGTAAAAGCACAAAGCTGTGTCACACTTTTGGCCAAATAAATAGTTTCGAGAAAAATATTTTTGGTTGGAAAAGTTTTGACCAAAACCACATGGCCTATATGTGGCACACAAGGTTTCGGTCAAATATGTTTTGCCTGAATCCAAAAAAAGTAAAATTTTCCTTCTCTCACTTTGAAATTGGCTTGATATCACCTTTTTTTAATGTGAGGGGTTTTTATAGAAAGGGTTTTGGTCGAAACCATTTCTATAGAAACCTTTCTATCGAAACTGTCTATGTGGCATCCTAGTTGGCAGCCAACTATTTTTTTTCAAAATTTTCTGAAAGTTTCAACTTTAATAGAGTATTTCTTCAGTCAAAATTATGTTTAAAAAAATAAGAAAAATACCCTTTTGTAGAGCCCGGAGTGGTGAATTTGAATATGTAATTTTTTAAATATTTTGATTAGTTTTAATATATTTTATTTTTAAAATAATGCAAGTAGGTTGTTAAAGTTAAAAAGAGGCTGATTAGAAGTTAAAAAAGAAATAGTAAAACATATTATTTAAAAAAAAAATATGGTGCACTAGAGGATAGAGTCCTCTTCAAAAGGGTATTTTTTTTCTTGAAAATAATTAAAAAAATAGACAATAGCTGACGTCCCATGAAAACTATCAAATTTTGACAAGTTTGACTTTAAAACGTTATTATGGGAAAAATATACATCAAAATTTGATTTTTTTTCCATTTACTAGATATTGAAGTTACCTATTTGGATAAAACTTTTTTAGGGAGAAATGAAGTTTTTTTCAATTTGTTTCTTAACGTCTCGTGAAGTTACTTTTTTCTAAAAATTTCAGCATTCCAAAATATGTTCTTAAAATGATAAAAAAATACTGAAAAACAATTTTTTAAAAGATCTAAAAAATTACAGGAATAACCTTCATCAAAAGTTCTACATTTCATGAGTTTACATCATTTTGAAATTTAAAACATAAAGACCACTTTTATGTGGTCGAAGTTGATTTTTTTTTTGTTGTTGGCCGATTCCTTTATAAAGTGCAATACAAGTTTGTGCTTTTACCCAGAAGCCATATTCTCCTATTAGGGTATGTTTTCCTAGATTTTGTTGCAAATTTCATGGGCTCTCCATGATGCATTCATGAAGTCATCACCTTGGGGTTTGATCAAGATTCCAGGTGCCTTTAAGGTTTGGTGGTTGCTCTATCATGGGAAAAATTTAGATCATTTTGAAATTTAATCGAAAATCATTTTCTACAAACCCTAGTTAGGTTAGGGTTAGGTTTTTCATTTTAATTATGAGTTATTCCTGTACTATAAAGGAAATATTTGTATCATTTTCAAGGGGTTCTTCCCTGGATTTTCTCTGACAACCTTATGCTATTTTAGTATTCTCCATAGTTGTAAAATTGGCTTATGCCTCTGTGTTAATAAAAATTACTGCCTTCATCTCTTCTCCATGCTTGCATTCTGTGTAACATCTAATACCTCTTTGCATGTATGAGTTTTTATCATTTTCTACAGGTAATATGATTGTGTTAATTTATTGTGGGTGTCAATTATGGATAAGCTTCATACCTTTTGATATCTTTCAATCTCTAACCTCCATTTTCCCTCATAAAATTGGTAAAATAGAGATTTGTGTGAGCTTCACTAGTGATTTTATTGATGCTCTATGCAATCACAAGCGGGAAGAAACACTCTAAATTTGGTGCATCACCTTTTCATTATTTTCATGCATTCTTCCTCCCCCCTTTTCCCCTACAAGTTATTAGTTTAGAGTTTATTGAGGTTGAGTTAGACCAATCCTATTCTACACCTAGTTTAGATAGGAAGGCAACCTTCTCTGGAGACTTAACCTCACTTGCAAGGTCCCACACTTCGAGGTTATTTCCATTATTTCACTAGAAGCTGAACTCCTTGTTCAACAGGGTGCATTTCATGTGACAACATGTTGAACACACCAAAATACTTAGAGGGAGGGGTGAATCAACATTCTATCAAATTTCAAACCCTCTAGATCAAACCAATACTTCAACACTACAACATCAACATGAACATGAAAGATGGTCATAATGCACAACATAATACACCACCAAATATATGTGGAAAACCATCCAAGGGAAAAACCACAGTGAGAGAAGTTGCTAGGAGCTACTGTCCCAATCCAACCTCACATTATGAATTAAATTTATAACTTTTTTTTAGGGCTACAACCCAAGGAAGCTACAACTCCCTAATTGAAGGTTTCAGGGTCACTCCCAAGGAAACTACATCTCCTTGATTAAACTTTGTTTTAGGGCTACAACCCAAGGACGATACTACTCCCTAATCTGAACATAAACTCAAGAAATTATATTACAGAATGATAGTCCTCCAACTATCTAAAATTGACAATTAAGCTCACTCCTTTTGATGATTGCAATTCTGCTTTGTCACTTCTCTTTTGATGATTGCAATTATGATCAATCACTTCTTCATCTGTCTTCTCATTTTCTTACTAGCTCACTACTTTCAACAATCAAGAAGTCTCAAGCCTTTGGCTCACGACCTCCAACAAAAAATTAGGCACACTTCTTCACTTCCCTTCTATCATAGAGATATGATCAAGATGAAACCAGACAAGACCTAACACTTCTGCTCTTTCTTTTCTAGTAACTCACCCAATTATCATAATGCATCACACTCATTATTATTCATCCTTCACCCTAGATCAACTAGGTTTACAATTTATACATGTTATTTCATTGATTACACTCACATGTCAGGTTACAACAATAATAATATTATATTTGTAAGTCAATCAAAGATAAAACTAATAATATAAAACATGTAGAGGGAAAGACCAAAAAGACTACATGAAACAAAAGGAAGATGAACACACCTTTCAAATTCCAACACATGCTTAACTTGGTCCTAAACAATATTCAAACCTTTGGTCTTCAATAGAAAAAATCTGCATGCTTCATAAATTCAAATTAGGTCGGTCATAAGCAAGAACACATGAAACGTGTAGCATGTCAGAATGACCCATACTATAACACATTAAGACACTTCATACACTCCACACAATATTAAGCTTGTGGTGCAAACCCTCAACATAGCTTAGTCGGCTAGTAGAACATCCATTCTGGACCACAACCAATTTCAGAGAAGCTAGAAAACACCTTGCAGAGAAACAAAAAACATCACAAGTATTCATGAACAATCTCATTCATACGTTTGACAATTTCATGCAGAAACAAGTTGACACAAGAAAACAAACAATGAAACTAGTCACTAGACACCACAATCCTATACTCTGCCATCTTCAACTTTCTTTGCGAAAAGACTAATGATATGAAAATTTGGATATACCACCTTCACAACACACTAAACTTAAATTTTGAACCACACTTGACCAAGTTCGCAAATGTGGAGAAATGAAAAGCCAACCTTTACACCACTAAGAACATCCTCATAGAGTCAACAGGGACTTGAATATGCCACTCTCAAAATAAAATTTTTGGTAACTCAAATGATTTGAAACTTGGTCATACATGCCTTGACACACCCTGAATCTATCCTCCAAACTACAAGAGAAAAAACATCATTAATAGAGAAATGTGGAGCATTTCTTAGAGACTCTGGAAACCAAACAAGCAAACTGCAATAAACTCCACTGAACTTTTGACATCAATGACAACCAAACTATAACAATCCCCCTCTTTATCATTGATGGGAAAACCATCCTCACCACTTTGGTGTACTATCTTCCCCTCAGTCTCTCCCCCTTTGACATCAAGGAAAAAGGGCGAAAGGACTCCCCCTTTTGACAATCTCTCCTTGAAGCAACAACCACTACTTGGTCCCCCTAAGAGGTAGGTCCCATTAGTCCAGGAATAAAGAATGACTTCAATTACTCTCGGGTCATCCCATAATAATGGGTTACACTTTTTGGCCAAACTTAACATTGAAATCAACATTTAAAAAAAAACTTCACTTTCTAACACCTATAGTAGGTAAATTGTTAGGAATTTGAAAATGATGTAAACTAGTGATTTGTGATATTTTGTTTGTAGATTATAAATATATATTTTTAAAAAAATTGAAATTAAATTGTAAATTTTTTGTGTCTCCTTCGATAACTAGTTTTTAATAGTAAACAACATTTTTTAAAAGTGGTGTGTACTTCGGCTCGCATAACTTTTTTTCTACAAAAGATATTTTTTTTATTCTTTTGCATTTAGGTTGGTAATACTAGTATCTAGTGCTTTCATTTTGTTTCATAGTGTTTTGTTGAATATTTTTCTTTTAAAATCTAAGTTTTGAAGTCAAACCAATTATGATTTAGACATAGGTGCACTTCGACTCACAAAACTTTTTTGGTATGTATTGAAATTCAATTTTTATTTTTTTGTTGGAATGAGGACATCAATACCTAGTGCGTATATATTTTTATTTATTTTTCTCAAATTTACTATTTTTCCACAATGATTTTTCACTAGACTTAATGTTCAGTGAAAAACCTATGTTTAATAAAACTAAAAAATAAAATATAAGATAAAAAAAAAATATATTAAATTTATACTTGTTGGAAAGCACGTTTTGATCACTAAAACCCTCCGACTTGGTTTATCAAGTTGACTCCATTTAGACCTCCTTCTCGGGCTTTGATAGTTAGAAAAATGCATAAAAAATTGAAATGGTGGAGGGGAAGGTGAAAAAAGGGGGGTTTGAATGAACCCCCCCTATATGGTACAAGTGGGGGTTCATTAGAAGGAGGGGAGGGGGGTGGGGGGGTTCATTCGAAGGGGGGGAGTTCATTTGAACCCCCTTCATTAGAAGAGGTAATCCATTTTAAATTTTTTGATGAGAATTTCTAATTTTTCTTCATGCGAAAAATTGTAACCCACTATTGTGGGTTTACCCTCCCTTTGGAAAGATGTACCAACTATAAATCTAGCAAGAAAAGGGAGGGGCAATTACCCCTAACTAATGCTTGAGATATTCAAATGTATCCTTTGCAAGTGCCTTCATAAAAATGTTTGCAATCTGATCCTTTATAGATACATGCTCCAACTTCACTTCTTTATTTGCAACCTCTCTGAAAAAATTATACCTAATTGACATGTGCTTGGTTCTATAATGCATCACTAAATTCTTTGAAATATTGATAGCACTTGTATTATCACATAGAATAGGAATGGGCTCATCATACTTTATCTTGATATCCTTCAACGTTTTCTTCATCAACAACACTTGAGTACAACAAGATGCTGCAACAATATACTCTACTTTTGTTGTTGACAAAGATACTGAATCTTTCTTCTTACTATGCCATGAAACCAACCTATTTCCTAAAAAGAAACCACCACCCCTGGTACTTTTTCTATCATCAACATAACCAACCCAATCAGAATTAGTGTATGCACTCACATCAAATTTATTACCTTTTGGATACCATAATCCATAATCTAGAGTGCTCTTCAAATATATGAAGATTATCTTGACTTCCTTCACATTAGTTTCTTTAGGATTACCTTGAAATATTGCAACCATACATACTACATGCATAATATTAGGTCTTGAAATAGTTAAGTACAACAAACTTCCAATCATGGATCTATATAGAGTCTGATCAGCTAGGGGAGACTCATCATCCTTTCTCAAATGATGACTAGTTACCATAGGAGTACTCACAAGATTGTAGTCTTCCATACCTAGCTTATTCAACATCTCCATGACATACTTTGCTTGAGAAATAAAGATAGGTCATCATCTCTTACCACATGTAATAATATGATCTTCACAAGATTGTCAAAGTTGATGTGTCCCATTCTCCTATGCCAAAGCCAACATTCACTTGATTGTCCTAGAAGACAAGTTCTCCCATTGACATCCCTTAGGTTTTATATGTCACCTTTTATCCTAGATCCTTCTATAACCGATTTTCAAGACTTTCCTTTTCTGATTTCACATCCACTTTCATTGAATATGAGATTGTGTACATTTTTTGTAAATATGACTCACACTAAGAAGATTATCTAATGTTGTATTGTGTTGTACATTGTGTTCATCTTTCATGTTCATGTTTATGTGGTATTGTTTATCAAATTTCAAACTCTCCAGATCAAACCAATACTTCAAACAATACCACAATATGAATAAAATAGGATAGTAGATCAACTAGTTTTACAATTTATACATGATATTTCATTGATTAGATTCACATGTCAGTCTACACCAATAAGAATATTATATTTGTAATTTGGTCAAAGATCAAACACACAATATGAAACATGTGGAGGGAAAGACCCAAAAGACCACATGCAACACCAAGAAGAGGAGCACACCTTGAAAATTCCAACACATGCTTAACTTGGTCCTAAATAATCTTTATAATTTTGATCTTCAATATAAAAATTCTGCACACTTCATAAATTCAAATTAGGCAAGCCATAAGCAAGAACACATGAAACTTGTAGCATGTTGACCTTCACAACATTGGTAGTACACATGAATGATAAAAAATTATTTACAATTCTTCTAGATGAGTCGACATGACCATACAACACATTCAAAAACTTGATGGACTCCACACAATCTTGATCTTGTGGCACACACTCTCAACATGCCTTAGTCGACTAGGGAAAAACATAACCCAAGAGAACATCCATTCTAGACCACAATCAGTTTCAGAGAAGCTAGACAAAACCTTGTGGAGCAAAAAAAACATCACAAGATATTTAGGAACACTCTCATTCATCCCTTTCACAACTTCATTTAGCAAAAAGTTGGCGCAAGCCAACATACAATTAAATTAGTCACTAGACAACATAGTCCTATACTTTGTCATCTTCAACTTTATCTGCGAAAGGACTAATGACATGAAAATTTGGATATACCACCTTCACAACACATTGAACTTAACATTTTAACTACACAACTAAGTCTGCAAATGCAAAGAAATGAAAAAATAACCTTAGAAATGCAAATCCAACCTTCACACCACTGAGATCATCCTCATAGAGTCAACACAAACTTGAATTTTTCACTCTCAAAAGCACCTTTTTAGTAACTCAAATTATTTGAAACTTGGATGGTGCACATGCCTTGATACACCCTAAAGCTATCCTCCAAACTATAGGAACAAAACATCATCAGTGGAGAAATGCAGAGCATTTCTCAAAGACTCTGGCAACCAAACAACTGGACTGCAACAAACTCCACTAAACTTTTGAATGACAACCAAACTATAACAATGTAGTAATGAAATGTATGGAGATCCCAAGTTGTGTATGTTCATGCATAATAGAGGACAGTGACTCATAGATCGATAGAATATTCAAAGATGATATGCCCAATATTAAGGTCATGATAAGGAAGGTAATTGGCAAACATTGTCTAGATTTAGATCACATTCATGACAATGCTTTGATTGCAATATTTCTATCCAACATTGTGTGATAAGTGGAAGGAAAATGATTAGTAAGTTAATGACATAACAACTATTAAAAGATTGTTTTGTAGCAGACACCATTAAGACCATCTCTGCCTAGGACAAGAACCCTGACCATGGACTCATTTGCGACATGGTGGAGGGTGACAAGGTTAAAAAAAGAAGGTATGAAATCACTACCAATCTATACAAAAGGTGATTCTTTAAGAAAAACTTGCAACCTTTACTGAATCATGTAATTGCCAGTAGAGGTCTATTTACTAAAGTTGAAGTGGGAAGGTTAACAAAGCTGGCTATGGGACTGATTACTTTGTACACCTACAAGTCCAAGTAGTGGCATGCTATTTTTGAAAACTTTGTACTCCTTCATTTCAATCAATACAATGAGAGATACCTTCTCTGGGAGAAGTTTGACATTTTTTTTTATATTATTACAATTATTTTCTAATATTATTATATAAATATCTAGTATTAAAAGAAAAAAAATCACTTATTGTTGTGAGAATTTTGTGTATACAAATTTAAGAAATTAACATTTTGAATACAAATCTAAAGAAGAAAAATATAAAAAGAGTAATGCTACCTTCTAATTTATTTTGCTTTCAATTTGGTTTGCTCTTTGTAATTTAAGTTGCTCCCAAATTTGCTCATTCCCTCTAATCATAATGCACCAACACTTTTAACCCAACACAAAAGAATTCACATTTAACTTATATCTTTTTAATTTGTAGATACCATTATTTAACATGACGATAATATATTTTCCCCTTAATTACCAGATTTAAATTTTAAAATAAACCTTGGGATATTATCTTGAACCAATTAATTCCCCTCATGTAATAATAAACAAAGCTTATATAATTAATTTATAAATAATAAATTTTATATATTAAATTAATTATTAAAGTGAGGTTGACAAAGTCATGGTGTGTTGGTTAATGATGATAATGTTGTTGTCTCCATCAAGATTTAAATTCTTATTGTTCTATCACTAGCTGATTTTTTGTCCCAACTACGTGATTGAATTCATGGGTTTGAATGTATGTTAATGCCATGGGAAGATGTACCTTAATTATAAAATTTTCGATTTAGGCCATGATATTTTTTATAAAATAATATATATATATTTTATAATTATTTAAATTGTTTTTCTTCCTTATAGAATAATACACCAAAAATGTGATATACTTGATTAAGGTCTAGACATACAAAAGATTAATTATACCTTTTCATTTTTATTAATTTTCTCCAATTTATATATCTCCAAATTGTTTTATCTTCTCTACTCACATTTCAACACTTTATTTTCTCACTCATTACAAAATTTTAATTTTTAAAATAAATTTTTGGATATGTAAAACTTTAAAATTAAATAAGCCAATACTCATGTCTACCATTCAATAATGGGCAAAGTTCACATCAATAATTCATAATTAATAATTTAAAAAATATTACTAGTTATAATTTAGTGATAGTTCAAAATAAAATTAAAAATGATTTTTTATATTTATAAGATAACCAACAAAATAATTATTAAATCTTATATATTTAGTTAAGATTTGGAAATACAGAAGATTAATTGACACTTTCTAATTTAGGTTGTTCTCAATTTTATTAATTTTTTTCTAATAGTATATGTGCAATGCTATAGCCTTGGTTGTGATCTTTTAGAAGGTATTCAAAAGAGTAATCAATCACTAATTACATATGTGTTCAAGGTTGCTATAATTAGATATGAATTTTATATTCATTTTATTTACGAGAGACCCTAAAGAACTAGTGGTGAAAGCTTCCTAATAGACCTAGTAAAGGATAGGATTAACTATATCTTATAAGACCTTATAAAATTCACATGGGAAGCCATCACATCCTATAGCAAGTTGCTTCTCAAGGTTTGTCAAAGTAAGGTGCTGGTCACAGAAGGTGCATTGTGAAGTGGGGAGCCTTGTGGACATCACATTCACACAATGTTGAACTTGATTGGATTTAGGTGAAGGTATTCGTGCCTAAAAGCCTATTGATAATGGTAGACAAAAGCTTGATGAATGAAAGGAAGTTCAAAGAGAAATTGTTTAGTAAACATTCTTTAATGTGATCGATCATTTGTAAGACTTGGTAAGCTCTAAAGGATTGAAAATTTTCCTTGGAAACCTTATCCCCAATTTTAATCTGCTGAAAGCGTGCCTTAAGTTGAGCTCCCAATATGGTTAAGGTAACATTTGATAGATGCAACCATTTGCGTATGCATTGGTATTATATGTGCAATAAATTTTGTCTTTTTGATCCTAATGTTGGTTGTTGCCACCTTGATTATGCATGGTTTATGTAGAATAATTTAAACTTGATATAAATATATATTTTAGATGCCTTAATAGGACCATGTTGTCCATACAACCTATTTGTAATCAATTACTTGGTGGAGCCCTCATCGTATATTGTCCTTGTTAACAATTTTTTGATTTGGTTATGCATTGAATGACAAATGGTGGACCCCAAAGCACTAAATATGTTATTCTACTTGAACATGTCTCTATTGAGTCATCAAACCATATTGACTCACACCTGTTACATTTAAAATATTAACCATAGATCTAACTTTGAAATTTGTTAAATCTAATGCTGAAATGTCTTAAAACTTAAAAACAAATGAATTGTAAAAATATCAATAAAAATCAAGAGAAAAAAAATTAAAAGACTTAAAATAAAAATACATATTTTCAATAAAAAATAAAAAATCTTTTAAAATTCACATTACCTAAATATTCATAAATCAAACTCTTCTTAAATTATAAAACTAGCACTTGCATCTAAATGAGGTTCAAGGATTAAGCCGATAGAAAACTAGATATATATGTTAATATGTTAGAGAGCATGTTAGGCATGTATGGATGCCATGTGCTACAGATTCTAGTTGTATGTGGTTGTATTAAACAATTAATTTAATAAGTGTTAAATAATGGAATGAAATAAACTTAGACAAATCTAGATTTTTTCTTAAAGAAATTAAGTATTATCTCATTTTCAAATATTTGCATATAGATTTAAAACATAAAGCAACACGAATGAAAAAGAAAGTTGCCATCAAATTCACAAAAACCATTGCAAATGGAAATAGTATGTTCCCATCCAGTTGGAAAATCAATATTTAATTGACTTTTACATGATAAGTGAGATTTGTGAGGCTTTTACCATGAAATGAAAGTTGATTTACCAATAAACGGAATGAAAACTTGTTTTCAGATGACCCAATAGTGATTTGCAGACGCCAGACTTATTTTAAATTCAAATCTCACACTATATATAACTTATCCACTAATAACTTAAACACAATGAACACCCACAAATTGTATAACAATAAATTTTTCTTAAAAAACTCTTCACCTAAATCTGTGTTCCCTCTAAAATCTAATTTCAAATCCTTCCACCCAAAACTTTAAAAAGCCATAATAAAACCATTCCTCCTACCACTCAATACAAGTAATAGTATACCCACCCAAATGTGTTTAGACCACTAACTATTTGTTAAACTTTTTCATTATATGATCAAAATTCACACAATATCAAAGAAAGAGATTGAGATCAACCTTGCAGGAAAACACACTTTAAGAGGTATGAGAAAGATCTACGTTGCATCCGTTCACTTAGTTTTTATGGCCAATTAGTAATGTACTCTATGACTCAGTTATACTTGTTTTACTGCCACTCATATTACCGCTAAGCTAAGCTACTTAGTCCCTTTATATTTCAGATTGTAGCTCGTGCTTCTAATACATATTAACCATCTGTGTAGTAGCCTGCTGTAGTTGGTTAGCCGTACAATAGTGTATCAATAGGCTATTCACATATGGGTGCTTTTGAGTTACTGTTATTGTTGTGAATAATTATTTTCCAATGAACTTATCAATTGTGATAATAATGCTAGTGGAAGTAGGTGATGAAAATATTCTTAACAAATTTATGCTAAACCTTATATAGCTAATACTCTAACAAAGATGGATATCTCATCCAATACAAAACCAGCCCATAATGCTGGTAGTGCTGAAATATTGATGAATAGTTATAGCTGCAATGGATTATAATGAAATAGTCGAGAGGAGAAAACAAAACTAAATCTAATAAGTTAGAACAAATTCCACAGGGATTTCATCGGCCACAAGAAAACATGCACAGTTGCACTTCATTATAAGGATAAAAAATCAAAAAAGTTTCTTATTTTTTTCAAAGATCCAATGAAAAAGCAATATCAATCTTCTCAGTGCCTGTCAATTTATTTCTTCTGCCTTTTCTAAGTTGCAGAATATATGAACATAACCAAAGATCTACGATAGGCCACAAAGGAGATCCCACCAAGAAAACAGTAAACAAGATCGCATAAAACTGAGCTGCCTGAAGAAAATGCAGCAAGTCAAAATTCTTAGTCCAAAATACTTTTAATGGAGTTCAAAAATAGGTAACCTGTAAAAACACATCTAAGTATACTTGCAAACTATTTCCTCTAGAAGGCCTGAACCTTCATAGGAACAACCTCCAGTTTCATGGATTTGATGTTCTTTGTTAGAGCCCATTACTTTCTCAGAGCTTTGTGGAATGAGACCAGATGAAGATGCCTCGAGATTAGGGTTCGCTTGGCCAAGTCTATTATTTGTTGCAGGGAAGGCAATTATGACATTGTTAGTGGGAGTGGGAACAATGCTGTTAGTTCCAGGCACCTGAAGATTGTTCTCCATGAGTTCTGCACCTCTCTCTGCCTCTGTTCCAGACCCTCTCCCACACCTTCTTCCTCTCCCACGCCCTCTTCCTCTGCCTCTACCCCTGCCCCTCTCTCCGCCTCCCCCTACCCCTCCCCCTCCCCCTCCCCCTCTGCCCCTGCCCCTGCCCCTGCCCATCTCTCCGCCTCTACCTGTAGGATTCGCTGCAGCCTCAATGACATTGTCCATTGCACCCTCAACGCATACTTAAATAAATTCAATTCAAACAACTATAAGTTATGATAAAGTTTAGTTCTAAATAAATAATACTAGGCTATTTAAAGTGCCAAATCATATAATAACTATTTTTAGAATAAAACATTACAATTTAAAATATTTATTATTTATTTTTCGATTATCAATTTTCTGTGATGAAGATGGAGAGATCAATTTTCAAGTTTAAAAACAATTTTCATTAATATTTGAAAAAAAGCTATACTAAATTATATGATTTTATAGAAAAATTTAAAATATTTTAACATTTAAATTAAAATAAATATTCATTCAATTCTATAGAGAAAGTTTTTTTTTTGGTTAACCTAGGGTTGTCTCCACGACTCAGCCCAGCCAGCATGTTCTCTTTACAGGGCGAGCTGGGGCAAGTTGAGGTGAAACTAGCCCAACAAACCACATGCATCACATAAGCCCGGGTTTCAGAGTCAAACTTGAAACCTATGGGGAGCAAACCAACAGCCCAAACCAACTTGGTTATCTATGCGGGCTCATAGATAAAGTTTTCTTTAATTTATGTTTTACTTCATAAAATCTAAAATCTTATTGTAATACATTTTGTTCCATTTTGAAAAAGAAAAAGTAAAATTTTAAATTAACAAATTATTTTCTATAAATAGTTAAAAATGTCATATACTTTTACTTAAATTTGAATTATAAAATTTCTTAAAAATAGATTGAAATTTAAATTAACTCTATTTAAAATTTGAAAATAATTATTTTTAAATAAAACTATATGCTTCTAAATATTAAGATTAACAAGGACAAACTAATTTAAAAAATATTATTTTATTAGTAATCAATTTATTACTTTCAAAATTATTTAGTATATTCTACAAATTAAAAAAAATATTTTATATCAAAATTATAAAAAGTTTATAAATAAAATGAAATAAAATAATAAAAGATTATTGAATATAAAAATACTTCTTAAATTTCAAAAGAAAAATAATATAGACAAAGAGATCTTTTATAATATAATAAAATAATAATAAAATTAAAATATAGTTTTGATGCCCTTTCTCTCCTTATCTCTCTATCATTTATGAAAAATTGAAGAATATCTTGTTTTCTATGAGAATCTTTGCAAATAATTCATATTTTTAATTTTTTTAAGAAATATAAACCTCTCATTAATTGAGAAAAATAAAATATCCGTAATTATATTAAAAAATATTCTTCAAAAATTCAATATTATAAATGTCTTAATATTACACAGTTGAATCCACAAAATACAAAAAGAAAATGTTTGCTTATTGTTGTAAGAAATATGTGTATGCAAATTTAAGAATTAACATTTTGAATAAAATATAAACAAAAAATACAAAAAAGTAATAGTACCTTCTAATCTATGTTGCTCTCAATTTGATTTGTCAAGAACTAACATTTTGAATACAAATCTAAAGAAAAAATACAAAAAATTAACAATACCTTCTAATTTATATTGCTCTCAACTTGATTTGCTTTCTGTTATTTAAGTTGCTCCCAAATTTGCCAGACCTCTCTAATCACAACACACCAACACTTTAATATAATACAAAAGAATTGATGATAATATATTTATATGATGATAATATATTTTCCCCCACATTACAAAATTTAAATTTTAAAATGAACATTGGGATATTCTCAAATTTTAATATTGAACCAATTAATCCGTTTACTTCTCATATTTTAATAAATAAAGCTTACATAATTAATAATCTTAAAATATTAAATTAATTATAAAATGTGATTGATAAAATTATGGTGTGTTGGTTAATGATGATAATGTTGTGGTAGTCACCAATATTTAATTCTCATGAGGTTTTTATCCTCTCTAGAATTAAAATTTTAAAATATTTTTTTTGACCTATAAAAACTTAAAACTAAATGAGCCAATCCTCACACCTTCCATACAATAATTAGAAAAACTCATATAATTTTTTAATAATTAATAATTTAATAAATATTATTAATTATAATCTAATCATATCTTTTATTACATTTTTTATAATTAATATATTTTTTACAATGATACACTTTTATATATTTTAAAATATAGAAATATAAAAGATTAATGAATGGGTAATTAAGGTTTCTCCTAATTTTATCTAATTTAAATGACTCTCAAATTTGTTTGTTCTCCAAGCAATCACACAACTATTTAATCTAAACAATAAAGACCTTAATCCAACAATGAAGCACAAATGCACATAGAAATCAGATTAATAAAACAATACAACCTCAACTCCTATGCCATAGTTGAATCACCTCCATTGCTCTTCTCCATTTTTCTTTATTTGTTCTTAAATATGTAGTATGCAATATACTCAATGAACTTGATATTGGCAATTGATAGCTTGATCTCTTGATAGAAAAACTTCAAAGATTGTGGTTAACCTTGAAATGAAGATGATGATTTTCTTTTATAAAAATCTCAACTCAAATGAAGGGCTAGGATTAGATGATGAGGTACAGTGATCAATGGATGAGGTTGATTGAGACAAGGATAAGAAGAAATGGACAAAAACTCAAGGATAATTTTGGAGAGGGAAAGTGAATAATTAAATAATTAAAAATAATTATTTAATTATAGAAGAAATGTGGAACCTTAAATATTAAATAATTAAAAATAATTATTTAATGAGAGAAAGAGGAAAATGATAAATAATTAAATAACTAAAATAATTATTTAATTATAAGGATACCTATAGGATAAATAATTAAATAAATACAATTTATTTAATTATGGAGAGAAAAGGCTAATGAATAATTAAATATTTAAAAACAATTATTTAATTATAGAAGAAAATGAAAATAAATAATTAAATAATTTTTTTTTTTAATTATGAGGGAAAAAGGGGTTGTTAGTGACATAATTTAAATAAAGTTAGATATTTATTTAAATTAATAAAAGAAAGAATACGATAAAGTGAATTAATTAAACACATTATGTCAAAGAATAATCAAGAAAATTTAGCCCAAGATAATGCCCAGTGTGCCTCAAAAAACGTAGGATAGGATGATGCCCCCTTGGAAAATTTGACATTTTTTTGAAAATTTCAAAAGAATTTGGCAAGTTTATCTATAAGCTAATTTAATAGGTGCAAATGTATTAGCGATGAAAAACTAGGTTGAAAAGTCGATCTAGGGTCTAATATTTGGGTTCAAAAGAAAAACTTGATGTGGCTAGTTATGAAGGGAGGGGCCCATTAGGGAAAATTAGGTTATAAATATGCCCTAAGGGGTGAAAATAGGTCATTTGTGTACTTTTTCTATAGGAGATTAGGAGCTCTAGTTTGGGATTTCTTGAAAAGCTACTGTCAGAATGTCACTTGTACTAGTCTCTGGACGTCATGGGTATCAAGTATAAACATATGGATGCGATGAGGGCTCAAGCACGACAGTTTGTATCCAAACCTTACTTTGTGATTTTGTCAAATTTACATAGATTTTAGGGCTCAAAGAAGGGCAAACAAATATGGTGTAGTTTCTACACTGCAACTGTCAGTGCATTTTCACCATAATTGTTGTGGTGCGACATAATTGATTTAGATAGTTAATGGGTGTTTTCAACTTACAATTGTAAACTACATAGTAATTATTGTGGTGCGACACATATGAAGGATGGTGCGACACAACTGCCAAAGTGCGATGCAGTTGAATGACAAAAATGACACATTTGTAAAATGGGATTGCAATTGACATGTGTGACACATATGAAGGGTAGAACGTCGCATCTGATTGATAGGAAAATTCAATAAATTTTTAACAAATCTTAGATATATAGTTGGTCATATAGGCTAATTTAGATGTTGCGATTAACATGACACACCTTTTGGTGGATGTAGGTGAGATTAGACTCAATATATGCGTGTGAGAGTTGACTAGGGTCCTTCGCCCTTTGAGATCATCTAGTCGTAGAGGAGAAAAACACACTGACTACATTAGGACTCTATCATGTGACATTCATGCTCGTGGTGTAGGCTAATCAAGGTTTACTAATAGCACTAGTAGAGAGGTGGCAGTTGGAGACAAGTTCTTTCCACCTAGTGACTGATGAGGTGACTGTGACACTTGAGTATGTGTGGAGGATTTTGTGGATTCCCATCCATGGAGAGTGGGTGGTTTACAAAATAGGGAGGGGATTAGCAACTATTTTGCGAGTCTTTGAGACAAATTCCTTGGTAGAGCTCAGGGTAGAGGACTATGAGATTAGGTGGGACACCCTGGCTGATAGGTATGAGAGGTTGATTATGGTATTGTGCTCAATGATCAATAGAGTGGTTTTCCCTAACAGATGCAGACATTATGTACCATCACCATGGGTGAGGAGTAAGCACTTTGGCTATGCCTAATAATTCTTGCCTCTAGCATCTCTTCAACAAAATTTTCTATCTCACCCTTTTGTAAATGTGGATACTTGTAAGGTCTAATGTTGGGTGAATGGTTCCCTAGAAATAGTTTTATGACATGATCATGATCCCTCTTAGAAGGAATTCCCTTAGGAATATCTCCTAAAAATATTGAGTGACAATCAATTATTGCTTGTAAATTTGGATGGGTGGGAGCCTTAGATTGAGAGACTTCTAATGAAAATAATTGGGCCACAAATTCATCAACTCGGGTTTCTTAAGAAATTTTTTCATTTGATGAGATATTACCATTTTTGGGGACCTTGTCTTCAATACTCTTACCTCTACTAGGTATTTCCTTCTGATTAAAATCTCATCAAATGAAAAAGTTGCTTAAGAAACCCGAGTTGATGAATTTGTGGCCCAATTATTTTCATGATATTACCATTTTTGGGGACCTTGTCTTCAATACTCTTACCTCTACTAGGTATTTCCTTCTGATTAAAATCTCATGAATAGTTCTTGGAAGTTCATCTCAATTGTTCCCAAAGTAGTAAACAATTGTACTCCCCAAAAAATATATGTTGCACCCATGGATATCACATACATTAAGCTATCAAGGTGATAATATCTCATAGATAATTTAATGCTATGACACTTCCCAAAACAACTAACAATACCACCATCTGTAATAAAAAATTAAACTCTGGAGTTCGATATATATATAAAAAATTAGATGAGTAGCCAACTTTTTGTTGGTAAAATTCTTAGTACTACCTGATTCAATCAACACTGTTACTTTCTACTTCTTTAAGAAACCCACTGCCTTGAGAGTTTGTGGAGCACTAAAAACTAAGAGTGAATGACAAGAAATGATTAGTTTAGAATCATGTGATTCCTTATTTGGCTCCCTTTCATCCTCTAATATGGGTTCCTCCTCTTCTTCCTCACTTGGACCTTCAATACAGAACAATTTATTTTCACTACATTTATGTCCTCAACTGTATTTGCTATCACAATTGAAACACAACCCTTTTTATATTTTCTCCTTAATTTGTTGTGGAGTCAACCAAGTAGGTTGAGGAAGCTAAAATGTTAAATATCCTAAATCTCTCTTGTCACATTAGCCCCTTGCTTATTAAGAATCAAATACTTCTCCTCTACCCTGTGTGCTAAGATAAAAGTCTCATTTAAAGAGATAGGAATAAACATGTGTACCTCATGTTGAATGTGATCCTTGAGACCACCCACGAATAAATCATTCAATTTCTCATCTATAATTGTATCCAAGTTCTTAAGGATAGATTTTGAAATCGCTAAATATAATCCATAATTGATCTCATTTGTTGAATTTTAGCTAGCCAGTTGAAGAAGTTATCTATCACACTAAATTTCTATATTGTGCTCAAGGAGTTCCTCCATAAAAACTAACCATGAGACAATGAGATCCTTTTTCCTTCGGTAGGATTTGAGCGATATTCACCTTCCAAATAAATTGTGTAGAAACCCTAATTCTGTAATAATTCGCTCAATTCTGCTGCAGTTTCTCTGAAATTTAGATTGTATCTTCTTTAATATGGTCTTCAAAAAACCTTTAAAAATTAACAAAAAAATGCCAAAATCTCAAAGATAAGCTCTTCCCAAAATCGCCTCCAACATTGAGGAAATGTCTTGCCTCTATGGTGCCAAGATCATGCTTTGATACCACAGTTTGTAATAAAATAACTTACATAATAGAAGAATATGATATTAAATAACTACAAATACTTGATAATAACTAAGAATAACAAGCCACTTTGAGAGGGAAAACCTCCCAATATCTCCAATGAGAACATAATTCACAATATGTTGATGAAATAAGACTCACAACCTATTTATGCAAGGAGGGGAAGTTTGAAGAGGAAAGTATTATAATGGAAAGGATTTTGAGTTGTTAAGGTTGGGGTGTTGAGATTACCTTATGATGAATACTAGGGTATAGGGTGGTCAAAATTTTGACTGTGAAAGACTTATTTTGGAGTGCAAAAAATATGGTGTCCACATGATATCATGATTATGTCAACAAGAAACTCTAACAAAATGATGATGTTAGTAAGGATGGAAAGGTTCACAACTTTGATAGAAAGATGATATTAGCATAATGTCAACATGATATCATGATGACATCATCATGATGGCTTAAATCTAAATGGAAGGATATTCCATTAGGATTAAGTCTAGACCATTAAAACACTTAGGCAATTCTTTCAGATTGACATAGATTGGGAAGCAAAGCATGTAGAAATATGGTAATGACAAATGGAAAAGTTTGAAGGCCTAAAAGGTCCATAAGTATTAAAGTAAAACAAGTGGAACTTGAAGCTATGAGAGCATGATGGAAATGATATGAGGGTCAAGGTATGATCGACACCCCAATACCAATAGAATTAGAAAATTTTAACAATGAAGGAACATGTTTTCAAGGTTGGAGGGGAGATGGATGGTGGGATGATTGAGTCTAAAACCTTGGAAAAAGAGATTAAACTTCAACAAACTACTGAGGGTGTGAAAGGAGCAATACAAATGGGGGATCTTGGTTTGAAACTCTGATCATGGAAAAAATAAGGCATTAACACACTTCAAGACTGGATAACTAGCATGAAAACAATATTTTTTTTGACAAAATAATCGATTCTACATTTAAAACAAATTTCAAAAGCATAGAATAAACTTTCAAAAAAAGGGTGAATGAATATGCAATGGTGATGGAGGGACAACAAGGATCTAGGATCCCACCATGCTCAAAATGGTTGGAGGGTGAGATTAGAATAACATAAACATGATCAAAAGGATTATGGAAGTGGAGACATTAGTTGAAGGTCAAAACTATACAACAACAGGTGGTAGGAAAAACATGGTGAAGTAATGCTAAAGGTTTAGTTGGAGGTGGAAACCCTACGGGTGTAGTTGGAATAATTACATCATTGTATAATGATGAATTTATCATGATGTCATATTAATGACATGTTTGTTTAGAAATGATATGTTAGCAGGTGGGGGTGACCTTACGTGAGGTTAAGTGCAAGAAGTTGGGTCCATGAAGAGGGGAACCGAAAAAAATCTTGCATACGCATTATGGATCGGGTACCCAAGCCTAAATTCATAACGTGTATGCGTTATGATTCGAGTACACGAACCTAAAATGCGTACAAGTTTTGAAAAGAGTATGCGTTCATAGAGCTATTTTTTTAAAAAAATAAGCGGCTGTGAAAACCATTTTCATTGTCACTTTTAGCATGCCAGAAGGAGAAGCAGATTGCGTACGCATTTTAGAGGGCAAGATTCGTTTAAATTTTCACTACCACCTCCTCCCATCGACGCAACCGACCTCAACGACCTCCAAGTTGGTTGAATTCTACCATATTTTTGCATTATATCTTGTATTTTTGTTTTATAATTGATATATATATTATTTTGTTTAGTTTGTTTTAGTTTAATATTTTATAGTTTTTAAATTGCATTTAATTAACCAAAAACATCAATGAAACAAACAACATAAAATTCTAAATCGAAAACCATACAAAATAAACCTAAATTCGACACATTTAATTTAGCAATTTTAAAACCCTAAACCCTAGGTTCTAAAAAACATAGGTCCTTAAAAACTAATTTACCTAGAACGTTGATCCTTGGACCTAAACCCTAAAATATAAACTAAAACCCTATTTGTAGGTTAAAGTTAGGTTAAAAATAGGGTACAATTAGGGTTTGGGTTAAACTTTAATATATATAGTTAGAGCTCAATTACAATTAGGTTTATGATTAGGTTTAAGTTTAATATTAGAATTCAATTACCTGGTTAGGGTTCAATTAGGGTTAAAATTCATTAGGGTTAGGGTTCTAAGAAAAATATTCGAGTAAGGGTTGAGGTTAGGGTTTGTATTCAACTAGGTTTAGAGTTAGGGTTAGGATATAATTATGATTATGAATTAAAATTTAAGATCAAGGTTACGGTTAGGGTTGGAGTTAGAATTAGGGTTCAATTGGTGTAGGGTTAGGGTCAAAATTAAATTTGGATTAAGGTTATGGTTGTAATTTTGATGAGAGTTAAACATTCAATCAATATTTAATTAGGGTTATGATTAAGGTTTATATGCATTTAGGGTTAGGGTTCAACTAAGGTTATGATAGGATTTAATTACAATTAGGGTTTAGGGTTAGAGTTCAAGTTAAAATAAATTAGGGTTCAAGTTATAATTAGGGTCTATGGTTCAAGTTAGATTAGTGTGAGTGTTAGGGTAAGGTTTAGAGTTAAAATTCAAGGGTTGCACTTAGAAATAGTGCTATTTATTTTAATAATCAAGTTGGGTTTATGTATATTGTTTAAACTTTATATGTTATATTCGATCTCATGGACCGAAGTTTTTTGGAGCTATTGATTACAAAAATATTTAAAAAATTCTAGTATATAATAAAATACTATTATAAACCCTAAAACATTGCATACTTTCACATGTATAAATATGATTTCATTGTACAATTAAATTTAAATTTAGTGAAGTCTTTGTGTACTTAAAGAAGCCATTTTCAATATGTCAATAAAGCTCAAGCTCATCTTTGTTTATTTTGTATGTATTGCAATTACCGAGTTAGCATATATCTATGTGTCCCTTTGAATGAATTTTATTATTATTTTATTCTTATCTAAATAGTATGCTTTGAAAACAATGAATGAGATTATAAATTAATGTTTGTGTTAAACTTATAATTTCTTCTTAACTACTTTTTCCCACTATAGAGAACTTGTGTCTCTTATCATGAAATTTGAAAATTTAGATAAATAAATTTATGTCCTCGCATTTAATTAAATTCTATGTCATACTTGATATTTATACACATGTAAATTCACAATTGATATACCTTAGCTCTATAGATATACTCTTGTTGGGAAACTACCACACCTATGAGTAAGTGTCCCCTCGCCCCAAAAGATAAAGCTCTAGAGACCCATAAAAACTTAGAAGAATAAATTACTTATTGATGAATTAGTCAATTAATGATAGGCTTGATATTTATGAGCTCCATTGAGCACCCTTGTCTAACAATTTAATCCTTTAATATAAATAGAATTTAGTATAATTTTTACTTGAATTAAACTACATGGTTGTCATCATTTACCCATTTTCACACTCATTCTTGAGTTGTTCATAACCTAAATTATCTTGGGGACCTTTCAGGTTCTCTCTCTTTTTCCACATTTATATATGTAATAGAAGACACTCTAAACAAGCCCTAACCTCCTATTAACACCCAATTTGAGAAATCAAAGTTATATATCTAGACATGTGTCTTATTTTTCATTCTTTAGTCCTTTACATATAGAAATTAAATGGTTCCTCACCTCATGTTCACAGTCTCTTTTCTAATTTTCTTATATAATTTTTCCAATAATGATTCAAAGAAACCTCATTTTTGATATCGTAGCCTTAAATGTGAGCTCTCAATTCAAGTGATACATTTTATCCAACTCCTAGTTTAAATGTTGATGGTGATTTATTTAAATAAATCTTAAGTCATGTTACCTTAATCCATGTGGTTTTATTTATTTTAAATAAATCAATTAATGTACGTATCATCAAATTTAGCTATAGTTTAATTATCAAGTGATATCTAGCTAAAAATAAGTTTATGGATTCAATTTAATGTGTACATGCTATGGATTTTTTAATGTTATAAATTGAATGGTCTTCAAATGAATTGTATTTTGAATTTGTGCACGTTCAATGTGATTTTTAAATAAATTTCAAATTGTGTGCATTATTTAATTAGTTTGTTGATATATATATTTTAATTGTTTAACATGCAGTTGCCATTTGGTTACATTCACATGGATCCCGTATTTAACATAGAGGATTTTATGCCTAAACCACAAATTCTTGTAGATCCCATAGATCCAAACCCACCACCACAACAAAACCCCACGCCTCCAAACTCTCCACCTCCTAACCCCCCACCCCCCATAGAAGATCAGGATCAGTTGAGAGAGAGCATTAGGGAAAATCTTATTGTGATTCAAGGAAATATAGATCTGGTAAAAAATGAGCCTAGAATCCCCCCCATCTCGCATGGTTTGCATCTACAATGCAAACTATTGTTGATTATGTTCGATCTGTTGATGTAGACCTAGATAGGTTCCATCAATGGAGAGAAGAGAGGAGACAATTCTATGCAGATAGATTGTCTTATAAATAAATTAATGACCTTAAAATTACCAAACAAGCCATGTGCCAGTATTTTTTTAACCCCCAAACTAACCAACCAATTCCACCCACCAAAAACCGAATTATGGTGTAGGCACCCCTAGATAGCTGCACATTTTTGGGATAGATGGTGGATGGTGTTTGATAGTCCACCACATGGAAATTCAGAGGTGCCCCTATAATTTTTGAGAAAGTTATGGGTTGAGTTTAAAACCCAACTATTTTAATATGAGGTCATTTCAGGGAGTTGGGCATGGCATGCCCCAACCTAGATTAGGAGCACGTGATGATCCTTAGTGACATGCTCCGATTGCTCATATTGTTCCTCCTCCTTCTCCTGGTGTTCCCACTGCATTTCAACAACAAACCATGTTATCGACATTAGGAGCATTGAGTTCACTTTTAGGATATCTCACCCATCAGACTACACACACGACGACTGAAGTGGTCAATAGAGAGCATGGATGCTCGGGCAATAGGAATACTGATGCATCCACTTCAGGTGACCCACATGCATTTGAGACAGAGTCATATATGGATTTACTATATTCTGAGCATCATCCTACACAAGTATGTTCATCTTTTGAACTTAATTTTTTTTTTGAAATGTGCAAAATTCATGTAAATAATAACATTAAATTATATATATAATACAATATTAATTAAATAAGTGTTTGGTGTAGACGCATGATCACAAAATTCCTGAAACTCAAAATGATCGTGTCTATATGTTGAGTGTTGTAGATCTGGGCTCACCTTTTGGTCAGGTACTTAAACCAATATATATTAAATTTAGTTTGTGTGGATATATCTAATTTATTTTGAATGTGTACACATGATGTGTGAATTGATATATTATATCTAGATGTAGGGAGGTCATATGATACCTAGTGCTGACCAATCACAAGTTGTGGTGAGTGCTCTTGAGACATCATCATCTCAGGTGCGTGCTTTCAAAAGTTTGTTAAGTTTGAATTAAATACACATCATAGATCTAATTTAATTTATACATTTACATACACATGCGTGAATGATCTATACAAATTGTTGTACATCTATATGTAGGGATTTCATGAGATACCCATCACACATGCACCTGAGACATCATCAACATTTATGCATGGGAAATCTCAGGTGTGTGATCATGAGGTCATATCATTCGAGGTTGTAAAATTTACTAAATCTCCTAAATTTTTTTATGGATCTTTTAAATATATATATATATTCGAGGTTTTACCATATTGATTGCTTTATATGAATATGCAGGATATAGTAGATCAGGCATTTGGATCTTCTCAAGTGACATTTATGCTACCCGTTGAACAAAATGTGCGAGTAGATTCACACGATCATATGGTAATTTATGCATACTAAAAATCATTTTTATTGTATTTACTAGATATTTAATTAAATTTATATTTTTTTATTATCTAAAAGTGTATATTTTCAAGTTTAAATATGTTTTAATTATATCAAAATTTCTAAATAACTTTAAATCTAATTTCAACTTTCTTGTACTCTTTTACAACATGATGCACCTGTACATCTAATCGAAATGGAACAAAGATGAGACTTGATTTGACTGATCGGCCTAATAGTTAGATGGTTTTAAATTTTAAATGGACTATAGATCTCTAGTTTTATTTAAATATATGTGTTGGACTTGACATATACATATTTGTGTTTATTTATATCAGTTGACTTTAATGTGATGATTATATATGCAGTCAATTATGATTGTGTTATGTTCATTTTGATGATTATATGCACTCATGTATGTAGATCTAGATATTTTATCTAATTTTCAAGTAATACATGCACTATATAAATTCTTATCTCTACAATCAATTTCATATATATAATTTATCACATGGTTAGGTGACAAATTAAAAAATTCCTTAAATAGTTTAGATTATATTCATAATAAATTAAGGGAAGGTAATTTTAACTATTTTCCAATTCTAGCAAATATTTGAATCAATAAACAAAAATCTATCTCCTTGTATGTATAAAATGTATAATCTATACAATTGAATAATTATATAAAATGTGGTAAATACAAGACATGAAATGTATAATCTATAAAATTGGAACGAGATATTTAAAAAGTGACGAATAAGTTCATTGAAGTTCATACATCGAACAAACATATATAATGTATATTGATGTTTAATACAAATATATAACGTGATGAAACATATATGTGCACATGTATATACAATTATTTAGCTTATCAACTTTTAGGTGAAGACCAAAAATTGATATTTACATAGTCTCTTGATAAAATATTTTTTAAGTGATAATCGCATGGTAGACCGACTTGATGAGAACCTACAAAAATAATTAATGTAAGTAAAGTAACTATTATTTTTATGAGTCATTTAAGTAAAAAATTCATGCGAGAAAAGAACAATATATAGTAAAAGTTACAAAATTGGATCTTATAAATTCTATACAAATTCAAATGATGTTTGCCATAGGATGGATTAAGGGGACCTAAGAGGATATAGCTTAAGGGGAGTTGATAGAATGAGTTTAAAGGGTGTAAGAGGGTGGATTAAGGGGATGCATGTCATGAAACCTAGGATATGGCTTAATGGGTCCTAAGAGGATGGCTTAAGGGGAGTTAAGAGGATGGCTTAAGGGGATGCAAGAGGGTGGATTAAGGGGAGTTGATAGAATGACTTCAAGGGATGCAAGAGGGTGGATTAAAGGGAGTTTATAGAATGAATTCAAGGGATGCAAGAGGTGGATTAAGGGGAGTTGATAGAATGACTTCAAGGGATGCAAGAGGGTGGATTAAGGGGAGTTGATAGAATGAGTTTAAAGGGTGTAAGAGGGTGGATTAAGGGGATGCATGTCATGAACCCTAGGATATAGATTAATGGTTCCTAAGAGGATGGCTTAAGGGGAATTATGTGAGTGACTTAAGGGATGCAAGATTGTGGATTAAGGGTATGTAAGAGGATATGACTTAAGGGTCCTTTAAGAGGATGGCTTAAGGGGATGCAAGAGGGTGGATTAAGGGGAGCTGATAGAATGACTTCAATGGATGTAAGAGGGTTGATTATGGGGAGTTGATAGAATGAATTAAAGGGTGTAAGAGGATGGATTGAGGGGATGTATGTCATGAACCCTAGGATATGGCTTAATAGGTCCTAAGAGGATGGCTTAAGGGGAATTATGCGAGTGACTTAAGGGATGCAAGATTGTGGATTAAGGGTATGTAAGAGGATATGACTTGAGGGTCCTTTAAGAGGATGGCTTAAGGGGATGCAAGAGGGTGGATTAAGAGGAGTTGATAGAATGAATTCAAGGGATGAAAGAAGGTGGATTAAGGGGAGCTGATAGAATGAATTCAAGGGATGCAAGAGGGTGGATTAAGGGGAGTTGATAGAATGAATTAAAGGGTGTAAGAGGGTGGATTAAGGGGATGCATGTCATGAACCCTAGGATATGGCTTAGTGGGTCCTAAGAGGATGGATTAACGGGAACTATGTGAATGAATTAAGGGATGCAAGATTTTTGATTAAGGGTATGTAAGAGGATTTGACTTAAGGGTACTTTAAGAGGATGGATTAAGGGGATGCAAGAGGGTGGATTAAGGGGAGTTGATAGAATTACTTGAAGGGATGTAAGAGGGTGGAACCCTAGAAACCCTAGAACCCTATAAACCCTATAAACCCGAGAACCCTAGAAACTTAAGGGTCATATAATGATTTGACTTAAGGGGAGTTGATAGAATGAACCCTAGAAACCCTAGAAACCCTATAACCCTAAACCATAAACCATATGACCTAAAGACTAGGAGATGAACCCTAAACCCTTAAAAACCATATAGATTTGCTATTCTAAGCATAGATCATGAACCCTAGAAACCCTAAACCCTAAACCATGTGACCTAAATCCTAGGAGATGAACCCTAAACCCTAAACCCATATAGATTTGTTATTCTAAGCATCTCATGAACCCTAGAAACCCTAAACCCTAAACCCTAAACCATGTAACCTAAATCCTAGGAGATGAACCCTAAACCCTTAAAACCCATATAGATTTGTTATTCTAAGCATCTTATGAACCCTAAAACCTAAACCATGTGACCTAAATCATAGGAGATGAACCCTAAACCCTTAAAACCCATACAGATTTTTTATTCTAAATATCTCGTGAACCCTAGAAACCCTAAACCATGTGACCTAAATCCTAGGAGATGGAACCTAAACCCTTAAAACCCATATAGATTTGTTATTATAAGCATCTCACGAACCCTAGAAACCCTAAACCCTAAACCATGTGACCTAATTCCTAGGAGATGAACCCTAAACCCTTAAAACCCATATAGATTTGTTATTCTAAGCATCTCATGAACCCTAGAAACCCTAAACCCTAAACCATAGGACCTAAATCCTAGGAGATGAACCCTAAACCCTTAAAACCCATATAGATTAAGGGGATTCAAGAGATGACCCTAAATCCCAGGTGCATGATCATAAGAGGATGGCTTAAGGGGATTCAAGAGGGTGCATTAAGGGGAGTTGATAGAATGAATTCAAGGGATGCAAGAGGTGGATTAAGGGGATTTGATAGAATGACTTGAAGGGATGTAAGAGGGTGGAACCCTAGAAATCCTCGAAACCTTAGAACCCTAGAAACCCTAGAACCCTAAAGGTCATATAATGATTTTACTTAAGGGGAGTTGATAGAATGAACCCTAGAAACCCTAGAAACCCTAGAACCCTAAACCTTAAACCATATGACCTAAAGACTAGGAGATGAACCCTAAACCCTTTAAACCCATATAGATTAGTTATTCGAAGAATATCATGAACCCTAGAAACCCTAAACCCTAAACCATGTGACCTAAAGACTAGGAGATCAACCTTAAACCATTAATCCATATAGATTAGTTATTCTAAGCATCTGATGCAAACACTTGATTATCTTTAATCATCATTCCATGTTGAACATGTGTCAATGTAGGTGTTAAGGCTCTTTGTTTCCATTGTTCAACCCATTCCGTATTTTCGCAAGCCTCCCAATCACCTGCAATACAAAATTGACAAAAGAATGCCAACTCCCTTGTCCATATTGTCCACGTGTTTCCATTCAAACTCTTAAACAAATTCCATTTTGTAGACCCATTAATTGTTTCACAATCTTGTCGAGAACAAATATCATTTTCTTCAATTAACCAAAAAAAGCAGCAAATTATTGAGCTCTCACTTGTTCTTGTAGATACTTTGGTACTGCACCAATCTACAATTGCATGTGCTTCTCTAAATTTCACAGCATCCTCAAATTTTAGTTGCTCTCTACCAAGAGCTCTTTTCACATATGCACCTGCTGCATCGTGTTCTCCCTTACCATGAATGGCTTGAAAAAAACTCCATATGTGCTGGATATTATTTTCCTTATAAACTCTACATAACCAATAAAAAATCCTAGCATTTTTGAATTGACCCATGCAATTATCTGATCATATGAGATGTTCTAGCATTTGAATTCCTCTTGCTTTTAAATTTTTGTAAAATATATCAAAACAATATTGAACAAACTCAGATGAATGTAATCAATTATCACTTACATAAAAATGGTACTCTCTCAATTTTTTTCTATTATCTTCTCTGCTATCATCTGAATGTCTATAAACAATATGAACAAAAATAGCTACTTGCACTGAATT
This sequence comes from Sequoiadendron giganteum, assembly GCA_007115665.2. Classification (NCBI taxonomy): domain Eukaryota; kingdom Viridiplantae; phylum Streptophyta; class Pinopsida; order Cupressales; family Cupressaceae; genus Sequoiadendron; species Sequoiadendron giganteum. The sequence continues at coordinate 656,515,531 of CM021106.1, read as the reverse complement.
ATAATACTATGATTGAATTTCTTCTTATGGAGCAAGAGTATAATTTTTAGCAAAATCAACAACTGACAATATAGTTCCAATTGGGAATGTGTTTTTACATAAACGAAATTGATTATCAAGCCAATGAGCATGCTGAGAGTGTTGAACATATTTATGTACAATATAATCTTTAAATTCTTTAATAAATGCATGTGTAGACATGGAAAATATACAATTCGATCTTACACACTTACTCCTGATTACTAACATCATTTCTTCCTGAATCATCCTCTCAGCTTATCATCACCTGTCGTCTCTTAATTAGATAAATAATTATTTATTTAATTAGGTCATTATCATCTGTTGATTAAATTAATCAATTTAATTTAATTAACCCTAAATCTCTTGTTAATTAAATAATTCATCTTATTTGATTAAATCCCTAAAGTCTTCTCATTAAATTGAATAAATTAAACCTTATTTAATTTAATCTAACATCATCCCCCTTTAGTTAAATAAATCAAAATATTTATTTAATTAAAGTCTAAATCACTTTCCTCTCAATTCTGATCTATATCAACTCATAAATTTGAGTCAAAATTGTCAAATCACCTAATCTCTCATTAAATTGATCAAATCTTGATTAATTTAATCTCAATTACTAAAATCCTCTAGAGAATGCAACTTGCACAATAAATCAATTACTTTGATTTATTTAATTACCTATTTTCTCTCAACATGGAATAAAGGAGGAATATTCCCTCAAATTTGAATTTAAAATCCAAGTGGATTTGTCCTTCCAACAAAGCATTCACTCCTCTTACATGTCCTTGTGCATTGAACCAAGTGACATTTATTTCATTCTTTTTTCCCTCACATTTCCTCAATTTCAAATTCCACCTAATTGCATTTATCATGCACATTGACCAAAATGTGCACAACCTTCAACCATTCACATCTTGACAAGTGGCACTTGGCCATTGGATGTTGAATGATCCCACATTGCTCAATTTCACTCTCTCTTCCATTTTGGAAATCTATAAATGAGAGACTCTTCCTCTCATTCAAACATCCACAATTTGAGTAAACTTACTATACTCAACTTCATCCTCATCCACCAATTTAGAAAAGTTACTCTCTTCACATTGGGAGCTAATTTTGTCCATTTCACATCAAGTGTTCATCACTTTCATAATTTCATAGCTAGGTTATGTCAAAATCTCATCAAGGAGATTCAATCATCCACAAATTATCAAAATTGCAAAAAAAGGGTTGGGAAAGGGCCAATTTCGACATGGTATACCAATTGGCACCAATTCCCCCATGGGATCAAGAGTTTGCATGCTTAATTAGGATTTCTTTAAATTTTCATGTTTTGTTCTTGTTTTTCCTATTTTGAGCATTGTAAATGGATTTCATGGGAAATCATTGTTTTATCTTGCATATGAGCTTACTAATGTGTTTGTTTATTGTGTTTGTGTAGGTATAGGATTGGGGTTCACAACATGCACACTAAATTTTTCCATAATTTGCTCACAACATTTTCCAGTTTTTCCATCTTTTAAAGAATACTCAACATTTTTAAATTTTTTTACATCTAGTAATTTTTGTCCAAATTCATCTAAACTATTTTCATGCATACATTCTCCTAATAATGAAAAGTTAGCACATCTATTGGATTCTCCAGAAATACATGCTTTTAAATAAAATAAGTTTCCATTGGAGGGTTCACAAAACAAACCTGCTATAAAATCTTTGATTCTTTTAGGTTGCATATTAATACCACAAAATTATGTCCTGCATAATTTGGTTAACATGCAAAGTGCATTGTATATATCAAAACCTATCATAATAATAAAAAAATTGTACATGAGTCTTACAACAACAAGAGATTCATTGCTTATTAATTTTGACATACCAAGGTTTACACTTTTCGAATGATCTTTGACTTATGTTAATATTCAATGGTAAGATTGAAGCATCTAATTTGTTTTTATATAATTCAGTTTGAGTCATATCTAAGAGATGCTTTGGATGAGGTACACAAATTTTGGAACCCACCCTTAATTTTAAGATATCTCTAATGTTAGGTGATACTCTTGTATTATCATGCCAAAATTTATCGATTAAAGATTTAATTTCATTAGTTAATTTCATGTCTGATCTTGGGAGTCTACCACTAAAACTCCAAAATTGATTAATTGGATTCTTTTCAATACTTTCTCTTCTTTTAGCAGCTCTTATCAAAGTTTTATGATTTACTTAAATTATACATTTACTAATCTTACTTAACATTCTTTTATTTGAAGTAGCTTTATCAACTAAAGTAGTTGTTATTGCACAATGAGTCACATTTTTATCTTAGATCGACTTTTATTACCTATAAAATCAATAGCATTAGCAACACTAGATATGACTTATTCTACTGAATCATCTTTTTTTTTTGGTTTTACAAAAATACCTAATTTTTTCATCACTTTTCTCATTTTCCACATTCTCATCAATTACACCATGAGTTGACATTGGAATCCTAATTTCCTTCTATAAAAAAACATTTTATATATTTTATTTCCATAAGTTCTAATTTGTCTCCAAGAAACTTTACCATGAAGGTTATCTAGCACATCTTTTTCAATTGTAAAAAAAACATTTTCACCTTCATCCATACAAGGGGTTTCATTTTCATTCACACAAGGGGTTCCATTTTCATTTTCAAATGTAAAAGGTATTTCATTCTCATTTTCATCAATATGAGGGATTTGATTATCATTTGCATTCTCATAAGATATATTTTCATCATTTTTTTGTTTTTGCATTCTTTCAACCCTAGAATTATTGATATCATCAATGGTGTATCCAGCTTCATCTAAACAAGAAAAATCAATATTATCAAGACTTGGGTTTGAAAAAACACCTGGAGAGATTGTTTGAATATGTGCATTTTCCATATCATTGGGAGGTGAATTTGAAGACATACCCGAAGTTGTTTGCATAAGTACTATTTCCATATTATTCAAAGTTGAAGTTGAAGGCATAGTTGAGTTTGTCTCCATAATTGTATTTTCTTCCATATTCACCATCTCCACATTTGCATCATCTACATTCATTTCATCATTCATGGATTCCTCTTCAACATTCATGGAACTAGATGCTTCCAAATTTTTCATTTGACGAATCCTTTCTCTTCTATCCCTTTGTCTTTTTGCCTCCATATCTTTATTTGCTTGAATTTCTTTGGGTGTCATTGACTTTCTACACTTTTTTCTGTCTTTGCTTTGATCCCATGGTTACCAAACCCTCTTTGATGACAAAACAAATGATTTACCTGTAACCAATTTTCAAATTTCCATATCCTTCAAATATTCAAATAAAACTATGTACTATGAAGATCCTTTCTTCTATAAACTTTGAAGTACAAAAACATCATGAATACATCCAAAAGCTCTTTTTAAAAAAATCTTCTTGTAAATTATTCTTGTATTTGATTCAAATTCAGAAAATTCAACCCGCACTTGTCTCTTCCTACAATTTGCAATAGAATATGTCCTGCACAAGACAAATTTACAATAAAAAATACAGAAAATGGTGCTTTCGGATCGTATTGCAGGAAAATAATGTTGCAGGAAAAATGTGTTGTATTAGAATTTTTCAAATGAGGGAAAATGGTCATATTAGAAATGCGTACGCATTATGAAACACATACGCATTATGAAAATAGAACACGTACGCGTTACCTTTACCCAATGGGTAAAAGCATAACGCGTATGCGTTATGAAATGCATACACATTTCATTTAAATAACACGTATGCATTATTTAAAAATTGGATTCCAAACCCACATGTAGCCCTAGTTTTAGGTTCAGGAAAGGCTTGGCAATCCGAGCCTTAGCCTTTGACCTGCAACTAAAAAACTAAAGCATATTGAAGAAGAATGTCCAACTTTGGCAATATGGCTGATGGACTTTTTTTTGAATCAATCTATAAAATTAAAACCCATTAGAAAACACGATTTCTAGTTTCCAAATATATAATTTTTTATTAAGATTGGATTATTTTTTCTATTTTTTAATTAATTTCAAAGAAAACTAGTCCTTAAACTTGAAATATCAATTTTTTTTGTTTTTTAATAACTTTTTTTTGGTTAAGTTTTCTTGTAACTTTTTTTATATGGCATCAATCTTCAGACAATTCTCTACACAATGAAAAAAAAAGTTTCAAAAAATGTTTAGTTCAGGTCAAATTATGCTGTCCGTACACGTTGATTTTTAAAAACAACAATTAAGGCCAATAAAAATTCAATAAAAAAAAAATATTCAACAAAAAATTACAAAAAAATTTCCTCATCAATCTTCATGTTGTTATCTCTCTTTCCCCAAAAGGAATTATTAAAATATTTTTATTTGGGTCAAAAAGTGGTGTCCGTACACGTGCATGGTATGGTAAAAAAACAAGGACTTTAAAAAAGTAGTTTTTATAGATCCCTATCAAAATGTAATTTCTATAATCTGGGTATTTAAATAATTTACATATTTAGAAACTAGATTCAAAATTCAAAATTTAATATTATTGAATTTTTTAAAAATTCATTGTGTAAGTGCCTAAAATCTTCAGTCCAAGTGTGACAAATTCTGAAAAACAACAAAAACACTTCCACTTTTTGAGATTTTTGTGGACCCAACTTCTTGCATTAGCCCATGAGTAGAAAGGTGAAGTTTAGATGGGCATCAAATTTCTACATAGGAAAACAATTGTAGAAAAGAGCAAGTGAACTAGATTTTTGGAAGTGCAAATGAAAGTGAGGTTTGATTGGACATTATATTTCTATAGAAGAGAAAATCTAAAACATGATTTAGAACAAAATGGGTACCTTTCAACTAAACTAAAGTACACTTGAATTTATAGTTATTAGGAAAAGTCTTGTGAAAATCCTTAAAGCACCAAAAAAAAATGCCCTAGAAACTAGACTCTTGATTTTTTAGTAGGTCCTAAAAACTTGATAAGCATATGGGAAGAGTGGCAACTACATCTAAATAAAAATTTCTTAAAAGTAAACAATTTAAGACATTATATTGAGTTTCAATAAGGTTTACCTAAGGTAGATGCATTAACATTGGTATTGGTTTTCAATAAATTTAACATTTATAGGATTGTAGATCAAGAAACTAACATAAGAGAAGAGGAAAGGAGAGAGAGAGGATAATTGTTTTCTTTTAGTGAATGGGGATAGAGGAAGATAGGGGAATATGATTATGTGGTCAAAAAGAAAGGAGGAAAAATTGGGGGACACTAACATTATCAATGGTCAATTGGGGTCTTAAGGAGAGATTATGCTTAATCAATAATAAGATAATGGATTTGTGTAATAGGGCCCACCCCAATTCCCCTTTTGAACTTGAGAATTGAATACACCAATAAAGATAAGAGAAATAAATGGAAAATTACCAAGAATCTATGAACAAATGGATAAGAAAAATGAAATGGTAGGTGTAGATGGCCTAGAAATAATCTTCCAATGTCACATACTACACAATTTGAATAAAAACATCATCCCATAGGGGAGGGAGAAAGCTTTTCACATATCTTGTTTGGACGTGCTTTACCTTTTCACCAATCTTGATAAAAAATTTAATACTTCCTCTTGATTTATTTCGCCATTGTAAATCTTCCTTCCCTCCATGGACAAGTCAATGGTCATGGCCATAGTCTCTTTAGACACTTACAATTTGAAGCCCTCCATGCACATGACTCTAAATTTTTATTTTTTTATAGAAAATTTTATAAAGATATTAAAGTTGGAACCATTCACTTTGTCTACATGAAATTGGACAAACGTCCATTTTAAAGATTCTCTAAACATTGAGATCCTTCATTGAAGTACAAGAAATGGGCTTCTCCTTGTTCCTACAACCTTCTATGACAACAAAAAGTGTCTTAAAAGATATCCAAAACTTGAAACAACCAAAACTTACCTTGCCCCTAACTTTGATAGAAAATATATACTATAATTTAAAGGTGACAATATTTAAAATAAAATAAAATAAATATAAAATGTGATTTGTAAATATAGAGAACTAAAATTTTAAAAGTTTTACAACACAACTGGAGTATTATATAAAAGAAAAACGTATTGTAAAGGGGAGTCAAGATAGAGAAGTTTCTAATCATGTAAAAATAGAATTGACACGTACACTTGTGACCATGCTCTTCTAAACCTTATTTTGTATATTATCTTGTTTGTATAATATATTGTTAATATAGAGATTGAAGGTGTCGATCTTCCTATTTATCTATTATTTTAAATTAACCTGACCTCCAAACTAGATTTGTCTGAATGATGCAAATTATTTGTACTCACTCATGGTTAAGTAAGTGGTAGGATAAGTGCTAAATGGATGGTTTAGATGGTTCATTTTAATTTTATAGCATTACATATTCATTGATGTACTTAATGCACTCTGCGTTCTCTCTCTATACTTATTGGTATCATTTAACCCAGGTAGAATATTAAACTACGGATATATTTGATTTCTGCTAGCATGCAGAGGTGAAGTTTGGATCTTATGTCATCTGATGGTTGTATGCATGTTTGATCACACTGATAGTACAAATATAATCCATGCAAAACTAGTTCATGCGGATTTAGACACTCAGTAATTCCAGACTTTGGTGATGAGTATTTTATCTATTACTTACTCGGTTCTTGGAGGTAAATCGGATCATTTCTTCATTTACTGTAATATATGTTTCGCTCAATGCCTTAGGTTATGTGTGGTTTGCCTTCTAGCTCTATGGGAGCTTTAAAGTTATTGCATGCATAGAACATTTAAATTTATAAAGTAGACGTTTCTTTGTAGACTGAAAGGATACAATGAAGGTTTGTGGTAGTACCATCAAATCATAAACACAATGGCCATCAAAGATGGATATTCCATCCAATACAAAACAAGCCCATAATGCTGGTAGTGCTGAAATATTGATGAATAGTTATAGCTGCAATGGATTATAATGAAATAGTCAAGGGGAGAAAGAAAGCTACTATTTATGTGCTTCAACAAAACTAAATCTTATATACAAAACCAGCAGTGTAAGACAGGCTGCACAGTATTTTCGAAAATCCAATGAAAAAGCAATATCAGTCTTCTCAGTGCCTGTCAATTTTTTTTTCCTAAGTTGCAGAATATACGAACATAACCAAAGATCTACGATAGGCCACAAAGGAGATCATACCAAGAAAACAGTAAACAAGACTGCATAAAACTGGGCTGCCTGAAGAAAATACAGCAAGTCAAAATTCTTAGTCCAAAATACTTTTAATGGAGTTCAAAAATAGGTAACCTGCAAATACACATCTAAATATACTTGCAAACTATTTCCTCTAGAAGGCCTGAACCTTCATAGGAACAACCTCCAGTTTGATGGATTTGGTGTTCCTCGTTAGAGCCCATTACTTTCTCAGAGCTTTGTGGATTGAGACCAGATGAAGATGCCTTGGGATTAGGGTTCGCTTGGCCAACTAGTCCATTATTTGTTGCAGGCAAGACAATTATGACATTGTTACTGGGAGTGGGAACAATGCTGTTAGTTACAGGCATCCGAGGATTGTTCTTCATGAGTTTTGCATCTGCTAGGATTGTTCTTCATGAGTTTTGCATCTGCTGTAGCACAGGGAAAAATCACGGGTTAGATTTAAACTAATTCTAAACTATTAATAAAGAATCATGGAATTAAAACATAAACAAAAGAAAGATTTCACCAAACTCTCATCCATTTCATGAATTACCTTCATTGCACTTCTTCATTTTGCTGTAGTAAAGATGTCTTCAGATTCTTTAAGTATGATTAGCAAAATGTTAAAAAATTCTTAAAATTGCTTCCAAAAAGTATAAAGATTTATGATGAAGGTAAATTCAATTTATAGAAAAATAATTTTCGAATGACCGGTTCAGATTAAAAGATAAATCGATGACCATGATTAAAAGATGTACATGCATTAAGATGCATGTAAGAGACATAAATGGTGGAGAATGATTACTTTAAATTTAAATATAAGTGATAAACGATTAATTAGATAACAAAGAGATTATCTAATTATAGAAGAATATGATATAGATAAATCTTTTTATGAATTAAATAATCATTTAATTCAACATTCAAAATTTTAGAATTAAATTAAATAAATAAAGATTTATTTAATTAAAAGGAGAAAAAAATTAAAGAATAAATAAATAATTTGAAATGATTAGTCAATTATAGTTGAAAATGCTATAAGAATAAATTAAATAATAATTTATTTAATTTTAGAAAGAATATAGATTTAATTAGTGACGTAATATTTATTTAATTAATAAAAAAAGAGATAAGAATGAATTAATTAAATAATTAAAGTTATTTAATTAATAGAGGACATAAAATAATTAACATTATTTAATTATGAGAAATGAAGATGTAAGAATTATGCAAAGTTAACCCTTTGCAACTTCAATGACATTGTCCATTGCACCTTTTAAATAATTCAATTCAAAGTTTAGTTCTAAATATATAATATTATGCTATTTAAAGTGCCAAATCATATAATAACTATTATTAAAATAAAACATTATAATTTAAAATATTTATTATTTATTTTTTCATTATCAATTTTCTTTGATGAAGATGGAGAAGCCCTTTTAGGATCAATTTTCAAATTTTCAAATAATCTGTAGTAATATTTGAAAAAAAAATCATACTAAATTGTATCATTTTATGGAAAAAATTAAAATATTTTTACATTTCAATTAAAAATTATAAAAATTAATACTCATTCAATTCTATAATTTTTTTCTTCTTTAGTTTATGTTTTATTTCATCAAATCTGAAGTCTTATTGCAATGCATTTTGTTCCAAAAATAAAATTTTAAATTAACAAATTATATTTAATCAAAAGTTAAAAATGTCAAATATTTTTAATTAAATTTGAATTATAATTTAAATTAACTCTGAAATAATTATTTTTTAAGAAAATTATATGCTTTTAAATATTAAGATTTAAGACAAATTAATTTAAAAAATATTATTTTATTATAATCATTTTTTTTTTCAACAAAAGACATAATGTCTGTATATATTTATATTAATAGTAATATGATGTTTACAATAGAAAATATATTTCTTTCCAAAAATATATCTTTTTTAAAATGACTATAATTTATCCCTTAATATCATCCCCATTACAAAAATAACTTATAATATCTTACTTCAAGAAAACCAAAATGTTACAACACTTTTAACAGTATATTTTGTCTATTACATTGTTTTAGCAGAAGGCATATCATTGAGGTTAAACTCCATCTCCTTTAATAGAGACCCCTATGAATGGTAGGGTCGAGAGAACAAATTATAAAAAGTTTATAAATAAAATGAAATAAAATAATAAAAGATTAATGAATATAATTTTTTTTTCTTAAATCTTAAAAGAAAAATATTAATAAATTTAAAAATATATTTTTTGATTATTTAAAAAAAAAAAAAAATCTTTTTATCATTTATGAAAATTTGAAAAATATCTTGTTTTTTATAAGAATCTTTGCAAACAATTCATATTTTTAATTTTTTTAAGAAATACAAATCTCTCATTAATTGAGAAAAATAAAATATTCATAATTATATTCAAAAAAATGTTTTCTTATTTTTGTAAGAAATCTACTTATACAAATTTAAAGAAAAAATACAAAAAACTAAGAGTACCTTCTAATTTATGTTGCTCTCAATTTGATTTGCCAAGAACTAACATTTTGAATACAAATCTAAAGTAAAAACACAAAAAATTAACAATACCTTCTAATTTATTTTGCTAGATTTGCTTTTTATTTAAGTTTCTCCCAAATTTGTTAGTCTTCTCTAATCACAACACACCAACACTTTAATATAATACAAAAGAATTGATGATAATATATTTATATGATGATAATATATTTTCCTCCACATTACAAAATTTAAATTTTAAAATTGGGATATTCTCAAATTTTAATATTGAACCAATTAATCCCTTTTATCTCTCATATTTTAATAAATAGAGCTTACATAATTAATAATCTCAAAATATTAAATTAATTATAAAATGAGGTTGATAAAGTTATGGTGTGTTGGTTAATGATGATAATGTTGTTGTTGTCATCAATAATTAAGTTCTCATGGGGTTTTTATCCTCTCTACTCACATCACACCAACACTATTTTCCCCCTCATTACAAAATTAAAATTTTAAAATATTTTTTTTGACCTATAAAAACTTAAAACTAAATGAGCCAATCCTCACACCTCCATACAATAATTAGCAAAACTCATTTAATTTTTAATAATTAATAATTTGACAAATATTATTAATTATAATTTAATGATATTTTAAATTACATTTTTAATAATTAATATTTTAAAAGATTGTTTAATATATTTATAAGGTAATTAACAAAATGACTATACAATCTTATATATTTTTGTTAAGATACTGGAATATAAAAGATTATTAACATGATTAATTTAGGTTTCTCCTTAATTCTATCTAATTCAAAAGACTCAAATTTGTTTATTCTGGATTTATAATTTGGGGAATATGCATGAATCAATAATAGCAACCACAAATAGGGGCGACCCTTTGGTGAAATGGTGGGGATTCTTTGCCTGTAGTACCAACAACCAAGGCCCAAACCTTAATATCTTTATAAAGAGGGGAGACCCTTTGGTGAAATGGTGGGGCGTCTTGCCTATAGAGCCAACAACCAAGGTTCAAACTTCGCGGGGTCGCTCTCTACCGTGTCAACAATGGAGTTTTCTTACCCTGGTGTTAAGGGGAGGCTCCTTGGTGAACTAGTGGGGCTTCTTGCTTATAGAGCAAACAACCAAGGCCCAAATCTTAATATATTTTTCTAAGCCTATAAAACCAACAACCAAGGTTCAAACCTTGTGGGATCGATGTCTACCACGTCAACAATGGAGTTTTCTTACCCTGGTGTTAAGGGGAGACTCCTTGGTGAACTGGTGGGGCTTCTTGCTTGTAGTGCCAACAACCAAGGCCCAAACTTTAATATCTTTTTAGAAAAAGGGTGAACCTTTGGTGAAATGGTGGGACTTCTTTCCTATAGAGCCAACAACCAAGGTTCAAACCTTGCAGGGTTGCTCTCTACCACATGAACAATGAAGTTTTCTTACCCTGGTGTTAAGGGGAGGCTACTTGGTGAACTGGTGGAGCTTCTTGCCTGTAGTGCCAACAACCAAGGTCCAAACCTTAATATTTTTTAAAAGTAAGGGGAGACCCTTTGGTGAAATGGTGGGGCTTTTTTCCTATAGAGCCAACAACTAAGGTTCAAACCTCGCGGGGTTGCTCTCTACCGCATCAACAATGGAGTTTTCTTACCCTGGTGTTAAGGGGAGGCTCCTTGGTGAACTGGTGGGTCTTCTTGCCTATAGAGCCAACAACCAAGGCCCAAACCTTAATATATTTTTAAAAGAATAGATTCAAAAAATAAAATATGATGGCGAGCTCATAGTTTAAAGCAGGCACAGAGGAACATCGTTAGGCGCGAACAACAATTAAGGCAGGGAAGAATGAAGAAAAACCTGGAGAAAATAGAAGGCAAAAATGGGGAGATGAAATCCCACAGACCAACAGGGAAAAAATCGGCAAGGAACACAATCCCCAATGGGTGTTCGAAGGCGGGATCTAGGTAGACAAATTCCACCCTGAGCACAAAATTTGGAATGCACAAGGAAAAATTCACAAAGGAAATGACATGACACCTTTGAAACCAGTCCTGTAACTAGGGCACCTAGATAAAACAACATTTCTTGCACAAACAAAAGCCGAATAAACAAAGACTCCATACCTGCAGGCAAAACAAAAATAGGGTTCAAGAAGGAGCCAAGTATATGGAAAGTTACAAGAACCAAAAACAAAAAGTGATTCAAAGGCACCCCCAATCGAGATCGATGTATCAGAAGAAATAAAAGCGGACACAAAAATACTTAGTGATTCCGCCTATATCTTCCACTTCATTGGAATATCCCCAAGCCGCACAGTCATCAAATCCTGGATTAAGGAGAACTGGAATATAGAGGTTTTGATAAGATTTTTGCCAAAGGATTTCTTCTTAGTAGTGTTCGTGGATGAGGAAACTAAGGCAAGAATAATGGAAGAAGAGTTATGGTATATGAATGAAAAATCTCTGTACATGTAACCATGGGACACAAATTTTGACCCCATCAAAATACAATCGTATGAGAGACCAGTTTGGGTCAGGCTCTATAACTTACCAACAGAATACTGGGCAATGGAATGCCTAGAAAAAATTGGTCGGTCTCTTGGTACCCTAATTGAGATCGATATAGAAATCATAAATGATGATCTTCACAAATACGCCAGGCTCCAAATAGTAGCAATAGATACCATTCCTCACAGTTTGACTCTCCTGACAAGTAGAACCCACTGGGAACATGAGGTCGAGGAAATAAAGTATTACTATTGCGAATGTGGGTCGTACAAGCACAACACAATGGAGTGCAAGATGCAGGATAGGAAAAATAAGGATAAAACCCCCACCCAATATACAACACCCTAGCCCCACGACCTAGACGCAAGGAGTCTCCAAGAAATGACAATTCAAAACCAAAACACCTATTTTGTAGAAGGGCCAAAAAATACCAAGGCAACACACTGTAGTGAGATGGAAGCAGTGACATCGTCAAAACAATACCCAATTTCAGAAGAAGAAAATACCCTAGATGAAAAAGAGGTAGATGCCAAATCGTGGGCAAACAACGAACTAGGCTCAAACACAAAAATTGAGGATGAACTAGATATTGTCGACGATAGGTGCATTTCACAATCAACAATCAACCACCTAGGCATGGAAAAGATTGGAAATTTAGGGAACACTAGAGGGAGAAAGTCCTATAAGCAACTGTGGGAAGAGGAAGCAGTAGCCAAAAAGTTTACCAGCATCACCAAGTTCTTAAGTACCAAGGGAGGAAGCACCTCCCTTGGGAAGAAATGAATATCACTACCTGGAATGTCAGGGGCCTCAAGGCCCCTAACAAAATATGTTTGGTTAGGCGTCATTTACAGAAAAGTGTCAGTAGCATTATTCTATTACAAGAAACAAAATTATCAGGTGAGGATTGCTCAAATTCTCTGAAATACTGCCGGTATTGGGAAGGCTTCTTTCAAGATTCTATTGGTACAACAGGGGGATTGGGATAATTTGGAAGGAGGCCGAGGTGTCTGTGAAAATACTAGCTTCCTTCACTAATTGGATAGCAAAAAAAGTCTTTGATCTTGGTTTGAACAAATATTTCATAACCATCAACATCTATGGCCCAACAAAAACCAGCGACAAGGTCATCCTTTGGAATTTGATACTAGATTTCTGTAGGTCTCTCCCCAATGAAGAGGTAGTAATGGGTGGAGACTTCAACACAATATTATATTTATCAAAGAAAAGTGGTGGATTAAGGACCGTTACCCAACCGATTCTAGATTTCAGATCCTTTGTGTCAGAAAGTGGACTGTTGGACTATTCAACAGAGAATGGCACCTTCACATGGACCAATAGACCCAAATATTTTACCGCCATCTCAGAAAGACTTGATCAATTTTTAACTCCTCCCACCTGGGCTATGTCTGGACTAAAAGTTACGACCAACATACTCCTAGAATTAGCCTCAGATCACTTCCTTGTATAACTTACGATCATTGGTGGTAGAGACCTGGAAAGAACAAGCTTCAAATTTCAAAACATGTGGTGGCGAGACCCAAGCCTCCTTGAGCATCTGGAATGCTGGTGGAAGGAAACTAAAATAGGAGGATCCATAAGCTTTATACTAGTCAAAAAGCTAAAAATTATCAAACAAAAACTCAAAGAATGGAATAGGGTGCACTTTCAAAACATATTCATAGAAAAGGACAAGGTGGAAGCAGAGCTAGAAGCTCTCAATGAGGTAGGCATTGCAAATGAAATTAAAAACAATGAATTCGTCTTGGAAAAAGAACTCAAGGAAAGACTAGATGATCTCCTCAAGAGGGAAGAGATATATTGGAAGGACAAATCCCAAGAGGTCTGGTTAAAAAACGGCGATGCAAACTCTAAATTCTTCCACTCCTCAATCATGGAAAAAAAAGCTGCTAAAAAAATAGAGGAAATCCACAATAGTAGAGGCTAGAATGTCAAAGGGAGCGTCGAAGTAGGCAGTGCAACATGTGAATTTTTCACCAAATTGCTAGGGGAACAACTACCTCAGGAACATAGTGATATATTCCTTAACATATTAACCAGTAAAGTAAGTGAGGAAGATAATAAGCAGTTATGTGAGAAATTTTCAAAGGAAGAGGTCTGAGAGGCATTATTCCAGATGCACCCAAACAAGGCACCAAGCCCAAATGGATTCTTTGTAGTTTTTTTTCAAAAATGTTGGAGTTTTCTAGGAGATAAAGTATGGAAACTGGTGGAAGATTTCTGCAAAATTGGAAAATTTGTCAATGATCTAAACAACACTATCATAGCCCTTATCCCAAAAAAGAGTGAATATTCCTCTTTCAGTGATTTTTGATTGATTTCATTATGTAATACTCTTTACAAGATTGTAGTGAAAGTCTTAGCTAATAGACTAAAGCCATTGCTAGGACAAATCATCTCAATAGAACAAAATGGACTCGTGCTAGGTAGGGAGATCTTCGATAGCATATTGCTCATCTCGAAGGCCGTCCACTCCCTAAAAAGTAGCTATCGTGCATGAATGATCATTAAATTAGATGTGAGCAAGGCCTACGATAAGGTGATATGGTCCATCCTGCTAGAAGTAATGAAGAGATTAGGTTTCTGCAGCCAATGGTGCACAATGCATATCTTCAGTCAGATTCTCAATAGTAGTCAACGACTCCCTCCACGGTTTCTTTAGTGCTAGAAATGGACTCAGGCAAGGAGATTCAATCTCCTCTTTCCTCTTCGTGATCATGGTCAAATCCTTCAGTGCACTAATAAAAAAAATGAATGCTCAACAGGATTGGAACGGGTTACAATTAGCCCCTAATACAGACCCCGTCACACACACACAGTTTGTAGATGACATAAAACTCTTTGGTCTAGCTAATTTGGTGGAAGCTAGAAGTATAAATAACGCGCTATTAGAATACGAAGCTCAATCAGGCCAAAGGATGAATAAAGAGAAATCAAGCGTCTTTTTCTTCAACACAAGAAAATAATTACAAACAGCTATCTCCTCATCACTTAGAATCAAAAAAGGCACCCTCCCATCTAAATTTCTCGGAGTTAAAATCTTGGAGGGTCTGTGCAAAGCCAAGCATTAGGGAGAAGTAGTTGAGAGGTGTAGGAACAAAGCCATGGATTGGAAAAATAATTGGCTCACACTTGCAGGAAGAATAACAATGACAAAATCAGTCTTATCAACAATACCTGTATACACAATGTCTTGCTGGGAAGTCCCTGGGAAAAATGAAAATGAGCTCGAAGGAATACTAAAGAAATTCTTATGGGAAGGCTAAAACATAGCTAGGAAAATCCCATTGATTGGATGGGATTCAGTCTATAGACCAAAAGAGGAAGGCGGGGAAAGCATACACAAAATCCACCTCCAAAACATGGCTTTAGGTGTTAAGCTTATTTTGAAGATGTACCAGTCTCCAGACAAGACATGGTGTCGAATAATCCAAAACAAGTACTTAGATAATAATGATCCCGATAAGATACTCATGGCTGCAAATATTAGTGGGGGCTCAACAGTTTGAAGATTCATAACGAAATGTAGACCCCTGATCACGAATCGCCTTTCATTGAGATTAGGGAACATAAGAAGAGCTCTCTTCTAGACAGACTCATGGAACTGTCATAAATGCCTATCTGAGCTATTCGAACTAGATTAACATATGGATAGAATACACACACAATTCGGATCTAAGGTGGAGGATTACTTACTAGTCCAAGATGACTCTCTAATGAGCAAGTTCAGTTGGATCGACCTGTCATCCCTCCCTCTCTCTCAAAATTTAGCGGAAGAGGTAAGCAAGGAAATAAACAATAGGCCTATTTTTTTATATAATAGTGAAGACTCGATAATCTGGTGCGGAGCTACATCACACAATTACTCAAAAAATCTTGGCTACAACATTTAGTTAAGCCAACCTAAAGACAAGACTTGGATGGAAAAAATCTATTGGAAAAATGAAGTGCTCCCTAAAGCTGAAGCTTTTCTATGGATGACACTTCACAAGCGATGCCTAACCGATGAAAGACTACAATGACTAGGAATAGCAGGGCCACTAAGATGCATTCTATGCAACCAAGTGGAAGAAAATGTGGACCACTTTATCCTTTTCTTCCCTATAGCCACATCATGCTGGGATTGGCTTCAAATCTCTCTCAAATGGTTTGGCCCAAGATAGAGCAGACTTGGGGAATTCATGGCGAGTTAGCCGATCCTAAAAAAAATGGTCACTAGAATAGGATTTGGATTCTAGCTCCATCCCTAATGGTATGGCACATATGGAAAGAAAGAAATAGGTGTATCTTCAAAGAAAAATCTCTGCATCGGGAACAAATCATAGCCAAAATCCAAGCAGCCATTGTCGAGACAACCAACAATAGAACAAGCATGGGTTCCAAGTCAAAATTCTCAAAATGGGACGAAGGAATACAAAAGGCATGGAGTGGACTCAAATTACCGAAGCCTAACCTCTTAACCAAAATAAAATTCAACAAAAGGGAAATATTTTGGGCACAACCAACTAGATTAAAATGGAAACTAAACTTCGACGGAGTAGCAAAAGGCAACCTCAGAAGTGCTGGGGCAGGCTACATAATCAAGGATTCAAAGGGCGAATTCTTTTGGGCTGCATCAAAGAAATTTGGTATTTGCACCAATAACATGGCCGAAATGGAAGCATTATGGATGGGGCTACAATTATGCATACATAAAAGTCTTCTCATGGTAGAGATAGAATGGGACTCTCTACTTTGCATACAAGCGCTAACAATAGGCAGCTCCCGGCATTGGCGCATTAACAATTGGATTGGGCCAATTAAGGAATGCTTAGGTAGGTTCTTAGAATACTCTCTAACTCATGTGTACAGGGAGTCAAACAAAGCAGTAGACTTGTTAGCCAACTCAAGTGTGATCCAACAAGACGTACTAATTACGAGTTCCTTCCTCGATCGTTGGCAGGGCCTGCACGCATCAATCTTGGAGGATATTTCTGGTAGTAAAAAATATTCAGATCCCCATCCCAAAAACACATGAACCATAAGATCGGTCAGGGATCGCACAACCGATCCCCCAAGGACGTATTTTTCCTAGATTTAGAACAGTCAGGATCGCTAGGCACAATTTCAACAAACCCCTTTAATAGGGAATATGGCTATTTATAGCTAGGTAGTTCGATCTCTATCACTATGCAAAAAACTCCCAAATCTGTCAATAGAGCAAAGATGGTTTACTTGTTCGGTGTCCAGTGCCATTGCACCAAAGAATCCTTGATGGCCTAGTGTAGAAGGCTCTTCAATATCCAAAATCCAGTCGTAAGGAACACAATAGTCAACCTGGTCTCAACAATCCTTAATCTTGACCAACATTGGTGCGATGGTAAGGTGTACGAGCTAGTACTGAGCACCTTAGTTGACATCATCGAGGCCAAGGAATTCATGGTAGAGCGACTCGATGGGTTCATCGAAATCGGCAATTCCCAAGCCATTGCCAATGCCATTTTCGAGCTAAGCGACGAGGGTTGGGTTAGTTTCCTTAAGCTTTACTTTGATCCAGAAATAGAGGATTTAGAAACCGACGAGGAGGAACTGGATGAAGAAGAAGCTTGTGCTCGCCGTGAAGCCGCTAATAACTTCTGTCTCAATGCATGGGAAGTCGTTAGGGTGGATTCAAAAATGAAAATATGGACGCCTTCTCTAGGAACATGATCTTAGATTATGCTTGGCTCCGCGAGGGACGCCTGCAATGGCTGATAGGGTCAGGCAACATCCTGGCAACCATTTTCCAGCTCATAGAATGATAAGGTTTTCCCTTTTGTAATCTGGCATCCTAGTATGAATGTACATGGGAGCTACCCCCTTTGGTAACACTTATCTATCAATAAATAAATAATAGCAACCACAAAACTATCTAATTCAAGCAATAAAGAAGCTAATCCAACAATAAAGCAAAAATACACATAAAAATCACAATAATAAAGTAATACAACCTCAACTCATATGCCATTGTTGAATAATCTCCATTTCTCTTCTCCATTTTGCTTTATTTTTTTATCAAATATGTAGTATGCAATATACTCAATAAGTGTGATATTGACAATTGATAGCTTGATCTCTTGATGGAAAAACTTCAAAGAATGTGGTTAATCTTGAAATGAAGATAATGACTTGCTTTTATAGAAATCTCAACTCAAATGAAGGACTGGGATTAGATGATGAGGTATGGTGATCAATGGATGAGGTTGATTGAGACAAGGATAAGGATGAATGGATCAAAATTCAAGAAAGTGGTTGAGATTTAGGGCTTGGATAAGAAGAAATTCAAATTAAATAATGATAATTATTTAATTTTGGAGAGGGAAAGTGAATAATTAAACAATTAAAATAATTATTTAATTATAGAAGAAAGGTGAAGTGTTAAATATAAAATAATTATTTAATGAGAGAAAGATGAAAATGACAAATAATTAAATAATTAAAATAATAATTTAATTTTTAGGATAAGAATAAGATAAATAATTAAATAAATACAATTTAATTATGGAGAGAAAATACTAATGAATAATTAAATAATTAAAAATAATGATTTAATTATAGAAGAAAATATAAATAAATAATTAAATAAATAAAATGTATTTAATTCTGAGGAAAAAAGGGTTGTTAGTGACGTAATTTAAATAAAATTGATATTTATTTAAATTAATCAAAGAAATAATAGGATAAATTTAATTAATTAAATAATTAATAATTAGTTAATTAATGAAAGAAAATGACATTAGAGAATAATTAAATAATTAAAATGATTTAATTATGCATGGATGAAGGTAAATCAGTGATAAAATATTGCTTTCAAGCTCAAGACATTTTTTAGTGTCTACATTTTTCCCTTCTTTGGCATAATATGATTTTGAGCATTGTGTCAAAGAATAATCAAGAAAATTCAACCCAGGATATGCCCTAGTGCGCCTGAGTAGACGTAGGATAGGATGATGCCCTCTCAAAAACATTGACAAATTTTAAAAAAAAATCCAAAATTTCTTGGCAAGTTTATTGATAAGCCAATTTGATAGGTGGAAATGCATTGGAGATGAAAAATAGGCTCAAAATCCGGTCTAGGGTTTGATATTTGGGTTCAAAGGCAAAATTTGATGTGACCAGTTACGAAGGGAAGGGCCCATTTGGTCAAATTAGGTTATAAATATGCTCTGGGGGGTGAAAATAGGTCATTTGTGCACTTTTCCTATAGGAGATTAGGAGTTATGGTTTGGAATTTCTTGTGAAGCTATTGTCAGAATATCACCTATACTAGTCTCTATACACTATGAATATTGAGTACAAACATATGGACGCGAGGAGGGATCAGGCGTGGTGGTATTTATCCAAACCTTACTTTATGGTTTTGTTATTTTTTTGTAGATTTTAGGGCTCAAAGAAGAGAAAACATATGTGGTATAGTTTCTACACCACAACTGTTATCACGTTCACCACAACTATTATTGCTTTCACCGCAATTGTTATCACATTCACTGATGAGAGCCATTTATGTCCCATTTTATGCCTCATTTTAGCCTTTTTTATATGCTTTCAATCCCATTCCCATATTCCATTTCTATTTCTTACCATAACATTTTACCATTCTATGCTGCATATGATTAAATATATATGAGTGATATTTAATATGGTTTTGGGATTAAAATATGAGAAATAATTATCGATTATCTTTACTAATAAGTGTTATCATTTTAAGCCTTGGAAAATATATTTTGCAGCATGCAAATTTCTATCATCTTCATACAAACTTCCTGTCGCATTCTTCACAGGAAATTCCTTTGAACTTCTTCATAGGAATATAGCATGTATTTACTATTGCAATTTATCCTTCTATGCAGTTGACTTCAAGTTCACTTGTTAATTTCTCCAGCCATGTGCCACAAGTTGAGGCAAATAAAATACAACTTCCAAATAAATAACAATAGATTTCCTCTCCATATTATTATATATGATATAACCGCGGGGATCCTTTACATATCCTATCATGGTTATTTTCTGTTATATTGTTTTGACAACAAGGCATGGTTATTATATTCTTAGAAAATTGGGTTAGTAACAACGTGACTAGTTTATTGTTAATAAATTGGCCTAGTCTATTAAGGAAACAATGGGCACACAGTCATCAAAATCTTTCTTAAACTAGCTGATTTACCATAGTCATTGAATTGTAAACAGTAAAAGGCATTTATGTTTGTGCATTAAAACTATATAATGCTCATATGTAATATCAGTGAAGAGGAAGAAAGGAATAAAATATATTCAATATTATTAGAAAAAGAAGCGTTTTGAGGCCTCTTTCAGAAATCCCATGAGTTCTATATCCATCGATTGATTGGGAGGAAGGGCGCCCACTCTTTAGCCATCGATGGAGTGTAAATATTTATTTTTTTGCAGTGTTTTTGTGTGTTATAATTTCAACTGATTACATTTGCAGAGTATCTTTTCAAGTGTTATAATTTCAATTGATTATTACATTTATGTGTATTGATGATCTACATTTTATTTCCATGTTGTAGAATTAATTTTTTTGGCTTTCATTATGATATTTGTTGATTAAGTTGTTGTTTTAGAATTTACTATCATAATTTTTGCACAGTTCTTGTCACCTGAATAGAATAAATATCTTTTGTCACTAGGAAGTGATAGTTCTTGTTGTCAAAATTATTTTTATTTGTTGTAAGTTTATTTTCATAGGTTGCATTCATAACCACTCATCTCACGACTATCAACCCTTGTGTATATTGCCATGATACCTTTCACTAGTTTACAATCCTTGAATTGACACTTAGACCAAGCTGAAATATTTCTTATTCTTTTCCATAGTTCTGGAT
The DNA here is from genome assembly GCA_007115665.2 of Sequoiadendron giganteum. Taxonomy (NCBI): domain Eukaryota; kingdom Viridiplantae; phylum Streptophyta; class Pinopsida; order Cupressales; family Cupressaceae; genus Sequoiadendron; species Sequoiadendron giganteum. The sequence continues at coordinate 656,494,429 of CM021106.1, read as the reverse complement.
TATCATTCATTGCAATTGTTGCAATGTGATACAATTGATTTAGATAGATAATGGGTTATTTTTTCCTCATAATTATAAATTGTACCATAATTGTTTTGGTGCGATGCATATGAAGGATGGTGCAATGCAATTGCCAAAGTGTGAAATAATTGAATGATAGAATGAAACATTTAAAAAATGGGACCACAATTGAAATGTGTGGCACATATAAGGGAAAAATGACACATCTGATTGATACGAAAATTTAAGCAATTTTTGATTTTTTTTAGATATGCAGTAGGTCATATAGGTTAATTTAGATGATACGATTAACATGACATGAATTTTGGTGGATGCATGTGATATTAGACTCAATATATATGCATGAGAGCTGACCTCGTTCACCCTTCAAGATCATCTGGTCATAGAGGAGTGAGATACATTAACTGCATTAGGACTCTATCATGTGACATTCATTCCCGTGGTGCGAGCTAACTAAGGTTTATTGATAGTGCTGGTAGAGAGGTGACACTTGGAGACAAGTTATTTCCATCTATCAATTAGTGAGGAGATCATGATGCTTGAGGATATGTGGAAGATTTTGTAGACTCCCATCCAAGGGGAGTGGGTATTTTATCACATAGGGAGGGGATTAGCAGCTATTTGGTGATTATTTGAAATAGATTTCTTAGTAGAGCTGAAGATAGAGGACTATGAGATTAGGTGGGACACCCTAGCTGATAGGTATGAGAGTGAACCAACAAAAATATATCTCTAGACCTAGGGAAAAAGGATTCTCCTTGCTAAGCTCTTAGGTTTTTTCACCCTAGGAGCACTTGGTGAGAGAATTGCACTATTGCCCTAGGTGGATACAAGGGTTTTTGGTGGTTGCATTCAAAGGGGTAAGGCTGATTGATGAAGGTTGTGATAAGTGTGTGTGATGTTTGGCTAGAACTGAAAGTAAAATGATACTAATATAAATGTATGCAATGTAAATAAAATAAAAACTAAGCTAATTCAGAACTACTCTAAAATGACCTAAATATGTGTTTTCTGGAAAATAACAGAGGAGGAAAAAAGATATGTACTTGGAAAAGTGAAGTTGCAGATGAATGATCTCGAGAACCTCTGGAAAATATTTGAAAGTAGTAGAAGGACACTTACACCAAGTGGGGCGACCTAGTCATCCAACTGAGAAACTTTTCCAAAACAGGTTTCGGGGAAATGGGTGCCCAAAAATATAGAAACCCTTTTCCGGGGATAGGATAGGGACAAGGTCACCAATAGGGGCAACCTAGTCCTCTTGTAGCTTTTTGAGGAATTAGGGCTTGATTCTGGGGGTCCCGATTGATCTTTCCCTTTTCTGCAACAATCCGTGACAGGAAATTTTGAAAGTGACTTGTAGCTTGTCTTCTTGCTCCTTCTAGGGTTTCAGGCTTAGATGTGGCTTGAGGAGAATTTTGGTACTTCTTGCAACACTTTGTACTTCACCAAATCTGCATCAAAACCTGCAATCATATGCAAAGACCAAGAAATTATTGGAGTTAGGAAATAGGCATTTTCCTAAGTCAAACCCCTTTGTAGGTGATTAAACCCAAATGAGATGAAAGAAAATGAATGTAAGATTGAATGATAAAATTAATGGAAATTCTTACCAAATCTTTGTTGTTGATGGTCTATAACATGCAAGAGCAACTCCAATGGAGATGGCTTGTAAACCCTAATGCTCTTTTTCTTGCTTGTGAAGTCTTGGATACTTGTGAAGAGAGATGCAAAAATGAGCTTGGGAGAGAGAAAAATGAGGATGAAAACCCTTTTTTGTAAATGTGAAACCCTACTTTTCCTAAAATACAATATGATAGGCCAAACCTAGGGTTTAGGAGGCAAGATTCTCATTGATTTTAATTTAAAATTTAAAATTTAAGCCTAAAGGGACTAGGTCGCCCAAAGAGGTGACCTAGTCGACTTGGGAAATTTTTAGTGGTGGTCGAGAATTAGTTTATGTTTAATGAAGTTAATCAATTTTTCCTCCCAAAACACACTTAGGTTGGGACTAGAAATACATTAAAGGGGCCAATTAGCATAGTAAAATGGTTGATTTAGGGGTGATAATCCTAGATAAGTGTGAAAATGCATCACAACACTTTACAACACTTTGTATTAAGGCTTAGGAAGGTGTAAGAATGCATTATTTAGGTGAATTATGTTGAAAGGGTCCTAGAAAAGTGAAGAAACACATTACAACACTTCATAACACCTTAGTAAAACACTGTTAGGTTATCATTGAATTGCAAGCTTACAAGGCTGAATCAAGGTAAAAAAGGCCAAAATCCAATCAAAAAGGCCAAAATGAGTGAAAAAGTGCCAAGGTCTACACTTTTTGGCAACAAATTTAGGCCCCACTTTAGTGGTATGAACTTAGTTCAAAATCACACTAAAGTAGCCGAATCATGCATTTCGGGCAGGATCAAATATACTTGTGCTAGTAAGGTGGGATGACTATGATCAAGAGGGATGATCAAGCCCCCAGTATCAAAATTCCATGGAAAAATTAACATAAGTATAGTATATCACACAAGGAGTGATGTGAAAAAGGTGAAGAGAGAGAAAAGGAGTCAAATCAAGCTTCGACCATTTGTCCAACTAGTTGTGGATTAGATCTAGGATGTTTGTTGGAGAGAATAGGATGTACTCACTCTAGGCCAACGAGACTTTCGGTTGTTAGCCAGGTGAGAATGCCAAAGGGTGGTGAGATAAATACACATGGTTGGTATGTATTCACACATAAAAAGGTGGCTATGGGGAAAGTCATGTCACTAGTTGGGCTTCCCGCTCAACCATACCAAAGTTATACCTCCTAATAACTTTGATAAGGCACCACAAAAGAGATCGGTGAGGTTAATGATACAAGAAAAACCTTGGATGCTTAAACTCATGAACAAGTACAAGATGGCACCACACATGCAAGTTGTGCTATGCAAGGTGGCCAAAAAGTTCAACATGCGAAATGCAAAAGTGAAAAGTGAAAAAATGAAAAATGAAAGTGTTCGAAGGAGTCTTGTGTAGCTCATATGAGGTATTTTAATTAGGAAAAATTGTGTTTAATGTCTCCAAGAGAGGACCAATCAAAGGATAGAAGATTCACAACTTAGTGGATGTAGTGTATTACATTAGGCCACTAAGAGGAATATAATATGCTAAGGTAAGTCACGCTTATGAAGGAAATTACACCAAATGTTGTCCAAAAAGTTAGAAATGCATCATGTGAAGTGACAAGGCTGCACTAAGAAGCATGGGAAAAGAAAAAGAAAATTCAAATGCAAAAAGTAAAACAAAATAGTCTCAATGTATGCCCCCACTTTAAATGGATTGCTACACATCGCTTTGTGAGCAATTGGTTTAAATTAGAGAAAGGAAGAATGCAAAGGGAACATGAGAGCCTACTTGAAAAGCATAATGTCAAGAAATAGTTGTCCAAGAAAGGATACATCATGTGAAAAAGAAGAAAGCAAGAGAAAAAAAGGGGGGGGATATGCTCCCAAAATGAAAAACACCGAACACATAAGGGATCTATAGATTTGGGGTCAAAATGTTTGTTGTTGCAATGTTTGTATTAGAGAGCGTAGAAAAATCACCATTCCCCCAAATAAACCAAACTGTAAGAAGGAAACATAGAGATCAAAAAAATAATGAAAAAGAAGTGTCACTTTGGGTCAACATGGAAGAAAAATAGGATATCTTGACACTTTGCATTGTCCCCAAAAAGGACCATAGAAAGGAAAAGAAAAAGACAAAAGAAAAAGAGCCTTGGTTTTGAGTCAACATTAAGGAGACATTGTGGTCTCAATGCCTTGCATCATCCTCAATATGAAAGGAAAAAGAACAAGAAAATAAAAAAAGATTCATTTGGTTCAACATGAAGGAGACATTGTGGTCTCAATGCCTTGCATCATCCCCAAATGAAAGGCAAAAGACAAAAGAAAGGAGTTTCATTTGGGTCAACATGGAGACATTGTGATCTCAATTCCTTGCATCATACCCAAATGAAATAAAAAAGGAAAAGGAAAAGCAAAGAGCGAAAAGAGAAAAGGCATTCATGACACATAGAAGAAGGGAGATACATATAGAAGAATATCACAAAGAGTGAGAAAACGACACACAAAATAGAGAATAATCAACACATAAAAAACACTAGAATAGTAAGGAAAGTGTAAGCCAACTATGAAACAAGTCATCCACCTCCCCATCTCGGTGGGAACAAGTGGGAGGTGGGAAACAAACCTAAGAGACAAAGACCATTGTATTACTAGGACAAGGCTAGCAACCTCTTGCCCCCACTAAGTGTAAGGCTAGAGGGAGTTAAGATAGGTGATGAGAGGGGTAATGTAATAGTGAGAGGACATGTTCTACCACTATTACATGGATGGGTACACGATAGTGTACTATGGTTTGATAGGGTAAAACTCAAAATTGATGAAGTGATAATTATTTAGTATCTCACATAGATGGCGACATTCATCACTCCTATGGCCAAGAACATGATGATAAGCACAATGTGGTGCATTTGAATAGTTAGGATGGATTACCAACTTATTACGATGAGGCCTTTGTTTAAGATAATGTATAATTGTCTCTCGCATTCAGGTGGTGGATGGAGATGAAACTTAATTTTTTGTAATTTATATGGCCTCTTGCGGTAGCTGGATTCTCTAACTTCAAAGGATGGGATGGGAACAGGAGGTCCAGAAATGACCAGAGGTTTAACATGGTTGGTAGGAAGAGATGGTGGCATTTCCTTAGGAAGGAGAAAATCAAAGTCGGGAGGGGTATCAAAGATTACCGTTCCATCATTACAAAGCTTAAGGCACTCTCTAGGATGCGCCCGAGGATGAGGGGGATCATGATAACTAATGCCCATATGGTGTTCATTAGGTCGAAATTGGTCATAGTATTTGTGAATCTCATGTTCATTTGTAAGATCACCACCTTGTTTTCTTAAAATGGTAAACCCTTTGTCATAAGTTTGTTGTAGGTTAATGGGAGGGTGGGTGACCGGGTTATGGTAAAAGGGTTGGGGAGGGGATGGTTGAGAGGGACTAGGCTCACCTTGAGTAGGTAGCCTAGCTCCATTGTGAAATTTTAGATGAAGATAAGCGAATGAGTCAAGAGGTGATATGTTAGGCATCACAGGTTGGTTCATAAAGGGGTAAAAGGAAGCATTAGCTTCTAGGTTGTCAAGGCACTCATTAAGGAACCAGTACATGTTAGCATCATCATCTCCAATAAATTATACTACCATAGGATGACATTCATGGGGAGTTGGTTGAGCAAGAGTGGGTTCAAGGTCATTAGGATTAGTGGAAAAGGTGCAACTTGACATGTCCATTAAGGATTTTAGGGAGGTCCATAAATTCTTGAAAGATATGGCCATGATGAGGGTCAAGTAATGGCAGTAAATGGATCAAGACAATAGACCTAGAAATGACCACAAAGGAAAAATTACAAAAACTAGAAATACAAACAAGGTCCTGAAAATGACAGAAACTATGATGCAAATTGTGTAAGTGGACTAGGTCACTCAATGTGGTGAATTAATTCCAATAGTTCTATTTTTGAAAATTTTTTGTACTTGTAGCTAATTTTTATGGTTTCTCTGATATTTAAAGGCAAATAGAAACTAGAAATACAAAATTTTGTCTATGTATTTTTGTGCTAAAAATGCAATGCAATGCGCAAATCTATCATGAATTTTCACTACATGAAATTTTTTTCACTAATCCTAGGATGCAAACAGTGCAATGCAAGTTATCTCTGAAATGCAAAAATCAGAAAGCCAACTAATGGTCTATGGCCGGGTTCACCAAAATGAACCACAAAAAATGTATCTTTAGGGCTAGGGAAAAAGGATTCTCCTTTCTATGCTCTTAGGGTTTTTCACCGTAGGAGCACTTGGTGAGAGAATTGCACTATTGCCCTAGGTGGATACAGGGGTTTTTGGCAGTTGCATTAAAAGGGGTAAGGTTGATTGATGAAGGTTGTGATAGGTGTGTGTGATGTGTGGCTAGAACTGAAATTAAAATGATACTAATCTAAATGTATGCAATGTAAATAAAAAAAACTAAGCTAATGCAAAACTACTCTAAAATGACCTAAATATGTGTTTTTTAGAAAATAACAAATGAGGACAAAAGATATGTACCTAGAAAAGTGATGTTGCAGATGAATGCTTTTGGGAACGTCAGGAAAATATCTGAAAGTAGAAGGACACTTAAACCAAGTGGGGCGACCTAGTCCTCCAACCGAGAAAATTTTCCAAAATAGGTTCTGGGGAAATGGGTGCCCAAAAATATAGAAACCCTTTTCTGGGGCTAACATAGGGACAAGGTCACCAATAGGGGTGACCTAGTCCTCTTGTAGCTTTTCGAGGAATTAGGGCTTGATTTTGTGGGTCCTGATTGATGTTTCCCTTTTTTGCAACAATCTGTGAGATGAACTTTCGAAAGCGACCTGTAGGTTGTCTTCTTGCTCCTTCTAGGGTTTGAGGCTTGGATGTGACTTGAGGAGAATTTTGGTACTTCTTGCAACAATTTGTACTTCACCAAATCTGCATTAAAACCTACAATCATATGCAAAGACCAAGAAAGTAGTGGGGTTATGAAATAGGGGTTTGCCTAAGTCAAACCCCTTTGTAGGTGATTAAACCCAAATGAGATGAAAGAAAATGAATGTAAGGTTGAATGATAAACTTAATGGAAATTCCTACCAAATATTTGTTGTTGATGGTCTGTAACATGCAAGAGCAGCTCCAATGGAGATGGCTTGTAAAACTTAATGCTTGTTTTCTTACTTGTGAAGTCTTGGATGCTTGTGAAGAGAGATGCAAAAATGAGCTTGGGAGAGAGAAAAATGAGGATGAAAACCCTTTTTTGTAAATGTGAAACCCTAATTTTCACCAAATGCAATCTGATAGGCCAAACCTAGGGTTTAGGAGGCAAGATTCTCGTTGATTTTAATTTTTAATTTTAATTTTATGCCTAAAGGGACTAGGTCACCTAAAGTGGTGACCTAGTCCACTTGGGAAAATTTTAGTGGTGGTTGGGAATTAATTTATGTTTAATGAAGTTAATCAGTTTTTTCCTCTAAAAAAACACTTAGGTCGAGACTAGAGATACATTAAAGGGGCCAATTATCATAGAAAAATGGTTGATTTAGGGGTGATAAGCCTAGATAAGTGTGAAATTGCATCACAAAACTTTACAACATTTCGTCTTAAGTCTTAGGAAGGTGTAAGAATGTATTATTTAGGTGAATTATGTTGAAAGGGTCTTAGAAATGTGAGGAAATGTGTTACAACACTTCACAACACCTTAGTAAAACACTATTAGGTTATCATTGAATTGCAAGCTTATAAGGCTGAATCAAGGTAAACAAGGCCAAAATCCAATGGAAAAGGCCAAAATGAGTGAAAAAGTGCCAAGGTATACACTTTTGGCAACACATAGAGGATGATTGTGGTATTGTGCTTAGTGATCAGCATAGTGGTTTGTTCTAATAGGCGCATACATGGATATCTTGTGGGATGGAGGGAGATTCTTGAGGGCATGATGATGGTTGCCATGTATATGCATGGGGACCCTACTTACTGGTGATGCTATACTTCCATCTAAATTATGTAGATTATAGGGATGAATGGAGAATTAGCTATGGGATGATACTCTTGATGGTGTGGGCATGGGAGCATATTGCAGTGTTTTGGAAATGGTAGACAAATATCTATCTCCTAAAATACTATATGTATACATTTATGAAAGAGAAGTCACATAGATTAGAGTAGGGGATGTTGGATATTGGCGACATTCCATCGACATGCTAGATGGATTCACTTGGAGACCTTACAAGAATTTTCCTGGGTGGGATGAGGATGCAAAGCACTTAGCCTATTCCAGGCATACACACTATTTGATTGGATGAATGGTTATGACACAACATACCATATAAAGGAACATATTAGAGAGGGTGTTATGGCATTTTGGTGAGTGAAAAAGAATGCCAACATGGGTAGAAAATTTTTCCAAGTCATCCAAAGAGGTCTCCCAATAGGGGTCAATGATCGACACATAGGTAGCCTTGCAAGAGATAGCGGGATTGTAGTCCAATTAGTGGGGAGCAACGACCAATGTAGTTGATGTAGGAACTAAAACTGAGTATGATGTGTGGTGGGTGAAACACAATCCCACACCATTTACAGATCTTAACCAACCAATGCCTTTGGAGAGGATGGGTAGGGCATGATGAGATAGACTATATAAGTTATAGGCTGAGGCAAAGGTGATGGAGATGGAGATTGGTGCAGGAGCACCTAGCCAGAATAGGAAATAATGGCAATTTTTGACAAGTTTTGTTTTCTTTCAATTAAGGTTATGTTGACCATTGTTCTAGGAGTTTGTTTTAGCTTAATGATAGTTGGGAGCTTTCTTAAAATGTTTTTTGCTATTTGAAATGTCAAATGTGAGGTTTAACACAAAATGCCACATGCTAGTGGTTAGTGACTTTTCCAAAAATTAGCAATTGTAATGCCTAACCGGCTTGGAAGAACAAAGCCTCGAGCATAATTGCTTGGAGAAGGTAGTTATGGTGTGGGTTTGTCCATTGTGCAAGTGGGAGAAATTGGAGAAGGGAGAGAACATGTTGGATGTTGAAAAATGTGAAGAACTAATAAAAAAATAGTGAGAAGTGAAGACATTTCTGTGTTTTTTTTGTGAAATTATGGTTGATCAAGGTTGAGCAGACCTGTAGAATGCTTTAGATATTGATCATTGCTTTGTTTATTCATTGTTGTGATTAGATTGTAGTTTGTGATTGTAATTGGTAGTGTTTAGTTATTAGTTGTATTGCTTTCTTGACAGTTTGTGATCTGACTGGTAAAGAGAACAGAATGGAGTCCTAGACCCCTTCCCCACCGTACCTAGTGTATGGAAACTTGGGGAATGGAGCTAGGCTCCCTGCATATAGTTAGGGTAGGTGTGGTGATAGGTAGGAAGGCAGGGAATGAACCTAAGGACTGCTCCAATGCGGGCTTGACAGTGCCCGGCTAGGATAGTCACTTTACCAGTGCTAAAGAGCACTTAACTTGCAGGGTGTGCATTGCCAGGGAAAACCCTGTGACAAGACCAAACTGCAACAATTATCCCCTTTGTAATTGATGGAAAAACCATCCTCACCACTTTGGTGCACTACTTTCCCATTAGTCTCTCCCCCTTTGACATCAAGGACAATGGGATAAATGACTCCCCCTTTTGACAATATCTCCTTCTTGAAGCAACAACCACTACCTGCTCCCCTTGAGAGGTAGCTCCCATCAACCCAAGAATAAATATATGAATTCAATTACTCCACTTGGAAAGATGGACCAACTATACATCGAGCAAGAAAAGGGAGGGGTGATTACCCCTAATTTTTTCTTGAGATATTAAAATGTATCCTTCGCAAGTTCTTTCATAAAAATGTCTACAATCTAATCCTTTGTAGATACATACTCCAACTTCACTTTTTTATTTGCAACCTTCTCTCTTAGAAAGTGATACCCAATTAAAATGTGCTTGGTTCTAGAATGCATCACTAAATTCTTTGAAATATTTATAGCACTTGTATTATCATATAGGATAGGAATGGGATCATCATACTTTATCTTGATATCCTTCAATGTTTGCTTCATCCACAACACTTGAGTACAACAAGATGCTACAAAAATATACTCTACTTCTACTACTGACAAAGATATTGGATATTGCTTCTTACTATGCCATGAAACCAACCTATTTCCTAAAAATAAAGCACCACCACTGGTAATTCTTCTATAATCAACATGACCAACCCAATGAACATTAGTGTATTCACTTGGATCAATATTATTACCTTTTTGGAAACCATAATCCATAATCCAAAGTTATATTCAAATATCTTAAGATTCTCTTGATTTCCTTCACATTAGTTTCTTTAAGATTACCTTAAAATATTGTAGCCAAACATACTACATGCATGCATAATATCAGGTCTTGAAGTAGTTAAGTACAACAAACTTCTAATCATGGATCTATATAGAGTCCAATCAACTAGGGGAGACTCATCATTCTTTATCAAATGAAAACTAGTTACCATAGGAGTAATCACAGGCTTGTAATCTTCCATACCAAACTTATTCAACATATCCATGACATAATTTTCTTGAGAAATACAAATACCATCGTCTAGCTGAGCGATTTGAAGACCAAGAAAGAAGGATAACTCACATATTATAGACATTTGAAAATCCTTTTTCATTTCTTCAAAAAATTCTTGCACATTTCATCATTTCCATCAAATATTATATCATAAACATATACAATGACTATCAAAATTCTTTCATCCTCAATATTGAAGTAAATATTACTATTTGTGGTACCTTTCTTGAAACATTGTTGAATAAATTACTTGTCCAACCTTGCATACCAAGCCCTACAAGATTTTTTGAGACCATATAATTCCTTTTTGAGTCTACACACCATGTTTGGTTCTTCTAATAATTGGAATCCATCAAGATGCTCTATGTAGAATTCTTCCAAATATCTATTCAAGAAGGGTGACTTAATATCTATCTAAAATACCTTGAAGTCCTTATGGGTAGAAAAGGCAAGAAACATTCTAATTTCTTCTGTCCTTCCTACTAGAGAAAAAATATCCTTAAATTCAATTCCTAATACTAATGAAAAGGCTTTACATACTAGTCTTGCTTTGTTTCTTACAACTTTTCCATATTCATTCAACATATTCTTGAAAACCCACTTTTTTCCTATCCCATTTTTGTCTATAGGCATTGGAACCAATTCCCAAGTCTGATTCAATTATTCTTCCATTGCTTTAATCCATCCTTCATCCTTGTTATCATCAAAAAACTTGGTTCTATCTTCAAGATAACAAACAAAAAATTACTTGTTAATTTTTCTTTGCAAGTCTTCTCCTAGTCAACACTCCTTCATTCTTATCTCCAATAATTTGATCCTCTGAATGATTCCTTTGAACATACTTGATAGGGGTCTTACTATGCTTTTCTACTATTTCTTTTTTCTCTTACACATCATTATCATCATCTTCTTCTTCTAAGTAGGGAGGTGCATTAGATCCACAATCTAAATTTCATTCATATTCTAATGTAGATCTTCATCAACCTTAAAATTTTTACTTTGAACCACTCTTCCCAATCTTTTGTTGTAGCACCTGTATGGTTTACTCTAAGATGGTTATCATAGAAAAATACATTTATAAAATCTTGAATCAAACTTCCCCAAAGAATCTTCATCTCTTTTGATTTAATATTTTCTTCCAAAGACTCTAAAATACTTGAGAGTTGTTGGTCTTCTAGACCTAAACTCATATGGGGTCTTAGTGTTGTGTAGCCTTAACAATCCCTTGTTAAGAATATAGACTATAGTATTAACTTCTCATCTTCAATAAAAATAAAGAAAATTTTCTTCCATCAACATGGTCCTTTCCGTCTCTTGAATAGTCCTATTTTTTCTTTCCATTACCTCATTCTACTGATGATTTCTAGCACAAGATAGATGCCTCTGTATTCCATGTTTTCCAATTTTTTTATTAAACTCAATTGATGTAAAATAACCTCCTCTATCAGACCGTAAGCACTTTATTCTAGCTTTAATTTCATTCTCAAACATTGATTTGAAAATATTGAATCTACTAAAAGCATTATATTTATCTTTCAAGAAAGTAACCCATGTCATCTTAGATAAATCATCAATAAAAAGCATGAAATACCTTTCTCCTTTCAAATTTTTTATTCTAGTAGGTCCACAAAGTTAGTATGAATAAACTCCAATGGTTTAGAGGAAGAATGCTCTTTGGAATTGAAACTTATCCTTGTTTTCTTTCTAAACATACATTCCTTGCACATAGTACCTATAGGCTTGATTATCTTAGGCATATCTTTTACCACATGTAATGAGCTGATCTTCACAAGAGTGTGAAAGTTGATGTGTCCCATTATCCTATGCCAAATCCTACATTCACTTGCTTGTCCTAGGAGACAAGTTCTCCCATTGAAATCTCTTAGGTTGTATATGCCATCTTTTGTCTTAGATCCTTTTGCAACCAATTTTCTAGACTTTCCTTTTCTGAATTAACATCCACTTTCATTCAATATGAGATTTTATCCATTTTTGCACATATGACTCATGCGAAGAAGATTGTGACTGAGACCTTTAACATAAAGAGCATCTTCTATCCTATGCTTTCCATCAATACTTATTTTACCTTTTCCATGGATTTATATTGAAGTATCATCTCTAAGCTTGATAAAATTGCTCCTATCCCTTGTCATGTGGTTAGAACAACCACTATCAATCACCTAAGATTTTACTCATCTTTTGCATGAAGATTAGTACACACAATTCTTGTGTCTTCAGTCTTCTTAGTAGCCAAAAACATGATTTCATCCTCATTATCTAGACTGCTAGATTCATCATCCTTTGAAGAGCAGGAATCTCCCCTGGAGTAGAAACTCCTTTTAAAATTATTTCTTCTTGAATCTTTGTTTCTCTTTTCATAATATTTTAAGGGAAATTTAGAAGCAAAATGACCAACCTCTCCACACTTAAAAAATTTGAAAGGTAGCTTACCTTTTTACTTTACAGTACCCTTTTTCAACTTCCTTACAATGCTAACTGCTTTTTCATTAGTGTCACTACTCTGATAAGATGCTTCATACATCTCCTTGTTAATGGTTTTTAAAGTTGCTTCCTTATTTGTATCTTTTTTTTCAAACTCTCTCATGTCAAATGTAGTGAGGGCAACATATAATTGATCCATTAAATTTTTATCTAAATCTCTAGCTTCCTCAATCGAGGATACTTTAGTACTATAAGATTTAGGAAGAGATCTCAGTACCTTTTTAACCACCATAGAATATTCTAGATCTTTACCAAGTCCTTGGATTACATTGACCACTTAATCTTCTAGCCCTCTCAAGATAACATTCTTATCCTTTCCATTGTTCTCATAGGCCCTAATCTTTGTTGGATCAATTGGAGGAGTATCAAGAATAATATAAACATCCTTGAAATATTTACAAAGTACACAAAACCCTAATGAGGTTAGATAGGTTTCCATTCTAAATCACTAAAAAGTGAAATTTATTCTATAAAACCTAGGCACATTGTGAGACCCTTCTAGTGCCATCTCAGATCTTCCTCAAGTTGTGAGACTTCTTCTAAGGAACCGGGCTCTGATACCAATTATTGAACACATTGAAGTAATAAGAGGGGGTGAATTAGTATTATATCAAATTTCAAATTGAACCACCAAAAATGATTGCACTACTTAGGGAAAGAGGATTCCCCAATTGGCTCCTAGGTTTTTTCACCTAGGAGGTAGGTTGAGGAATAGTGCCTCTTTCACACTAAGGTGTTCTTGGTGAGTTCATTCAAATATTTTGGGGTTTGAAATGGGTGTGATGTGTGTGCCTAAGTGTTGAAAATGTAATGAAATAAACTAACTATAAAATGTAAACTAATGTAAATGAAAACTATGTAAGATAACCTAAGAATGACCAAGAATGCATGCAAACTATAAAGAAACTGGAAGAGAAAAAAACTGTGCAACTAGAAACTTAAGGTTGATGAAGAGGAGCTCTAGAATCCTCCAGAATCTACAAAAAATGCTTACTGAGACAATTACGCCAGAATGGGCAACTTAGTCCTCCTCTTAGGAAATTTTTTGGGAATAGGTTTTTGGCAAAAGGGTATCCAAAAACACAAAAAATGCTTTTTAGGCCAGGTACTAGGACTAATTCGCCAATTATGGTAACTTATTCCACCTGGAGCTTCCGGGATTCTCGAGGTTGGAATCTGTAGGTGCCCACTTGTACTTATGTTTCTGACAGAGACCCATGTCTGAATCTTCAAGATCTAACCTGCAAGTTGTCTTTTAGCTTATAGGGTTTGTTGACTTGGAATGATGTGGATGGAATGAGGAAACCTTTTCAACACCTTTCTCTTTGAATAATCTACATACAAACCAAACCCTTGTTGAAGAAGTCTAAAGATATGCAAGAACCAACTCTAATGGATGTTGCTTGAGATGCTTAGTGCTTGAATGCTTCCTTGAGAAGATTGAATGCTTGAGTGCTTGTGAAGATGAGAGATGTTGTGAATACATGAGATGTTGAAGAGAGGTGAAATGAGGAGAAAAACACTTATTTATACATGTTATGCCCTAATTCCCTGAAAAAACACAACATAGGCCGACCTTAGGGTTTTGGAGGCAAATTCCCATTAGAATTTTGATTTAATTTTGAATTTTATGTCAAATGGGACTAAGTCACCCAAGGCGGTGAATTATTCCACTTGGAAAAATTCAAGTGGTAGTAAGGAATTGAATGGTGTTTATTGTTTATTAATGAGATTGTCTCCCAAAACTGAAAACACATTTAAATCGGGCCTATAGGTGTATTAAGGGGCCATTTTTTCATGAGAACAGGTTGATTTAGTGATGACAAGCCTAGGAAAATGTGGAAATGTGTTACAAAACTTCACAATAATCTAGACTAAGGCTTGGAATAAGGTTATTTAAGTGAATTATTATGGAAAAGTCCTAGAAAAGTGAGGAAATGTGTTATAACACTTTACAAGACTCTTGTAAGACTTTTTCAGGTTATTGTTGACTTGCAAGCATTCAAGGCCTAATGTGAATGTGTTTTCCACATTACAACATTAGATATAAACGAAATCAAGCCAAAATCCAATGGAAAAGGCCCAAATGAGTGAAAAATCGTAAAGGCTACACTTTTTGGTGACACATTTAGCCCCCACTTTAGTGAGAGGATGAACTTGTTTCAAACTCACACTAAAGTAGCTAAGACATGCATATCGAGAGGGATCCAATGTATTCACGCTAGTGAGATGAGATAATTGTAATTGAGAGGGATGATCAAGGCCTCAAGATCAAGATCCCATGGTAAAAAAAACATTAGTACAAAATATAGCACGAGGAATTAATGTGAAAGAGTGAAGAGAAAGAAGGAAAGTTGGATCAAGCTTCAAATGTTTGTCTAGCTAGTTATGGATCAAACCTAGGTTGTTTGTCTGAAAGAAGTGTACTCACTCTGGGGCGATGAGAATTTTGGTTGTCCATTGGATGAGAAGGCCAAAAAGGTGATAAACATACAGTTGGTATGTACCCACACACACATAGGTGGCTATGGGGAAATTCAAGCCGCTGGTTGGGATTCCCGCTTAACCATACCAAAATTATGCCTCTTGATAGCTTTGATAAGGTGCCGCAAAAGACAAGGGTTTGCGGTTCACAAGACAATCAAAGCTTTGTATGCTTAGAACTCATGAACAAGTGCAAGATGGCACCACAAGCATGCAAGCTGCGTTATGCAAGGTGGCCATGTATTTAAAGTGCAAAATGCAACATGTAGAATGAAAAAGGTAAAATGAAATAGGGATGTTCAAAGGAGTCTTGTTTAGTTCATGTGAGGTCTTTTAGCTAGGGAACATTATGTGTAATGTATCTAAGAGAGGACCAATCAAAAAATAGAAAATTCACAACTTAGGGGATGTAGTGTGTCACATCAGGCCACTAAGAGGAATGCAATATGTTTAGATAGGTCACTTTTATGAAGGAAATCACACCCAATGTCATCCACAAATTGAGAAACACATCTTATGAAGTAATAAGGATGAATTAGGAACCAATAAAATTAAAAATTAAAAATTAAATATTGCCAATGTATGCCCCCACTTTAAAGGAATTACAAAACATCGTACTGTGAGCAATTACTTTAAAGTAGAAAAATGAAAAATGCAAGAAGAAAGCAAGGAAATGAGAGCCAACTTGGAAATCCTTATGCCAAATGATATGTTTCCAAGTGGGTCTACGTCATGCAAAGGAAAAAAAAAAGAAGAAAAGAGAAATGGGTTGCCCCCAAAATGGAAAACACCAAATACATAAGGGATCTACGGATTTGGGGTAAGTATGTTTGTTGTTGTAATGTTTGTTTAGAGAGCTCAAAACTATCATCATTCCCCCAAATACATAGAACTTGAAGAAGGACAAAAAGAGAGTGAAATCAAAGAAAAAGAAAGAGTCATTTTGGGTCAACATGGAGGAGACATAGGATGTCTCAATGCCTTTCATCATCCTCAAAAGGACATCAAAAGCAAAGGAAAAAGAGAAATGAAAAGATCCTTTTGGGTCGACATGAAGGGGACATTATAGTCCCAATGACTTGCATCATCCCCAAAAGGAAAATGAAAATAAAAAGAAAATGAAAAGGCTTTTTGGGTCAACATGAAGGAGACATTACAGTCTTAATGCCTTGCATCATCCCCAAAAGGAAAGCGAAAAAGTGAAAGAAAATTCATGACATATGGAAGAATGAAGGGACAAATAGAAGAATGTCACAAAGAGAGATAACATCAAACAAGATAGTATGAGAGAACACGTCACACATAAGAAAAAAAATAAAAAAAGGAAAGATACTAGTAAGGAAAATTCTTGTCAACCATCGAGCAAGTCATCCACCTCCCAATGTTGTTTAGTGTAAAATTCGGATAGGTGACTAGCTAGAGGGACAACAAAAATTACAAAATAGCATCAAGGTCAATGCTCATCCAAGGGGAATATTAAAATGCAAGCTCATGGAAGAGGAAAATAATGTATTCAAAGTGTGATGCACTTCTTCATCTATTTTAGCAATCTCTTCTTCATCATCATCTAGATTGATGACAATAGGAGGGCAAATGACAATATCAGTGGAAGCATGTAATACTAGTTGTGATGAAGAGATAGGATCAGGTTGTGATGATGAGGGAGGAGGGTTGTCATTCATTGCTTCTGGAAAAGGTGGATTATAATTTTTAGGATTTTCTTGGTCATGTTACTTTTGAGCAAGAGCATGACGATGACGCCTACACTCCCTAGCTCCTCTATTTTGTTTTATTCTATTGTCAAGTTATGTTTTTGAAGGAGCGGGTTGATCTACCATAGGTTTATTGTCATTCGTAGGGGAAGAATGGGATGAACCATAGGTGGATCTGCCACTTTCTCCTTGGCTTTATAAACTTGTTTGATGTGAGGAGGCAGGATGGAATTATTGTCCTAATCTCTAGGCCTCTTTGACAATGTAGAGGAGGTTTCAGCTGTTGTCTAGCTAGGTTGGTATGAGTCGAGTTGTAGCATGGTTTCATCAAGGATAGGAGCTTAATAAGTTGATGGGGGTATGCTGTGAAGAGATAATTCATATATTTTCTTAGCTTTGAGTTGCTAATAAGCAATGAAGAATAAATATCTTTGGGGAGTGATGGGTTCCATGGGCTCAGGCCAAAAGGCTTCTCAGGAAAAGTTGAATTTGGAAGATAAGGGATTGAAGCCACTATGGTGGATGGTGAATATTTCATTTTCAAAGGGAAAATTCAAACATTTGTGAAGAACCGAGTGGATCACCTTCATTGAGCGAAGCCATGGGTGGCCTAGCCACAAATGAAATTGGTCTCACTATGAGATGATAGAGAATGTAACATCCAATGTTTTGGGGGCTATTTGTAACAAAAGGGTGATCGATCTGATCGTAGGGAAAGAAAAACCATTATGTGTTTTGATCCATGCATTAGGTTTTTAATAAACATCTTCATAAAGATCATGTAGTACCAAAAATTCTTTCATGATCACATTCTCTCAATAGGCGGGATCTATGAGTATCCCATTTGTGGGCTTATCATAGATTCAACCGGCTAGTTAGAGAGGACCATCGGGAATATTTTTGAGTATGTCTTGAGGTGAAAAAGTAATATCAAGAGATGTTTTGGTTTGGCCCTTACAATGGATAACGTCTATCATGCCTACCATTTCATCCATAGGCTTGACGTGGGTTGTATTTGGAAGAAGATCAGAATGTTCAGCTTGTGTATCAAAATTCATAACATCATTATGTGGAGTTTCACTAGCTTTAACAA
The DNA here is from genome assembly GCA_007115665.2 of Sequoiadendron giganteum. Classification (NCBI taxonomy): domain Eukaryota; kingdom Viridiplantae; phylum Streptophyta; class Pinopsida; order Cupressales; family Cupressaceae; genus Sequoiadendron; species Sequoiadendron giganteum. Next base: position 656,476,439 of record CM021106.1, on the reverse strand, counting down.
ATAAAATGTTATGTTTAGGCATAGGATTAGTGAAAATTTTTAAATTTTGGTTGAGGGGTGTAACAAACTTATTACCTTTATCATTAATACCAATAAAAGATAGATGACCTGAATCAATGAGGCCTTGAACTAGGTGCTTAAGATTCTTACATTGTTCAGTGTCATGTCCATTATGTCTATGAAAATAATAATAAGTGTTAGAATTGAAGGATGGAAGTAAAGGCTTATTAGGATCAAGTGCATGGAAAATAGGTAAGGTAATCATTTGTTGCTGTAACAATTGGGTCACTGTATTATGGAGGGTATCGGGTAATGGTGTGAAGTTTCATTTAAGATCTCCATAACTAAAAGGTACCGTGGTCTCAATAGATACTATTTGATTATTGACAGGTGGGGGAGATTGTGAAGGAGGTTTAAATTTCAAAAATCCTTTATTTGGCTTTCAAAATGGCTGAGAGTTGGTTTGGTTGGTAGCGTCAGATTTCTCAATTCAACTAGAAGTGGATCGTGTATCATGATTTCTAGTGGAATTATGATAATCACAGAGCATTGTGCATAAATGCATGAAGGAAGGAAACTTCATCATGGTGAGTTTGTCTTGGAGGTGGGTATGCAGATTTTCAATAAACATCTTTTACAGATGTGTATCATGTATCTTGACACCAAATTGGGATAAAAGTGATTGATAACGTGAGATAAAGTATGTGATATTTTCATCATTGTTTTTCTTACATCTCATCAAATCAGCCAAGGTCTTTTTAGGAGTCATATGCACTTGGAAATGGTTGATAAAGGAATCAACAAGTTCATTGAATGAACAAATTGAATTGTTTGGTAAGGAAGAAAACTAATCCAAGGTTGTGTCTTTTAAGGTTATTAGAAATAGTTTAGCTAACAATTTATCTCCAAGAGCAAAATCAATACATAGAGCAACGTAAGCATTAACACGATTGGAAGGATCACCCTTCCCTTAGTACTTCTCAAATCTAGGTATTTCTATTCCTTGTGGCATCAGGGTTAAGGATTTCTAAGGACAAGAGATTGTTGTACGCATAGTATGTGGGTGAACCATGTTGGTTTTGATGGATGGTAGAAAGTTGTTGTTGCATGGAGGAGACTGTGTGGAAAATTTGTGTTAAGAGGGGACCGGTATAAGTGATGTTGGGTGGAAGGGAAAAGGGTGAGGGGGTGAATGTAGTGGTAGGGAAAGTGAATGGAATAATAATGGATGGTATGGTGGAAGAAGGTAAAGGTTGCGATGCCACAAAGGAGGTAGGAATACCAAGGGAAGAAAGCACATTGCTAACAAACTGCATTGTAGTGGTGACATTAGGGGAAGCATATGTAGGAATGGAGACTACCATTGAGGGAGGAGGAGTGTGAGTTCCTCCTTAGCTAATGATAGTAGTGGTTGGTTGAGAGGCCCTAGATGTGGAAGTGACATGTTTTTGATATATTTCAACTGTTTTCTTCACAACACTTAGGCCATAATCACTGACAAGCATATGGTGAATGTTTTCTACAATGGGATAGCAGTGGAAGAAATGTTCTCAAAGCACACTTCATGTTGGAGGTTAGCTAGGTCTACATGAATGCGAAGTATATTTTCACGTGGGAGATCATCATGTTTAGGTTTAGTATTCATGTTTTCAGAATGCAAAGGGTTACTAAAGGTAGGTTCTAGGCCTAGTGTACTAGTTGCAATACTAGGAGTGGAAGTTTGAGATAACCCAAGATCTACAAAAAGGGTATTGTCATGAGATGTCATGAGTCTCAAAATTGTCACCAAAGTATCAACAACAGGACACCAAACACTCATGGAAAGTTTCCTAAATGCAAGGTGGATGTAAATGCAATGAAAACAAAGAATACTAAAATGCTTATAAATAAAATTATGGAAAAAAAAATAGAAATGCAAAAACAAGAAATAAAAGTGCATAAATGTTCTAAAAATGCCAGAAGTTAGATTGAAAATTTTACAAGTGGACTGGGTCACCCAATGTGGTGAATTAGTCCCAACAGTGATATTTTTAGTAGTTTTCAAAAAATTTGACTAGTTTTTATGATTTTTATGCTTTTTTGATGAAAATACAGAATGAAAATATAGATTTGTTTTTAATTTTTTCAATGAAAATTTAATGCAAAATGCAAGCTATAATGAAATTTTCACTAATGCACTTTTGGAAAACCCTAGAGTGAAAAATAGCGCAAAACCCTAATGCAATGCAAGATTTTTCCTAGGATGCAAATGTAAGATCAGAAGTGAAAAAGAAGTGTTATAAGGTAAGGTTCACCAAAATGAACCACCAAAAATGATTGCACTACTTAGGGAAAGAGGATACCCCAATGGGATCCTAGGGTTTTTCACCTAGGAGGTAGATTGAGGAATAGTCCCTCTTTCATACTAAGGTGTTCTTGGTGAGTTCATACAAAGATTTAGGGGTTTGGAATGGGTGTGATGTGTGTACCTAACTTCTTCAAATGTAATGAAACATTCTAACCATGGAATGTAAACTAATGTAATGCAAACTATGCCAAATGACCTAAGAATGATTTAAAATGCATGCAAACTGTAAAGAAACTGAAAGAGATAGAAAGGGTGAACTTGTAAATTGAATGTTGATTAAGAGGAGCTCTGTAATCATTTGGAATATACTTACTATGCTTATTAGGACATCTATGCCCGAATTGGTGACTTAGTCCTCGTCTCAAGGAACTTTGTCGGAACATGTTTCTAGCAAAAGGGTATCCAAAAGCATAGAATCTACTTTTCAGGATTGGTACTAGGACTAATACACCAATGATGGTGACTTAGTCCACCTAGAGATTTCAAGATTTTTGAGGTTGGAATTTGTAGGTGCCCACTTGTATTTTTGTTTTTGACAAAGGCTCATGTCTGAATCTTTAGAATCTAACCTGCAAGTTGTATTTTAGCTCCTTCTAGGGTTTGTTAACTTGGAATGATGTGGATGGAATGAGGAAACCTTTTCAACACCTTTCTCTTTGACTAATATTTATACAAACGAAACCCTTGTTGAAGAAGTTTGAAGATATGCAAGAACTAGCTCTAATGGATGTTGCTTGAGATGCTTAGTGCTTGAATGCTATCTTGAGAAGATTGAATGCGCGAGTTCTTATGAATATGAGAGATGTTTTGAATGCAATAGATGTTGAGGAGAGGTGAAATGAGTAGAAAACCCTTATTTATACATGTTATGCCCTAATTCCCTAAAAAATAACACAACATAGATTGACCTTAGGGTTTTGGAGGAAAAGTTGATTTAATTTTGAATTTTATGTCAAATGGGACTAAATCACCCAAGGTGGAAAATTAGTCCACTTGGAAAAATTCAAGTGGTAGTCGAGAATTGAATGGTTTTTATTGTTGATTAATGAGATTGTCTCTCGAAACACACTTAAGTTGAGCCTATAAGTGAATTAAGGGGATATTTTGTCTTGAGAACGAGTTGATTTAGGGATGAAAAGCCTAGGAAAATGTGGAAATGTGTTCCAACACTTCACAACACTTTATACTAAGGCTTGGAACAATGTTATTTAATTAAATTATTATGGAAAAGTCCTAGAAAAGTGAGGAAATGTGTTACAAAACTTCACAACACTCTAGTAAGACTTTGTTAGCTCATTGTTGATTTTCAAGTGTTCAAGGCCTAATGTGAATGTGTTGGCCACATTACAAAATTAGATCTAAACAAAATCAGGCCAAAATAAAAGGGAAACGACCCAAATGAGTAAAAAAGTGTCAAGGCTACACTTTTTGGTGAAACAAAAACCCTCTAGATCAAACCAATACTTCAAAAACTACGGCATAAACATGAACATGAAACATGGACACAATTCACGACACAATACAACACTAGATGTATGTGGAAAATTCTAAAGGGGAAAACTCATAGTGAGAAAATCTTCTAGGATCTACTATCCTAATCCAGCCTCACAATATGAATAAAATTTACAACTTTGTTTTAGGGCTAAAACCTAAGGAAGATACAACTCCCTGATTGAATGCTTTAGGGTCACTCTAAAGGAAACTACAAATCCATGATTACAATTTGTTTTAAGGTGTCAATGCAGGGAAGCTACTACTCCCTCATCTAAGAATACACTAAGGAAAGACTACAAAATGACAATCCACCCAATATCTAAAATTGATAATTAAGATCACTCCTTTTGATGATTAAAATTATGCTTTGTCACTTCTCTTTTGATGATTGTAATTTTGCTCAATCACTTCTTCAAATTTCTTCTTAGTAGCTTACTAGCTCACTACTTTCAACAATGAAGAAGTCTTACCTTTGGCTCACTTCCTCCAACAAACAATTACACACACTTCTTCACTTCCCTTTTTCCACAAAGATATGATCAAGATGAAACTAGACAAGAACTAGAATTTTCACTCTTTCTCTTTCAATGACTTACCCAATTATCACAATGCATCACACTCATCGTTATTCATGCTTCACCTTAGATAAAATAGGTTTATAATTTATACATGATATTTAATTCATTATATTCACATGTCATCCTACAAAAATAAGAATATTATATTGGTAAGTCGGTCAAAGATCAAACAAACAATATGAAACATGTAGAGGGAAAGACCCAAAATACCACATTCAAGAAGAGGAAAACACCTTGCAGATTCCAACACATGCTTAATTTGGTCCTAAAAAATCTTTAAGCCTTCGGTCTTCAATAGAAAAAAATCCACATGCTTCATAAATCCAAAATAGGTAGGCCATAACCAAGAACACATGAAACTTGTAGCACATCGGCCTTCACAACATTGGAAGTACACATGCATGATAACACATTATTTAAGCTTCTTCCAGATGATTCAACATGACCATGCAACACCTTCAAACACTTCATAGAATCCAAACAATCTTGAGCTTTCTGGCACACACCCTCAACATACCTTAGTCGACTAAGCAAAAGCATAACCCAATAGAACATCCTTTCTGGACCACAACCAGTTTTAGAGAAGCTAGAAAACACCTTGTGGAGTGGAAAAAAACATCACAAGATATTTATGAACACTCTCATTCATCCCTTTCAACTTCACACAAAAACAAGTTGGCACAAGCCAATAGACAATGAAACTAGTCATTAGACAACATAGTCCCATACTCTACCATTTTCAAATTTATCTATGGAAGGACTAATGACATGAAAATTTGGATATACCACCTTTAAAACACATTGAACTTAAATTTTTGACTACACAACTAAGTCTGGAAATGCATAGAAATGCAAAGCTAACCTTAAAAATGAAAAGGCAACCTTCACACCACTGAGAACATCCTCATAGAGTCAACACAAACTCGAATCTATCACTCTCAAAAGCACCTTTATAGTAACTCAAATGATTTGAAAATTGGATGGTGCACATGCCTTAACACACCCTAAATCTATCCTCCAAATTCTAGGAGAAAAACATCATCAATGAAGAAATGTAGAGAATTTCTTAGAGACTCTAGCAACCAAACAAATGGACTACAACAAACTCCACTAAAATTTTGACATCAATGACAACCAAAATATAACAATGTCATTTTAATGCAAGGTATGGACATCCCAAGTTGTGTATGCTCGTGAAAATGAATCATAAATTGATCGACTATTCAAAGATGATACACACATGATTAAGGTCACGATAAGGAAGGTAATTGACAAGAATCATCTAGATTCAGGAAACACTCATGACAATGCTCTAATTGTATTCTTTCTATCCAACATTGTGTGATTAGTGGGAAGGAAAATGATTAGTAATTTAATGCCATAACAATTGTTAAATAATTGTTTTGTAGCAGATCTCATTAAGACCATCTATGCTTATGACAATAACCCTGACCATGGACTCATCTACAACATGGTGGAGGGTGACAAAGTTAAAAAAAGAAGGTATGCAGTCACTACCAATCTATATAGAGGGTGATTCTTTAAGAAAAACCTGCAACCTTTACTTGATCATGTAATTTCCAATAGCGGTCTATTTACTGAAGTTGAAGTGGGAAGGTTAACAAACCTGGCTATGGGACTAGTTAATCTTTACACCTACAAGTCCAAGTAGTGGCATGATATTTTTGGAAACTTTGTACTCCCTCATTTCAATAAATATAATGAGAGTTACCCTCTTTGGGAGAAATTTGATAATTTTTTTATATTATTCAATTATTTTTTAATATTATTATATAAAGATCTAATATTAAAAGAAAAAAAACTCACTTATTGTTGTGAGAATTTTGTGTATACAAATTTAAGAAATTAAAATTTTGAATAAAAACCTAAAGAAGAAAAATATAAAAAGATTAATGCTACCTTCTAATTTATGTTGCTTTCAATTTGATTTTCTCTTTTTAAATAAGTTTCTCCCAAATTTTCTCGTTCCCTCTAATCACAATGCACCAACACTTTTAACACAACACAAAAGAATTCACATTTAACCTATAACTTTTTAAATTTGTAGATTCTCTTATTTTACATGATGATAACATATTTTTCCCTTCATTACAAAATTTAAATTTTAAAATAAACCTTGGGATATTATATTGAACCAATTAATTCCTTCACCTCTCATGTAATAATATGTAATATTCCACTCGTTCACTAAAGTAAAATTTCATAAGTTTTCACTCCGTGAGTAAATAAAATATGTAATAAACCATTGCAATAATTTTTTTTCTTTTCTTTATTGAGAATATATTAACAAAGTTGCTATAACAAAATACAATAAGGATTTCCATTTCAATGCAGTAATTCACAATACAATATTCCAAGAATGTATGAAATTACATACATAACTCCTCAAATCTTAAGAGCATAAGATATAGATGGTCTAGGAATCAACCTTTCGAAACCTTGGTCTTCTGCCATCTATTGACGAGGAGAAGCATCACTCAAGTGATTTTACACCAACCACAAACTCATATGTAGTCCCTCACACATCTATTAATGATAGGTGGCCTTACCATTTGACGAAGACATTGGTTGGGTAACCCTGTATGACATACCACACTAAGCTTAGTGTTGTTACCTACATGACTTAGGTTTTATAACCCTACACAAGGTAACTATCATGCATTAAATGGACATGGTGAAATGTCAGTGGAGCCCTAGGAAATCACACTACTTTGGCCAAATTGTTCTCACTCAGTACTTCAAGTGATACTCTACCATTCACTTACACTTATCAATCTTGTTTTGAATTAAGGCCATAATATCACCTTTAACACAAACTTAAGATATCTATACTCAATTAAGAAAAATTACTAGTTCCCTCCTTTCAATGGACAATAATCCCAGGAGGTAACCCACTAGCTATGAGTATTCCTTAAGCTATCCTTGTTCAATCAAATATAGTATAATGATGATACCTAGGAAAAACAATCTCTCCTATCATGGAGTAACTATAAGCATTTCAAAAATAGAGTAAATAGCTTCTACTTTTCTTTCAAAGAAAATATTAGTTTCCCCTAAATGATAGTAACCATAATAGACTAGTTTAAACAATCAAGAAATAACTCTTTCAAAAGATAATAAAAACAAAGGAAGATTATCCTCATCCCTGTGATATGCTATCCAATTTCCTGGATACAAACACAACTCTCCTAGAACAACAACTAGCTTGGATTCACTCTCTCCAACAAAGTCACAATAACCTCTATCTCACAAGTTGGAAAAATACTTCTCTCAAAATGATTAAATATTCTCTCTAATGCTCAAAGTTCTCACTCACTATATAAGTAGAATAATCCAAAAAGGAATGCAAATAGAATGTAGAAACTTTCTCAAGGAATGCGTTTGAAATAATTGAACTTGATCTACTATTTATACAGCAGTTAGGAGACCATAGAACCTACAATTTAGGCATGAGTTTTGACAATAATTTCCATGCACAATAGCACAAAATCCTCAGCTAAAAGGTGGCACACATATAATATCTTACTTAGCTAATCATAGCTATAAATTGACCTTATTGATTGACAATAATAAAAGAATAATTCAAATCAACACATGATTGAATTTGATTTGCATTCAAAATGGAAATCTATATAAAATATGATTCAAAGGTGGCACCAAAGCATCAATAACCTCATACAAAGTTGGAGAGGTTTCTAATTGTGAGATCAGTCATTTACCAAATATGAAACACATATCTTATGTCGACTTTGTCACACATGAGTCAACTTAACTCATTTATCACTTTGACTTAGTCATCAACGTGTTGTTCATTAAAAATAATGCATTCATTTGTTGCAAATATTTATCAAATGACAAGGCATCTTATGGTTTAATAAGTCAAAGACATATCACAACAAGGCTTCGATCAAGTCTCCACTTTTATATCAACTTAATGCTAAAAATTTGTTTGCATAATAATCACCTTTATTGCATTGGACAACATGCGAACTATTTAGAATCATAAGAATAGTCACAAGTATTTCATATTTGGCCTTCAATTTAGTTATAAATCAGCCTCCAAGTTGTTAATTATAATTCACCTCAAAGACATATATAATATTTAAGTATATATACATAACATATATGTACATATACATACATATATATATATATATATATCAATACGCACACACACACATATATGTATATGTATATATATCCATATTTATCATATATCAATAAAACATGTATATTTCGATAAAAATATGAATACAATTAAGATAGCGATCACATTATTACAACAAAATATCGATTATGTACATATATATATTTATATATATACCTCTATATACATGTATACGTATGTATACATATATCGATACATTCTTATGGGCATGTCCATTTTCCACCATATGCATATATCGATTTATATATACATATGTATATACTTTATATATATATACACCTTCAATTCACACACCAAAAACATACACAATTACTATTGTATTGATAAGAGCATACAAGTGATATATTTATACATATACATACACATGTCATTAGATCCATGGGATAGTTCCATGCGTATAAACATTTCATGCATAAGCGTGTATAGATACATCTACTATGTACCCTTATGTGCGTGTTCCTTCATGTGTATGGTCTATCATCGAAATGCATGTGTGTATGTATACATGTTTCTTTTATGACCTACTCATCAATAAAAGCATAGTAATAAGGAAAAACTCATAGGCTGAAACAAATAAAATCACCCAATAATGCACTCAGAAGTAAACAAGAATCTTACTAATGCAAATTTATTAACTAAGAATGAATTACCAACTTCCCACTTAATAACTCAACTCAATTATTCTACTGTGGTGTGTGTAAGCTTAGATAGATTATGTTACTAGTTACCCAACCAATACCTTCTCTTGAAAGATACTTCCCCTCTTCCTAGAGGAAATAAACATGTACTTGCATCTGCTAACACATGCACAAGGTATTTAGCTATTCAAAAAAATATGCATTACACATAATACATATTCAAAGTTAGAATATCAACCAATATCCATTCATTCACATATATACGTTGCTTTATATAACATTAAATGAAATAACATTCATTCATAACACATTGATAACAAAGTGAAAGTACAATTTATTCATCCACATAGTTCACATTACATTCACTTTTACCCTATATAGTAATAGTAAATAGTAATTACACAATTGGGGTGTAACATACTCCCCCCTTGTGAATCATTGTCCCTGATGATTTTATGTAGCAACATAAAACAAAACAAAATATTAGCACATTATTTTTTAAGCACTCTCAAAAACATCTAAAACATGAGGAAACTTTTGATGAATCTCAACATAATCCTCCCAAGTGGCTGATTCTTTTGAATACTGGTCCTAATAGACTTTTCATTGTAGAAACTCCTTGTTACACAACTAAAACTTACGTGTTCTGAGCACCTTGACAGGCTCAAGAGTTACCACTTCGGGGTCATGTACCTATAAAGTAGTCTAGTCAATTACATGATTTCACTGGGTATATACCCCTTTAGGTAGGAAACATGGAAGACATTATGAATTTTGGAAAGAGTTGATGGAAATTCTATTTGTTAGGCTACTAGATTTACTTCCTCTAGAATCTCAAAAGGTCCTACATAATACAGGGCTAACTTGGAAGAATTTGCAAATTTAATGGAGCTTTTGTGAGGTTTTACCCTCAACAACACTTTGTCACCTTTGAAAAAATTCCAGGGCACTCTCTTAGCATCAACATGTAGCTTTTATGTCGATTGTTAGCTTCAACCAACCTTTTCTTAATAATATTTACTTGCTCTTCCATCTCTGCCAAAATTTTTGGCCCAAGACACACTCTATCCTCAAGTTTATCCCAACTTATAGGAGTTCAACACTTTTGACCATAAAATGCTTCAAAAGGAGGCATTTTTATCATAGAATGGTAAGAATTATTGTAGGAAAATTCCACTAAGGGTAAGTAATCTTCCCACTTGTATTGTTGATCCATGCAATACATTCTAAGTAGGTCTTCCAATACTTGATTCACCCTTTTAGTTTTCCCATCTATTTCTGGATGATATGCTGAGCTAATATTTAGTTGAGTCCCTAGTGAAGAAAACAAGGTTTTCCAAAACCTAGAAGTGACTCGTGCATCCCTGTCTGAGATAATCTTCTAAGGAATACCATGCAACCTAAACACTTCTTGCACAAATTTCCTTGCTGTGAAAGGTGCTCCATTAGTTAGATTATTAGGTATGGAATGTGCTACTTTGGTAAGCTTATCTACAACAAAAATAATGGCATTGTGCTTATTTCTTGACATAGGAAATCTTTTCACAAAGTCCATGCTTATGACTTGCCACTTCCTCTTTGGTATATCATGGGGATATAACAAGTCTGCAGGATGATGATGCTCCACTTTCACCCATTGACACTCAAGACACCTAGCCACAAATCTAGCACCATCTGCTTTCAACCCTTTCCAAAAAAATAATTGCTTCTCATTTTCCATCATTTTCATCACTCCTGGGTGTCTAGAGTACGGTGCTTCATGTACTTCCTTCCGTACCAGATTTCTTAACTCTTCTACATCAGGTACATATATTCTTCATTTATATCTAAGTAATCCATTAGGTTCAAAATGAAAACCTTTGTACCTAGAATCTTACAAATTGATAGTGAGTTTTTGCTTGAATTACAAGTAGTAATCATCCTCTTTGCATTTATCCAATACTTGACCTTTAAAGTCGGTTTGAATTGTCACTATTGAAGAAATATGACATCTTCGACTCAAGACTTCATCAATCTGATTTTATTTCCCTTTAATATAATTGATATTGAAGTCATAGTTAGCTATTAACTCTAACCATCTTCTCTGCCTAACATTCATATTCGGTTGAGTGAAAAGGTACTTTAACCCATTATGATCTATTTTCATCTCAAAGGGTTTTCCTAGCAAATAGTGCCTCCACATTTGTAATGCGTGAACCACAGCTGCTAACTCCAGATCATGCGATGCATAATTTTTCTTTTAAGGTTTTGAATTTCTAGATTCATAAGAAATTACTTTCCCATCTTGCATTAACACATTGACTAAACTTTCCCTAGATGCATCTGTGATAATAGTAAAGCTACCCTTAGGATATGGTACTTTCAGGATTGGTACAATGGTTAAATTCTCTTTGATTAGGTCAAAGGATTCTTGAGACTTCTCAGTCCACTCAAATTTATTCCCTTTCCTTTGTAAGGATGTAATTGGAAAAGAAATCTCAGATAAGTTCACAAAAAAAATTCTATAATACCCTGCTAGACCCATGAAACTTCTTACCTCATATACATTTTTAGGTATTGGCCACTCAAGTACTGCCTTGATCTTAGCTAGATCTATGGAGATTCCATCCATCGAGATCACATGCACTAGATAATGCACTCTTCTTTGAAAGAACGTACACTTAGAGAGTTTACCATACAACTTGTGTTCCCTTAACCATTGTAAGACTATCTCTAAATGTCTACTATGATCTTCCTCATCCTTAGAATAAATCAGGATATCATCTAGAAAAACCAAGAAAAAATTATCTAGGTAATCCCTGAATACACTATTCATCAGGTTCATAAATGCGGCAGGTGCATTTGTTAATCCAAAAGGTGCATTTGTTAGTCCATATCTGGTTCTGAATGTAGTCTTAAAGATATCTTCATCCTTAATACTCAACTGATGATATCCAAATCTCATATCTATTTTAGAGAATATGGCAGCTCCCCTCATTTGATTGAAAAGATCATCAATGTGTGGTAACAAGTACTTGTTCTTCATCGTGGCTTTGTTAAGCATACAATAGTCGATGCAAAAATGAAAAGTACCATCCTTTTTCACAAAAATGACTAGTGCTCCCCAAGGAGAAACACTTGGTCTTATAAACCCTTTTGATAACAGTTCATCCAACTACACCTTAATCTCCATTAGATTGGTTGTTTTCATCCTATAGGGTACTTTCAAAATAGGTTCAGACCCTGGAACTATGTCTATGGAGAAATCAAATATTCTCCTTGGAGGTAACCTAGGAAACTCATTTGGAAATACATCTGGAAATTTTCTCAATATACGATACCTCTCCATATATGACATTCTAGTTCAATCCATTTCACCATCTTCCACCTCTTGGAAGCTTTGGAATTCCAAGTTATCAAGATCTTCTTCAATTTCCTCAATCTTAATGACCAAGAGTTTGCACCCTTTCTTCTTATCCCTCAATAGTTGCATTACCAAGATCATCTAGGCACTCTAAATTTTTAGCATGAAAATCTACCTTAGCCTTATGTCTCGACAAACAATTCATACCTAGGATAACATCATTGGATCCTAAAGGCATGGCATATAGGTTTACTTCAGTAGAAAAACAAAGTATCTCTACCTCAAAAAAACATTGTTCCACCTTTGCTCTTGTTGGGTTTGCATACTCTACATCCCAAGACGTTGCCACGTGTCTAAATTTTTTAGATAACTCTTTAACTACTCTAGGTGAAATGAAATTACCAGTTGTACCAGTATTAATAAGACCTAAAATGGGTAAACCAAACAAAATACCTAAAGTTTCAATGGGAGTCACTTGATACTCTACCTGGCGATCATCCACTGCTACATGTATCTTTTGTTGGAACATTTCTCATTGATTAGGTGTTGTCAATGAGATTTTCACCCTACTAAACATGAAGGTTTAGAAATTTATTGAAACATGGAAATGTTCTTGAGTTGTGGGTAACTCATTGTGAGAAAAAATCTCTAGAGAATGCTGACTTCCTTGTTGATAATCACCTACCTTATTAACTAGCGAGAAAAGAGTTAGAAAGTGAAACTATAATTGAAAACATATGAATTAAGATGATTAACCAACATTAAGAATATTTTGATGGCAATCCACTCTCAACACCTCTTGAAAAATTAAATCTCACAAACTCACAATACATATGACTCAATAGTGATTTATGTAAAGGTTTGAAATGAACACAAGGCACAAACTGAATAAAAATGCAACTCTTCAAAAACACTCTATAAAAATGAGACACGAGAAGGATTCAATAAATTGAATCAAAAAACAAATCTAATCACTATTATAAATCATAAAAAAGAAGTGAGGAAGGAAATTCTATTGTTTTATTGAATGGAGTGAGAATCCTCAAAATCTGAGTACAAAAAAAGTTTACAAGCTCCCATAATGTGTGTAAGAGCCAAAAACTAATATCTGAAGCCCCCATAAATTTTAATTTCAAAGACTTATAGGAATTAAGTGACCTCAATAGTGCAAAGATAAGAAAAATCAGGCCCACTGCTTCTCCAAAAAAGCAACCCATTCTGCATTTTTGAGCTCAGGAAAAAGTCTTGAAAAGATGACACCAAACAAATCCAAAATTCACCAAAAAGATAGAAATTCCTCATCTCCAAAGGAATAGAAAATCCTATCCTTATCTTATGATTTTTTGCAACTCAAGATTTTAGAAAATCTTTGCAAAAAAGAATAATACTTGATGCTCCTATTACAATTGATTTTTCTCTAAAAAAACATAAAAATGTAGAACAAATATTTATCCAAGGCTCTAAGTTGATTTCTATAAAATAAAATAAAATAAAATACCTAAGGTCAAAGACACTTGATTTTCCTAAAGCATAGGCATTAAATATAAATAAAATACCACAAGGTATTATAGGCTTTGATATTCAAACTAAATGCCTAACCTAAATCGACCTAGGAAAGTGATATTTGTTAGTGTAATTATTTATTTATTACAGTAGCATAAGTTAACTTAGGTTTGAATTTAGTTATTTAGTCCTATGTTGCATTATTAAATAAATCATTAATAATGTTGTTGAGATAAGATTCCCTTCGAGAAGATGAGTTGTCTTTTCTGGAACTTATCTCTATCTTGTTATCATTCCCTGGGTAGTTAGTTAGGGTTTCATATTGTCACATGTAAGTGTGATTTGTACACTTGGCAACATCTCTTGCATTCTAGGTTTAGCTCTTGCCTATATAATTAGGCATATGTATTCTTGTAAATCTATCTAGATCATCATAATAGAATCTTCTATTTGAATGTCATTATTGCATACTTTTTTGTGTGGTTGATTATTTCTTCTTGGCAAAGGTCCTCCATTGAAGATTGTAGCTTCATCGAGGACACTGTGCATCCAACATTCCAACATGGTATCATAAATTTTCCAGTGAAGACTCATCCTAGGATCAAGAGATTTGGCTTCTGAGATTCTTTGTAGGCTTGAGGGTTTTATCTTGCAGGCTAATTGGTACCGCCCGAAGACCCAGTTGTTTTTTGGTGCAGATCAATCTCTATCTGACCTCTCTGTTGTTCTCAAAAGGCCTCAAAACCTATAGATCAGCCTCCCATTCGCCAAAGTTGGAGATTTTCTCACTGAGAGCCATTTGGCGTATATCTAGGGTTTTTGCAATTTTTTCGTACTATACATACAATTTTGCAGAAAAAATCTCCCCTTCTAGTCATCCTCCATGGAAATTTTTTTCTTAGATCAGTGGGCATTTTTTATTTCTCCATTTGAGAAATTTTTTCTATAGTTTTGCAGAAAAATTAAAAAAATTAGGGGGTGATTGCCATTTTATTTCCTGGTCGGCATAAGGGTTTGATATATTTTTTTCTCGTGGACTATAGTTTTTTTTCCCATCAGCATTTTTATTTGGGATTTATTTTTGCAAATTAAATAATAATCATTGGGATTCTTTTATGGTCGACATACTTTATTAAGTCTATAGATATATTATATATTGATGGGTTTTTAAAAAAATATGTTTTGATTTTTTAATTGCCAATGGAAATATTAAAAAATCAAACAATTTAAATCTCATCGACCCATTTTAATTCATAGTTTGTAGCACATTCTCTTTGTCAGCCGCATTTAAAGCCTTTGCAAGGGGGTACAACTATCTTATCTTCCCACTAGGGGGTGCACCACATCTTCGTTCGCCAGCTAGGTCTTATCAGTTCTGACCCTGTTCTCTGCACACCGCCAACATACATCCTCCGTCATACTCCTACCAATCGATGTATATCTCCCACCAATGTTTCTCACCACCAACGAAGTTACTCCTCAAGTGGCACCATCAAAAATCACCACCACACCTCCAATCCACCACCATCATGGGTGGTGCCCATTTTTTCCTTAGCCTATGCCAAGGTCACATCAACGATTGAGTGCTAAGCCTAGAGGGGCTTATTTTTTTCTCCTGTTTAGCCTGCAAAGTGCCTAATATAGGCCTTTTTTCCATTTTTTCATAACTTTTCACCAGGGTGTTAAAATTTTGCAAATGATATAATGTTGGGAAGGTCTTGGAGTCTAATTTTCAGTAGTACACTCTATTTTTCTAGATTTTTATTATTTTAGAAATTCCATTCAGTTGAAGTGAAAAACCTAATTTGGGATTTTGGAGGTGATATCTTTTTTTAGTTTGTCAAAATTTTTCCATCAACAAGGTATTACAATGTATTTTCAAGCATTTCAACAATATCAAATTTCCAGCATTTTCTTTTAGAGATATTTTGTCTTGTGATTTTTTTCTCTCTAATGGCTGAACCAAGTTTTGAGCTTCTTACTCCCCACAACTACCACACATGGAAAATTGGCATGCAGTGTCTCCTCTAGTCTAAGGGCCTATGGTTTACATTGGATGAGAATAAACCTCATATGACTAGGGAATATGAAAATTCTAAGCATCAAATCAAGTGTTGGAGGCTATGGGAGTGATTTCTCTTCATGTCTCCAATTCATTTTTTTCCACATTGAGGGGTGTGCTACTCCTAAGGTGGTTTGGGATAAGCTTAAGACATTATTCGGTTCAGTAAGTGATATTCGAGCACTTTAGTTAGAGTCAAAAATTGCTTCACTGTCAGTTGATGCTTTTCCCTCTATTGATGATTACTTGGTGAAATTCAAGTCTTTGAGGACTCAGCTATCAGGGTGTGGTAAAGAAAAAACTGACAAGGAATGCATCTTCATGATCTTGTCAAAATTTAAAGGTTATTTTTCCTAATTTTCTACTTCCTTCTATTCTACAATGGATGGCATTGGAGATAGTTTTGTGATGCCTTCATTTGAGACTTTTTGTGAGTAGTTGAACAAGGCGTAATATAAAATCAACCAAGTCGATTCATCTTCAAAGTTTCATCCTCTCATTGGAGCACCATCCAAAGGGAAAGGAAAGAATAAGGGAAAATCTAAGATAGGATGTTCTAAAAAATCAGAACACAAGGAGGAAAGGCCTAAGAAGGAGAGGCCCAAATGTAGCTTTTGTAATGGGATTGGAAATTATGAGGAGACTTATTTTAAGAAGGAGATTCATGAACTAAGACAGATCCTTAAGGATCATAATATCACTCTTCCTTCTTCTTCTGTCCACTCACCTTACTCTTCTTCCAATGAAGAGTCATCTTCAAGTATTGTCAGAATTTCCACAATTGAAATTCATGGCAAGGGACAAGCTTTGATCACTACTCTAGTTTATAAATGAGAAGTTTGGGTCATTGACTCAGGTGCTTCTTGGCACATCACCTATTCCAGGGATCGCATTCTTTAGGAGACTATGCGTCCTCCAGAGTTTGACAAGACGTTCATTACAAATGCAAACATTGTTCATGTTGCTGCTATTTGTGATGTTAAATTGGATGGGAGGCATCTACTTGATGTTGTTTATACTCCCCAGATGGCTCATAATCTTCTTTCTGTTTATTAGCTTGCTTAGGAGGGTCTTAATATTGAGTTCACATACGATCTAGCTATCATCAGGGATCAGTTTGATACACTCATTGCCTATGGTGAGCCTGATCATCACTCACAGCTGTACAAGTTCTTCAAGTTTTGGGATCATACTCCATCTATTCCAGATTCTCTAAATTCCAGGGGAGAAAGCAATTCTCCTCCCCCTCTCTAGGGTTGTGGTGGTTGGATTGAATTGGATCTTCTTTCAGCACCATCTTCTTCCTCATCTACCTCTTAGTTGAGATTTTTTTTAGTAGAACAAGGCTCATTCACCTCTTCAAACTTGTGGCATCCAGATGGGTTCATGAGAGGTGTTACAGACTTGGCTTCTCATTTCTCCATAGGCTTTTAAGACATCCTTGAGGGGAAACCTCTCCTTTATGGGGGGATATCTAGTCTCCTATTTTTGATCTTGTTGTGATGATTTTTGTCCTTGGGGGGATGATGTTAAGTCCTCCAATCATCACCTTTATGCATTTCATCTCCTTTTTGGAGAGGGGTTTTCTTCCCACTAGGTTTTCCCCTTTTCTCCATTTGTGGGAGATTAGTTGCATTTTCATTTTTCATTTGTACATGGGTACCTAAAATGGCCATCATGTAGTTGAAACCCATCATCTTTGCATAATCATTGCATTTTCATTTCCTCCCTAATTTGCACTTATGGGGGGTGTTAGTGTAATTGACTATTTATTACACTAGAATAAGTTAACTTAGGTCTGCATTTAATTATTTAGTCATAGGTTGCATTATTAAATAAATCACAAATAATGTTGTTGACATAAGATTCCCTTCTAGAAGATGAGTTGTCTTTTCTAGAACTTATCTCTATCTTAATTTTTTATCATTCCCTAGGTAGTTAGTTAGGGTTTCATGTTGTCACATGTAGTGTGATTTGTACACTTGGAAACATCTTGTGCATTCTAGGTTTAGCTCTTGCATATATAATCATGCATATATATTCTTGTAAATCTATCTAGATCATCATAATAGAATCTCCTATTTGAATGCCATTATTGCATACTTTTTGTGTGGTTGATTATTTCTTCCTAGCAAAGGTCCTCCATTGAAGACTACAACTTCATCAGGGACATTGTGCATCCATCATTCCAAAAATATTTTGGCCAAGGAAATAAACTTAGGGGTTGATATATTTTAAAACATTTGCAAAAATATCCCTAAGTCGAATTAGGATTATGAAGGAAACCCTAACACAAAACAAGCTTGCCCTATATTTTCACATTTCATTTTCATTTAGCTGACTTAGAAATAAGGCTCTGCAAGCCGCCACCATGGAATTTAGGGTTTGATGATTTCAACACCACCATTCAAGCTCGAGCTTGACCATGTTTAGTCAATTCTCCTCTAGAAATAATGGTAAGTTGTTTTATTTGCATTTCTATCCTATTCTGGCTCCATTCAAATGAGAAATTTGGCTTTTAGGCCGCGAGCTTCGGCTCGTTTTTAATGGCTTTGCATGTTTTCTTGTGTCACCACCCCTTGTGTCATTTGATGTGGCCACCAATAGGGACTTTGCGTGGTAATTTTTGAATCTTTGGCCATGGATTTTGAGCTCCTCCATAGAGACATTGAAGGTGAGATTGTTTTTTACCAACATTTCCCTCTTAAATAAAAGCTTTATCAAGATTTTCTACAAAAAATATGAAACTCTATAGGTTTTGAGTGCTCCTCCATTATGGACACCATGAGGGTGATTGTATATTCTCTTTTGTTTCTATAAAAATACTCCTCCTGGGCTCGACCCATGATGTAAGATGAATGGTATTGTTAAATGATTTTTTCAAAAATGAAAACTCTTCATTTTATGGGCTTTCAAAATTCATTATGGCCATGACCTGTAGCTTTGATTTCACCTTTTTTCTGAGAGTGCACTAGCTCAAAAATTTGTATTTTCTCTAGTAGTCGATTCTAAACTCAAAACCCTAACTGGGTTTTCTTGGTAGAGAATAAATACTCCCTCTCAGGCCACAACCATGAGAGTATGCATTAGGGTTTTTATGCACCTCCATTTCTCATACTTGTCTGAATATGCATAAGCAACATATTAATTTCACTTTTTGGGTTTATGAACCCATCATGGTTTTAGCCATTATTTCCATTATTTCCACCTTACACTAGCATATTCCATTGGTAATGAGCTCAAAATTCTTGATTTTTTCTGGTTTTGTGTTTCAAATACAATACCCTAAATGGGTATTACCATTTACGAGAGAAAAATACTCTTAGGCCGCGACCATGAGAGCTCAATTAGGCACCTTCATCAATTGGTAATGAGCTCAAAATACCTATATTGCTGCATTTTAAAGCTTTTAATACAACTATTGTGGATTCTGGGCAGTTTCACTTATCTCCATTATGAAACTGTAGCATAAACTCACTATAATTTCACTAAAGGGAAGCCATGATTTCATTTAATTTATGTGCTCTCATAATGCAAATTTCTTTTAAATCATAAATGATTTTGAGTGGAACATACTATTTTCCTCTTTGCACTATTTGTACCTTCATTCTTGCTGGAGACAAGCTCTCCTTTGTACTCTTCATTCATTTTTGTCTCCTAAACAATAAATGTTGGCAAGGAATTTTGATTTATGCATAAAATATTTTGAGATACAATACCATGATGAAATTGTTTTGAAGCTTCTCAAATTTCTTCAGTTGCTATTGATGACCTATAAACAAGGCATTATGTATGCCTGTTCACAATCACATTTCATGACATTGCACTTGAGAAATTGACCACTTATGATTTTCAATTCATTACATAGTTAGACTTGACTATCCCGAGTGGTCACTTGTTTGAAATCTTATGATACTCGAATGAACTCCTTCAGATGTATATCTCCTTGAGCAACATTTAATTGTTTCTTTTCTAGAAACCCCTTTATGGAATGCTGAGGGGCAACATGTTGTGACTCAAACCTTGTGGGAGCCCATTTTACACCACATTCTTTATGATATTCAAAACAAAACAACAACATGAATCTCCCTATACCTGCACAAGAAACAAACAATGTTAGATTAAAACAAAAATTACAATGTTTCTCATAATGTTTCCTCCTTGGTATTCACTTGCACCCATGTTTTCTTTGCTTAGTTAATTTCAATGCATCATTAGTAGTATCCTACATTATTGTTGATAGATCATGTTGGAAGGTTCATAGTCTAAGCTCTAAAACAATTTTATAATCACTCGCCGGTTCACTTGGAACATGAAAACAAGGAAGGGTGCACAACTTCAAAGGCAACTCGAAAACCACCGTTAGACAATGACAATTATGTTCCTTCTTACATATTATTTTCTTCCTTATATATATTTTTAGTGTAGCATACACCTTTTGATTCATTTTTTGAGCTATTCCCATGTCTTGTGTTGGACACTTGATTCTTCTTTTGTCAAATGAATACAAAAACAACATTTGTGAAATACTTGTTCAATTCTGTATTTCTCCCTATTTGTTAATAATGTATGAAAAATTGTGAATGAATATCTTTATAAAAGAACATTTCAAATAATACTTAATGTTGTAAATGATAAACAACAACTAAAAACATTTCACTTAAATAAATAAACACTCAAATGTATGCAATGGTTAAAGCACTTGCAGAAATAAAATGAAACTCTTCACCTTGAGATGAACCTTAATAAATTAGCTCTATCAGTTTGAGTTGTGGTGAAAAATTAATAACACTCTTGGAAACTTATACTAGATGATTACTTGCTAAGAATTAGGCCAGTTGCCTTATGTAGATCCATTGGGCATGGAGTCAATTCGGCCCCTCTAGAACTCAGAAATTTTGAAAACTAAAATAACACTCCTCCGAACAACAATAGAGAATAAAAAAAAAAAAACCAAAAGAAAACAACCAGGCCCTGACAACTAGAAAACCATGTGTTGGAACACTTATGAAAAATGAAACACTGAAAAGAAAAGTGCTCCAAGCACTTATTAAAATTAACTAATCTAGTATAGTACAGGGTATAACTTCAAACCTCAAAAATAATGTTTTAAATGGATCCCATTGACTGGGATGGGTAGAACCTCTCCACTCAAATTTGAAAGCTGGAATGAATTATGCTCTTTGCATTCCATGATCAAATATGGCTCATCCCACATGGCATGAAATTTAGAATGCCTCCCGAGCTTACTCTTGTATTCATCCCATTTGAGCACAAAGTCTCCAACAAAAAAATCTCTGAACTTTTCTCTTCTGTCAAAGGAGCTCTTCATCTGAGCTTGATGAATTTCAAGCTTCTTCCACACCTCCTTTCTAGCTTCTACCAATTCTATTAGTTGTGCATGTATAACCTCCATGGGTTGTTCCTTTAATAGCTCAAGCTCTTTGATAAAATTGAAAGTTAGTAGCTCAATGGTGATTGGTAACTTGGCTTCCTCACCATAAGTAAGAACATACGAGGAGAAACCAATAGGCCTCTTGGGGGTTATTCTATTTTCCCAAAGGGCTGATTTCAACTATTCGTGCCATATTGTTTGATTGTCCTTGATTTCCTTCTTGATGATCCTGATTAGGTTCTTATTGGTAGATTTCCCATGTTCGTAAACTTTCAGGTAATAGTTAGATGAACTACTCAAAAAGATATTATTTCTCATAGACCAGTAAGAAATATTTAGACCTATAAACCCCAAAGTTTTATCAAAAATAATGGAATCTGGAACACTGAATCTAGACACTAAGTCTTGATAAAAATTTAGAATAGAAGCTTCATTCTCTTCTTATAGAGCAAAAAATTTGGTCCACTTAGTAAAATAGTCTAAGGTGGTCAAGATACACATGTGACCAACACTTGAGGGTGGATTAATCGGCCCAATAAAATCAAGCCCCTATTTAGTAAAGGGTTGTTCATCTTGAATAGGATTTAAGGGCGGATCTGCAATTCTTTGCGTCCTTGTGAACAATGCACATTTTATCTTTTCTTCACCCACGCGAAAGCATCCTTGAATATGTTTGGATATTAATAACCAACCCTCATAATTTTTTAGGTTGTCATTCTTACAGAATAGTGGGCCTCAAAAGGCTCGTCATGGAACTCCCTCAACAATATATATATTTGATTAGGCTCGATACACCTCAGTAATACACCCTCGAAGTCTCTCCTAAATAAATCGCCATCAATAATGGCAGAGGGACTAGCCTGCAATTTGAAATACCTCCTCTTTACTTTGTCCAAGCCTTTAGGAAATTCTTTGATTTGTAAATAGTGAATCATTTATGTTACCCAACTCGTGTCGGGAGTTGATCCAATAAATTCCTCTTCATTTCTCAATACTATGGCGATGTTTCCATTATCTTCGAGGCTATTTTTTGTGCCTTTAGCAATCTTCTCACACAAACCTTTACCTCTAACTAGTTTAGTAACTTTAATGTCCACATAAAATTGCATTACTCTTGTTATCCATCCCACTCTCTTATTATTCATATCTTTATTTAGCAAGAAATCTTTCACCGTAGGGTGAGCAACCAAAAAATGAATTTTATTATTGGATAACATATATGTCTAAATTTTTTAAGACTTCTATTTGCTGCAAATACATGTTTCTATATGAAAGAATATTTTACCTCATAGTCATGCAACACTTGACTGAAAAAGGCTACGGGTTGCTCCAAGCCTTCATCATTTTGCTAACATAACATGAAAAAACAATATCAATACCTCCAAAAGCATACATGATAAAATCCTTATTGTAATTTAGATTAATGAGGGTTGGGGTAGCTAAGAGAGCTTCCTTTATTTGCTTGAAGTTCCTCTTACCCTCCCTAGTCTAATTGAAAGGCAAATTCTTCTTCAACATTGTTGTGAGGGGCTACAATAAGGCAACAATACTTGGTATAAACCTCCTCACAAAGTTGATTATGTTAAGGAAGCTGTGCAAACTCTTTTTATGTACTAACAAAGGTAACTCCAGTATAGCTGAAAATCACTCTAGGTCAATAGAAATTCCATGTTTAGAGACAATATGTTTTAGAAGCTTACCTTCATGGATGCAAAATATACATTTCTTCAGATTGAGAGAAACTCTGAACTCTCTGCATCTTCAGAAGACCTATCTCAAATGTTCAAGGTGTTCATTATCATTTTTAGAAAATAATATGATGTCATCTAAATACATGAGAAATATTTTATTCATGAGGCCATGAAAATACAAATCCATTTCCCTCTGGAATGTCACCCCTACATTAGATAAGCCAAAAGGAATCTTCCTAAAAGCCATAGTGCTCCATTTAGTTGTGAATGTTATTTTATATTGATCCTCCTCCCTAACCAAAATCTAGTTATAGCTAGAATACCCATCAAGAAAATATAATCTATTAGAACTCGACATGACTTGAAAAATTCACTCCATTGAAGAAAGAAGATAGTGATCCTTAAGGGAATCCTTGTTCAAGTCTCTAAAGTCAACACACAACCTGATCTCCCCATTTTAATTTCTAACTAGGACCAAATTGGAGACCCAAGAAGTGCACATTTAATAGGGAAGATTATGTTGCTCTCAATAAGCTTATTTAATCCTGCTTTCATTAAATACTCAAGCTTAGGATTCAGGGGTCTTTACTTTTGTCTCACAGGTTTCACATTTCCCTCCAACTTTATAGTGTGTTGAGCTAGTTCAGGGTCAAAGCCTCTTAAATATTTATATTCCCAAGAAAAGATATCATTAAAATTCTGACATAACAAAACAAAAGCTTAATTCTCTTCCTTAGAACATACCTTTCCCAACTTGAGAAGTTTTCCTTTGAATATTTCAATGGCTTCATATTGTTCCTGTTTGATAGTCATGCCACACTTGTCTTTTCTTACTTGATCGTTAGAGTTGAAAAATGACTCTAACATCACAAAACCCTTCGACAACTTATTTGATTTTAGTTGTACAATATGACTTCCATATTGTTGTTGCCACTTTAGTTGGTTTTCATCTGCAAATTCAACTTCTACTATCAAGAAGCTCACAGTCTGTTCGTCATTGTTGAAAACTATCCAAATCACATTATTGTCAGGTACAGATGGTCTAATAATTTTTTTAACATATTATTGTACCTCTAAGTTGTGTATCTCATTAGGGATATCAAATTGTGACCCCAGGGTAGCTAGTTTATCTACCTATTTATTTTAGTTTTTAGGAACGAAGAGCAAATTTACAGCATCAAAATCTTTGATCAGGTCCCAAAATCAATGCTTATATTTTTTAAGTTAATCATTTTTAGTGGCATTAAAATTCCTAACTTGACTTACAAATAACTCTGAATCACCATAAATTTGAATGCACTTAATACCTCTTTTACTGGCCCATTCTAGGCTGTGGATGAGAGCTTCATATTCGACTGTATTATTATTACAACTAAATGAAAATCTCAGAGACAAATAGTACTTATCTCTGTTTGGTGAGATTAACATTGTACCACCACCAACTCCAATTTTTCTCTTTGCACCATCAAAAAAAAACTTCCAAAGTTGACTTTCCTATTTCTCAGGTTGCCCTTCTTCTTTGACCAAATTTAGGGTAACACAATTAGGTTTATGGATCATATAGACCCCTAATCCTATTTCATCTTTTTGTTGGGAAGGATCAACCCTATGGTATTCAACTAGACTTACATTTTTTATAGGGGTGTTGTGGTTTAATGTCATGGCTTGATCTTCCTACCCTCTAGTGAAACATAAGTTAGCATTTATAGGATTTAGGACATATGGATCAATATGGTCTTTGGCTAAAGGCTCAGACTTGATGGTTGCTTTGGTACCATACCAAGCTCTAAAAAATAAACGAGACCAATCAACTGACAGGAAACCCCCAAGCTTGGTAGTAAAGTCTTTAAAGAGGCAAAGTGTAAAGTGGGGAGGCAATTAAATCACATGAAAATTTTGGTGCACAAAACATTTGGGGTAGGCGTGTAATGTGAGGGCCAAATTCTTAATGATTCCTATTGTTTGAATAATATAACCATCCAATTGCACTATCCCTTTTGTCATGGGTTCATAAGCGAGACCTAAACTATCTTCTACACTTTTAGGCATCATTGAGCTACTGGCTCCTAAATCTATCATGCAGTTATAGACAAGTTTATCTCCTATAATAAGACTTAGATAGAATGGTGGGGGTTTTACCTCTTGACCTTGCTACCCAACTTTGAATTTTGAGTTGTTAGCAAGCACAGTTCTACTATTTTTTGCATTAATAAAAACAGGAGATGAAAGCTTAGATAAAGCATTTTCCAGTAAATCTTTTTGGCATAGGATATGTAGTGCATCCATAATAGATAAAATTACTGTAGATTTCTGTAAGTGTTCAACTACATTGAAAGACACAAGATTTATGTTATGTTGTCTTGAAGGTGCGACAACGTCACCTACTTTTTGCTGTTCTTTTTGTAGAATATGCATCCTTGGTTGAAATTATTGTTGTGGGTTTGTAGATTGTTGTTCTCTCTTTAAAATATGCAAATTATTGATTATTGGGATAGTTTGTGATGAAGTGACATGCCTTTCGTCTATTTCAGCTTGTTGTTGTGAAGTTACAACTTGTTGTTCTGCTTCAACTGCTCTTCTTTTTGACCTTGTATTTGCTACAATGGATGTACTTTTTTGGTTCTACCCTTAGAGATGATTAACCCTGTGGTATTCATTACCCTGCCAATTCATCAGAGGAAATTTTGGATTGCCTTGCTGCTCCACACTTTCACTTGGAAAACTTTCAAGGCTAGAATAATGATTCTGCACCATGAGAGCTTGATTCTCCATTCCCTTTATGTATGCAACTTGATTATGCAATTGATTGCACATGTAGCACCAATGATGCTCTTGATCCAAATTGTTCTACAAAACAAGCTCTCTTGAAGGGCCAATTACATTAGGATCATATGACTGAAAAGGCTTGAGGTTAAAACCCCTTTTCTATTCTTGAAATTCATTCTAGAATGGTGGCCTATTCTATTGGTTCTTCTAGTAAGGATCTTGATAAGGCATGTGTTCATGACTGAATTTCTTCTTTAGATTTACAAATTTATTATTGAAATTCTTACCAAAAGTTTGCAATATGTTTTTAATCTCTTGGATTTCTTTGGTTTGATTTGGAATGACATTTTCTTGAACTGCAGCGTAATAATCTATTGTTAGGACTAGAAGAACAACAACAATAGGAGGAAAACTCATAGGAACGGGTGGCTAAATCTCATGAAAAATGGGTGTGGGTGGTCTAGGGGCTATCTTCCCGGCTTGGATAAGGCAATTTTTAGCTCTTATTGCAATGCCATATATATTAGGCAAAGTGAAACATGCCATAGACTATATCATAACTCAAATCTCAACATTCAAGGCTTTCAGGAAAAATAAAAAGGCATGTTTGGGTGTGGGTTTGACAATTAGAGGTATCCTATCCTAGGTTCTTTGAAACCTAAAATTAAAGTCAACCATATGCTTGTGGGGAGAACACTTGATGGTGCTCAACTGTTGAAGCAATGAAAATTGATCTGACTTGTCTACGAACTATCGATGTAGGTCATCTCTGAGTTGGTACCAAGTTTCAATGGTGTTGGATGGGAGTCCTCTAAACTACTGAAGGGATTTCCCCTTCAATGAAGCAACCAAAAATCTCAAGGCCATATTATCTTCTGTTATGTTATGCACCAAACATAGGGTGGCTACATCCTGAATGTGTTCGATGGGAGTTGTTTGGTCTTCACCTATGAAGTAAGGTAGTCCTTTTAGAGCAACAACTGAGATATCATCATGTCTTCCTAACAAGAATGAGCCACCCTTGTTAAATGGTGTGAAGGCGAATTTCCTCACCATAGGTGGTGCTTGAGATACTGGAGTCGGGTTCCTCTTCACAAAAAATGATGGGACTAAGCTTCAGAGGTGTGGATTTCACTCTTCTTGCTAGATCAATGGTTCTCCTAGTTGTTCTACCTCTCCTTCTTGGTGGGGAGAGCTGCTGATAGTCAAATGAGACTGGACTAGATCTGGTCTGGATTCTTCTCTAAGCTATCATTACTAAATTTGCAAATCAACTAGAAAAATAGGAGTCACCAAGTATATTTTGATAAAAAACCTCAAAAGGAAGAAAATTTTCTATTGCATATACCAAATAGTAGTTTATTAAATTTTGAAACAACCCTAAAGACAAGAATCTAGGGTCCCATCAGGCATGCCAAAAACTATTTTCAATGATATTTGCACCATTTTGAACACGAAGGTTCAACAATCTATTGAAATATGGAAATGTTCTTGAGTTTTGGGTAACTCATTATGAGAACGAATCTCCAGACAACGCTAATTTCCTTGTTGATAATCACCTACCCTATTGAATGGCTGAGAAAAGAGTTAGAAAGTGAAACTATAATTGAAAATCTATGACTTAAGATGATTAACCAACTTTAAGAATATTTTGATGTTAATCCACTCTCAACGCCTCTTTAAAACTTAACTCTCACAAACTCACAACACATATGACTCAACAGTGATTTGTGCAAAGGTTTGAAATGAACACAAGACACAACCTGAATCAGAGTTCAAATCTTGAAAAATACTCTATAATAATGAGACATGAGAAGGATTCAATAGATTGAATCACAAGACATATCTAATCACTATTGTAAAGCATAAACAAGAAGTGAGGAAGGAAATTCTACTATTTTATTGAATGAAGGAGTGAGAATTGTCAAAATCTAAGTAAAAAAGAAGTTTACAAGCTCTCAAAATGTGTGTAAGAGCCAAAAATTGATATTTGAACCCCTGAGAAATTTAATTTTCTCAAAATTATAGGAATTAAGTAACCTCAATAGTGCAAAGATAGGAAAAATCAGGCCCATTGCTTCTTCAAAAAAGCAACCCATTCTGCATTTTCAAGCTCAGGAAAAAGGCTTGAAAAGATGACACCAAATAGCTCCAAAAATCACCAAAAAGATAGAAATTCCTCATCTCCAAAGGATCCATCTAGAAAAAGCCTCAAAATCAAGAGCAACTGGCTAGAAACTGAAAAATGGAAATTTCAGTTTGCACTCTTTTCTTCAAATTTGCCTAGAAGAAAATGAAATCTAAAAGATCCTGGTCACCGTTGCTCTACTTTTATTAAAACTTCTTTTAAATGAGCAAGAAATCAAAGCAATTTATAAAAGCATTGCCTTATTTCTGCTTTACAAAATTTGCAGTTTTAAATACAAAATAAGGCCTATCCTTATCTTATTATTTTGTGCAACTCAAGATTTCGGAAAATATTTAAAAAAAAAATAATACCCGATGCTCCTATTACAATTTATTTTTCTCTAAAGAATCATAAAAAATATATAACAATATTTATCCAATGCTCTAAATTGATTTCTATAAAATAAAATAACTAAGGCCAAAGACATTTGATTCTCCTAAAGCATAAACATTAAATATAAATAAAATACCACAAGGTATTTTAGGCTTTGATATTCAAACTAAATGCTTAACCTAAATTGTGTTGGCCTTGTTGTTGCACCAAAAGATCGACCTATCAATGCCCGATACAAGTGTCAATTAAGATCCATGGGAGGCGGTTAAACCATGTTGTGAACCCGAAGGGAGATGGTAGCAGTTAGTCCAACAATCCCCCCCTTAGCGTCACCCAAGGGGTTCAAACCCATGATCAGCTCTGATACCAAATTTTGGCCTTTTCGTTGCACCAAAAGATCGACCTGTCAATGCCCAATAAAATTTTCAATTAAGATCCATGGGAGGCGGTTAAACCATGTCGTGAACCCGAAGGGAGATGTTGGCAGTTAGTCCAACAAATCGACCTAGGCAAATGATATTTCGGTCAAGGAAATAAACTTAGAGGTTGATATATTTTAAAACATTTACAAAAATTTCCCTAAGTTGAATTAGGGTTATAAAGGAAACCCTAACACAAAACAAGCTTTCCCTATGTTTTCGCATTTAATTTTCATCTGGTCGACTTAGGGAAAAGGCTCTGCAAGCCGCTGCCATGGAAATTAGGGTTTGATGATTTCAACATCACCATTTGAGCTCAAGCTTTACCATATTTAGTCAATTCTCCTCAAGAAATCATGGTAAGTTATTTTATCTACATTTTGATGTTATTTTGGTTCCATTTGAATGAGAAATTTGGCTTTTATGCCACAGGCTTCGACTAGTTTTTAATGGCTTTGTATGTTTTCTTGTGTCACCACCCCTTGTGTCATTTGATGTGGCCATCATGAGGGAATTTGCACAATTTTTTTTGACACTTTGGCCATGGGTTTTGAGCTCCTCCACATTGACATTGAAGGTGAGCTTTATTTTTACCAACATTTCCCTCTTAAATAAAAGCTTTATCAAGATTTTCTTTACAAAAAATATGAAACTTTGTAGGTTTTGAGTGCTCGACCATTATACAGGCTGTGACCATGATTGTATATTCTCTTTTGTTTCTATACAAATTATCCTCCTGGGCTCAACCCATGATGTAAGATCAATGGTATGGTTAAATGAAAACATTTTTAAATGCAAAATCTTCATTTTATGGGCTTTACAATTTCATTCGGGCCCGACTTGTAGGTTTGATTTCACCATTTTCTGAGAGCTCACAAGCTTGAAACTTTGTAGTTTCTTTGGTATTTTCTTTGAAACTCAAAAACCTAAGTGGATTTTCTTGGTAGAGAAATAATACTCCCCCTCAGGCTGCGGCCATGAGAGTATGCATTATGGTTTTTATGCACCTCCATTTCTCATGCTTCTCTGAATATGCAAAAGAAACATATTAATTTCATTTATTGGTTTTATGAACCCATCATGGCTGTGGCCATTAGTTCCATTATTTCTACCTTACACTGGCATATTACACTGGTAATGAGCTCAAAATGCTTGATTTATTCTATTTTTGTGTTTTGAACAAAATACCCTAAATGGGTATTACCATTTGTGAGAGAAAAATACTCCTAGGCCGCGGCCATGAGAGCTTAGTTAGGCACCTTTATCAACTGGTTATGAGCTTGAAATACCTATATTTTTTCATTTTGAATATTTTAATACAACCAATATGGACTTTGGGCATTTTCACTTATCTCCATTATGAAAATGTATCATAAAATCACTATAATTTCATTGAAAAGAAACAATGTTTTCATTTAATTTATGTGCTCTCATAATGCAGATTTCATTCAACTCATAAATGTTTTTTAATAGAACAAACTGTTATCCTCTCTGCACTGTTTGTACCTTCATCCTTGCTGGAGACAACCTCTCCTATGTACTCTTCATGCATTTTTGTCTCCTAAAAAACAAATGCTGAAATGGAATTTTGATTTATGCATAGAAGATTTTGAGATACAATACCATGATGAAATTATTTTGAAGCTTCTCAAATTCCTTCAATTTCTATTAATGACCTATAGACAAGGCATTATATATGCCTATTCACTATCATATTTCATGACATTGCACTTGAGGAATTGACCACTTGTGATTTTCAATTTATTGCACAGTTAGATTTGACTGTCTTGAGTGGTCACTTGTTTGAACTCTTATGATACTTGAATGCACTCCTTCATATGTATATCTCCTTGAGAAACATTTAATTGTTTCTTTTATGGAAAATCCTATATGGAATGTTGAGGGGAAGCATATCAGGACTCAACCCTTGTGGGAGCCCATTTTACACCACATTCTTTATGATATTCAAAATAAAAAAACAACATGACTTGCCCTATACCTTCACAGGAAATAAAAAAAGTTATATTAAAAACAATAATTATAATGTTTCTCATGATGTTTCCTCCTTGGTATTTACTTGCACTCATATTTTATTTGCTTAGTTGATTTCAATGCATCATTAGCAGTATCCTACATTATTGTTGATAGATCATGTAGGAAGGTTCATAGTCTAAGATCTAACAAAATTTTATAATCACTTGCATGTTCACTTGGAGAACAAAAGCAAGGAAGGGTGCACCACTCTAAAGGAAAATCGAAAACCACCATTGAGAAATGAAAATTATGTTCCTTCTTACATGTTCTTTTCTTCCTTCTATATTTTGTAGTGTAGCATACTCCTTTTGATTCACTATTTCAGCTATTCCCATGGATTGTGTGGGACACTTGATTCTTCTTTTGTCAAATGAATACAATTTTTTTTTTGTGAAATACTTGTTCAATTCTATATTTCTTCCTTTTTGTTAACAATTTATGAAACATTTTGAATGAATATCAGAATGAAAGCATTTTCTCTTACATTTCATAAAATACTTAATGTTGTAAATGATAACCAACAACTAAACACATTGCACTTAAACAAAGAAACACTCACATGTATGCAATGGTTAAAGCACTTGCAGAAATAAAATGAAACTCTACACCTTAAGATGAACCTTAATCAATTAGCTCTGTCAATTTGAGCTATGGTGAAAAATTGAAAACACTCTTGGCGACCTTTGCTAGATGATTTCCTGCTAAGCATTAGCCCAGTTGCCTTATGTAGATCCATTGCGCATGGAGTCAATTCGACCCCTCTAATACTAAAAAATTATAAAAATTGAAACAGTAGTCCTCCAAACAATAGCAGAGGATTAAAAAAAACAAACCAAAAGAAAAAAACCAGGCGTTGATGGCCAAAAAACCATGTGTTGTAGCACTTATAAAAAATGAAAAAAAAAAAAAAAGTGCTCCAAGCACTTATTAATAGTAACTACTCTACTATAGTATAGGGTAGAACTTCAAACCTCAAAAATAATGTTTTAAATGGATCCCATTGATTGGGATCGACATCACCTCTCCACTTAACTTTGAAAGATGGAATGAATTATTCTCTTTGCATTTCATGATCACATATGTCCCGTCACACATGAAATCAAATTTAGAATGCCCCTCGAGCTTTCTCTTGTATTCATCCCATTTGAGCACAAAGTCTCCAACAACAAATTCTCTGAACTTTTCTCTTCTATCAAAGGAGCTCTTCATCTAAGCCTAATGAATTTCAAGCTTCTTCAACACTTCCTTTCTAGCTTCTTCTAATTCCATTAGTTGTGCAAGTCAAACCTCCATGGGCTATTCCTCTAACAACTCAAGCTCTTTAATAAAATTTAAAGTTGGTAGCTCAATGGAGATTGGTAACTTGGCTTCCTTGCCATAAGTAAGAACATATGGGGAGCAACCAGTAGCCCTCTTGAGGATTATTCTATCTGCCTAAAGGCCTGATTTCAACTTTTTGTGCCATGTTCTTTGATTGTATTTGATGGACTTCTTGATGATCTTGATCAGGTTCTTATTGTTAGATTTTGTCAGTCTGTTACCCTTCGGGTAATATTTAGATGAAGTACTCAAAAAGATATTATTTCTCATAGACCAGTCATAAATTTTGAGACCAATAAAAGCCAAACCGTTAGAAGAAATAATGGAATTTGGAACAACGAATTTGGACACTATGTCCTGATAAAAATTCAAAATAGAAGCTTCATTCGCTTCTTTTAGAACAAAAAATTTGGTATACTTAGTAAAATAGTCTAAGATGGTTAAGATCCATTTGTGACTAGAACTTGAGGGTGGATTAATTAGCCCAATAAAATTAAGTCCCCATTTAGTAAAGGGTTATTCCACTTGAATATGATTTAAGGGCAAAGATGTAAGTCTTTTCTTCCCTACAAACAATGCACAATTTTTGCATTTATTCACCTACGTGAAAATGTCCTTGAATATGTCTGGCCAGTAATAACCAACCCTCATAATTTTTATGGCCATCATTCTTGCAACAAAGTGGCCCCCAAAAGGCCCATCATGGAATTCTCTCAACAACTTATTTGTTTGACTAGGCTCAATGCACCTTAGTAATACACCCTCGAAGTGTCTCCTAAATAACCCACCATCAATAAGGGCATAGGGAATGACCTGCAATTTGAAATACCTCCTCTTTTCTCTATCCAAGCCTTCAGGGCATTCTCTGGTCTATAAATAGTATGGCGAGTTGATCCAACAACTTTCTCTTCATTGCTCAATACTATGGCGATGTTTCTATTATCTTCAAGGCTATTTTTTGTGCCTTTAGCAAGATGCTCAATTTTTTTCTTACCTCTAACCAGTTTAGTAACTTTAATGTCCACATCAAGTTTGATTACTCTTGTTATCCATCCTACTCTCTTATCATTGATATCTTTATTCAACACAAAATATTTCACTGTAGGGTGAGCAACGAACAAATTAATTTTATTATTGGACAACATATGTCTGAACTTTGTAAGACTTCTAACTACTGCAAATACATGTTTCTCTATGAAAGAATATTTTACCTCATAGTCATGCAACACTTGATTGAAAAAGGCTATGGGTTGCTCCAAGCCTTCATCGTTTTGCTGACATAACATGGCAGAAACAATATCAATACCTCTGAAAGAATAGAAGATAATCCTTATTGTAATTTGGATTAATGAGGTTTGGGGCAGCTGAGAGAGATTCCTTTATTTTCTCAAAGCTCCTCTTACCCTCCTTAGTCCAATTGAAAGGAACATTCTTCTTCAACATTATTGTGAGGGGCTGCAATAAGGCAACAATACTTGGTATAAACCTCCTCACAAAGTTGATTCTACCAATGAAACTCTATAAACCCTTTTTATGTGCTAGAAAGTATAACTCCAGTATAACTGAAAATCGCTTTGGGTCAATAGAAATTCCATGTTTAGAGACAATATGTCCTAGAAGCTTACCGTCATGGATGAAGAATATTCATTTCTTTAGATTGAGAGAAACTTTGAACTCTCCGCATCTTTGGAAGACCTATCTCAAATGTTCAAGGTGTTTATTATCACTTTTAGAAAATACTATGATTCCATCTAAATACACGAGAACCATTTTATTCATGAGGTTGTGAAAATCCATTGCCCTCTAGAATTTTTCCCTTGCATTAGATAAGCCAAAAGGCATCTTCCTATAAGTTATAGTGCCCCATTTAGCTGTGAATGTTGTTTTATATTGATCCTCGTCCCTAACAAAAATCTAGTTATAGCCAAAATATCCATCAACCAAAGAGAATCTATCAGAACTCGACACAACTTACATAATTTTCTCCATTGAAGGAAGCAAGTAGTGATCCTTAAGAGAAGCCTTGTTCAAGTCTCTAAAGTCAACCCACAAACTGATCTCCCCATTTTTCTTTCTAACTGGGACCAAATTGGAGACCCAAGAAGTGTGTTTAATAGGGAAGATTATATCTCTCTCAATCAACTTATTTAATTCAACTTTCATTAAATGCTCAAGGTTAAGATTCAGAGGTATTTGCTTTTGTCTCATAGGTTTTGCATTGGGCTTCAACTCTGTAGTGTGTTGAGTTAGTTTGGGGTCAAAGCCTCTTAAATATTTATATTCCCAAGAAAAGGTATCATTGAACTCCTGACATAAAAAATAAAAAGATTTTTGTTCTTCCTTAGTACATACCTTGCCCAACTTGAGAAGTTTTCCTTTGAATATTTTGATGGCTTCATAATGTTCCTATTTGAGAGTCATGCCGCACTTGTCTTTTCTTACTTGATCGTTAGAGTTGAAAACTAACTCTAACATCACCAAAACCTTTGACAACTTATTTGATTTCATCTATAAAATCTAACTTCCATATTGTTGTTGCCACTTCAACTACTTTTCATTTGCAAATTCAACTTCTACTATCAAGAAGCTCACAATCTTTTCATCACTACAAAAAGACTACCAACTCATATTATTGTCAAGTATAGATAGTCTAACAATAATTTTAATATATTTTTGTACCTCTACACTATGTATCTCATTAGGGATATCAAATTGTGACCCCACGACAACACGTTTATTTGCCTATTTGTTTTTGTTTGGAGGAACAAAGAGAAGATTTACAACATCCAAATCTTCGATTAGGTCCCAAACTTGATGCTTATATTTTTTAAGTAAATAATTTTTAGTGACATTCAAACTCCTAACTTGATTTACAATTAAATCTGAATCACCATAAATATGAATGCACTTAATATCTCTTTTCTTGGCCCATTCTAGGCTGTGGATGAGAGCTTCATATTTAGTTGTATTGTTAGTAAAACTAAATGCAAATCTTAGAGTAGAATAGTACTTATCTTCGTTTGGTGAAATTAACATTGCACCACCACCAGCTCCCATTTTTCTCTTTGCACCATTGAAAAATAGCTTCCAAAGTTGACTTTCCTATTTCTTAGGCTGCCCTTCTTCTTTGACCAGATTTGGGGAAACAAAATCAGGTTCATGGATCATATAAACCCGTAATCCTATTTCATCCATGTGCTAGGAAGGATCAACCCTACGACCTTTGGCTATCCACTCATCTAGAATTACATTTTCTATAGGGGCACTATGGTCTAAGGTCATGGCTTGATCTTCCTATCCTATAGTGAAAAATAGGTTAGCATTTATAGGATTCAAGACATATCACTCAATATAGTCTTTGGCTAAAGGATCAAACTTGATGGTCACTTTGGTACCATATCAAGTTCTTAAAAATAAACGAGACCAATCAGTTGATAGGAAACCCCTAAGCTTGGAAGTAAAGTATCTAGAGAGGAAAAGTGAAAAGTGGGGAGGCAATCCAATCACATGAACATCTTGGTGCACAACAAAGTTGGGGCAAGCGTGTAATGTGAGGGCCAAATTCTTAATGATTCTTATTGTTTGAAAAATAGAACCATCCAATTGCACTACCCCTTTTTTCATGGGTTCATAAACTAGACCTAAACTGCCTGCTACACTTTTAGGCATCACTAAGCTACTGGCTCCTGAATCTATCATGCGGTTATGGACAAGTTTATCTCTTATAATAAGAGTCAGATAGACTAGTGGGGGTTTTATCTCTTGACCTTTCTACCCAGCTTTGACTTCTAAGCTATTAGAAAGCACATTTTTTCTATTTTTTTGCATTAACAACAAGTGGATGAGGTACCCATGTACAACTCCCAGGTGGGTCCAAGGATGACAGCATGGGTCTAGGATGATAGTGCGATGCATTGGTGTCTCTCTGGCATGCTAGAATTTGTACGACCAAACAACATAAAGGACAGTAGGAAAACTACCAGAACCCTACTGATATCTTAGCTAACTAATTTTAATGAAATAAACAAAATAAATAAAGTATAAAAAGAAAATGTGGAAATGATAAAGAAAGTAGATGAAAACTAGGGTGAAGAATATCAACTCATTGAAGCCGCCATTTCACCAGTGAGCTCCACACACATGTTCACCTACACACGAACAAGAGGAGAATTTTTTTGGGGCTGTATAGGGGTTTGCCTCAGTCAAACCCATGCTTTCATGTTTCCACCACCATAGACAACTAGAAAAGAAAAATATTATAAAGTATGATAAAGAAAATAGAAAGAACTACAATGAAAACTAAAAAAGACAAAGCTACTCTATCAAATCTTAAAGGGAAAGGTGGAGCATTATCACCTCCACCCAAAGTCTCTCAAGGCCTTGAATGAAGGGAGAATGAAAGCAATGAACTTGGAAAAGTCACCACAACTGCAATGGTGATGAAGGGAGGTCTCACAAGACTCCAAGCTTGCAACTTCCATGGTAGCCTCTCATGTGAAAAAGTAAAGTTGATGGAGTATCAAGATGTTGCAATGCTTAATGGAGTTGTGTAGATTGCTAGAATTGTGAGAAGATGGAATGGAAAATGATCAAGAATGTGAAGAAGATTGAATGAATTGCTAAGAGATGAAGTGATGTGTGAAATGAATTCCTTTGAAGGACAAAATGGAAAAAAGGATCCTTTTTTTGGGTTGGTTGGTCACACAAAGGCGTTATAATTTGACCCCAATGAGTACATGTAACATCCTTGTGGACTCTGGATGCAGGAATTTGTCAAGAATGGTAATGTGCCATGCAGATGTCCACGGGCCACACTTGCGTCTCTGACAAAAATTCCCCCATCAAAAAAAAATACACACCAAGTGGATGGAAGGCAGGTGGGTGATGTGGAATTTTGTCTTTGGATTTGATTTTCTAAGGTGAGGGTATGTGAAAAGGGAATTTACATAAGGGGTGCAAATTATCTCCTATACATTTTTCCCCCACTTTAGAGAGCACGAATATTGATGAGAGTTTGGTAAAGTAGATCGAAGAGTTAGAGATGAATACCTTAACCGTCAAGGAATTAGACTGCAATTTGGTAAACTCTAAAGCATAGGGTGGGAAAATGACTCAACATGCACTATCTCTTGAGGAGTTTCAAACAAAAGGACCGTATAGCTTCACATAACTACGAAGTTGCACAAGTTACATAGAAGTCCTTCAGACGAATGATGGAAAAATATCGTAGGATGTAAGTGCTTCACAAGCTCGTAGACCTGTAAAGAAGGCGTTCCCCCAAGTACTCTCTCATGAAGGAAGCCTAGTGAAAGGGGGACTCCATAGAGTTGGATTGGAAATCAGCTTCACAGGTGCACTTGCAAAGCAACATGTTAATCTATAGATAAAACATGTAAAAAAGAAAAAAGAACCCACACAGGAAAACAAGCAAACAGTCACATAGACAGTCAACAAATCAAAAGGATTTCAAAGGGTTCCCTTAGGAACCCTTCAAAAGGAGAGGGGTCCACTCAAGGGACACGTTATTTGAAAGTGCAAGAATTTTTTTTTGTAAATCAATTCATCATCAAGGAATCCTTTTGAAAGATGTTCACTTCATCAAGGAATTCAAAAGGAAGAAAATTACCCCTCATGAGGGGAAGATCGAGGCTTCTCCCACAACAAAAGTTTCTCCCTCCTTAGAGGAGAGTTCTTGAAGTTATTTCCTTGTGAACCCATGACAAAGGAAACACACTCTGCTAGGGGTCCTTATCGAGAATATGATTTTTTGAAAAAGTTATAAACTATTTTTGAGAAAAGACTCGTTGAATGTGAATGCATTTTTTGAAAATTGAAGTTGACATGGTATCCCCCCTTAGGGTGGTGCTAGTTGAATGTAGAAGCGCATGATGTCCTAAGGAGAGAAAAGAAAGAATGTAAGAGTGATATTGTGGCTCATGGGACATAGCAAGATGTCACTAAGGTGATGTTGTCGCACACACAAGGGACAACACATGATCACCACAATATCACAACTAAATCAAAGAAGAGAGAAAGATAAAAAAAATATAAAAAGAGACAACAAAATCACAAAAAAAGGGGACAAGGGCGGTCTAATATTTCAGGGTTAGAGCTACTCATATATATATATATATATATATATATATATATATATATATATATAAGTATAGTAATAGTATATTAATGAATTTTCATCAACCCCCTACTATATCAAATCATGTGAAGAATGCATGAGAAGAAAAATAAAAATAAAAAATTTGGTCAACAAGGAAGGGAAGCATAAATTCCCCAACACTTTGTATCATCCCAAATTTGTAAAAAATCAATACACATAATAGAGGAAGGATGATGCTACAAATAGAGGATGTTTACAAAACATAATCACTCATGTACCGAAGCACCTATGAGGGTGACAAGGGTCATCCAAGAACACATAACACAAGCACGGGGGAACACATCACAACAAACACACACCTAATTTAAAGGTAAAGAAGAGGCCCAACTAACACTCGTCAACCAAGAGGTCATCCGATTCCCAATCTAGATCATTATATGGGGAAGGCAGATGCACCTGCAGTGGTGGAATGTTAAGGGAGGTTCTTCCAACCCTCTCACAACAAGGGCCAAGGAAGAAGGCCCCAGAAGGTCTTCTCCACTCGGATCTTGTGGAGCAATGGTCAATGATTTCGTAGAGATCACTGACAAGGCCGAGACCTCATGCAAAGATTTAAACATGAACTTCACAAGAGTGCCATGTGTTACCTCAAAACATAGGCAAGACAATGCTTGAGAATCACTGTTAGGCTCACCAAGTGACTTAGGAGTAGTGAAAAACTTAGGGAAAGCCAAAACTTGCTCCATCACTAGGAAAACACATGCTAGAGTAGGACCACCCTCTGAAGAAGGTGGACTCCTCTTACACCCCCCATTTCTAGAAGGGCCAACCTCCACATTTTGGTTTGTCGAAGGATGTGAACTCCCCATAGATGAGGTGAGAGGAGTGAAGGAGGAGGAGAAGACCGCGATAAAAACCAATGAGGTGTTTGACATGTCCATGGTTTTTTGGGAATGACAAGATTTTTGGGAGGGACATCAAGAACGATGGCTTGAACGAGGGAGCGATAAACACTTGCACCCTTTTAGGGCTAGGGATGCTCATGCTCACAGTAGGAGCCGAAAGCATAATTGAATTCGACTGAACAAAAGAAGAGAGGATGGGAGAAGAGGACACAATAGGAGACCCTAAAATAGGGGTGGTTGACTCTCCTTCTTTCCTTTGCAAACTGGCCTGCTCAACCACCAGAGCCTTTCATTGAAACTTTCCCTCACACACAAGACAATTTCTATGAATCT
Source organism: Sequoiadendron giganteum (assembly GCA_007115665.2). Taxonomy (NCBI): domain Eukaryota; kingdom Viridiplantae; phylum Streptophyta; class Pinopsida; order Cupressales; family Cupressaceae; genus Sequoiadendron; species Sequoiadendron giganteum. Next base: position 656,436,786 of record CM021106.1, on the reverse strand, counting down.
TGGAGCTAGAGGTTGGGATTTGGGATGGGACAAAAGGATCCTACTCAGCCATAGGCATGTCCATCACAATCATCTTCGGTAGAGGGATAGACTCCTAAATGGGAGTAGGAGGATGAGGTTGAGAGACAACAAGGGAATTGACTCTAATGCCTCAATGATGGGACTCTTCCCATTCACTACTTTAGGAGTAGGAGCAGTAGGAGGTCTCAAAGGCTAAGACATAGAGGATTCCTCATGTGGACCCTTCCCTCTACCATATTGAATGAGAAAAGGCATTATGGGTAGAATGGGAAGTTCAAATGTAGGACATTTAGGCTTTCACACGGCGAGAACTAGAGGATTCTCCCACAAACATGGAGTAGGATCTGATGATGCTACAACAAGGCAAGAGGAAGTGTCAGGCTGGACAACAAAAGAGGAGGAAGAGGAACCTCAAGAGTGCTTCTCTTCTTGCCTCCTATAGGCCAATGTAGCATCACTATCAGCTTTCAAACAAGCCCTATGTGAGAAAACATAGGGAGATGGAGGGTACCTTACTTTAGGCATTAAGTGCCATTTCTTGTACTTTTCATGAGTTCAGTACAGGAGGTCCATCCTAGGTGGAAGCAGACCAATGAGTGTAGGGTAAAAGTGGTCTAAGGAATAACTACCATGCACAACCAACGGTTTATAGTTGGTGTCATGGATTACATGCACTGAACCCTCATGTATAAAATTTAGAAATTTATGTATGAATTAAGGAAATACCTTCATAGCTATTAACCAAGGGATACCCAACTTCACTTTGAAGACTTTAGACCTTGGGATTATGTCAAAACCCATGTTCACTAACTTAGGTCCAACAAGAACTGACAAGGTGATGCTATTGAGAGGAGGTATGGAAAGTATGTTATGTGCATGGATGGTGATTTCAAGTGCGTCATACCCATATTTATGCAATAAATTGATTAACAAAATCTCCTTGGTAATCACATTGACCAGGCATGTTAGGGTCAACAAGAACACTTTTCACAGTGTTTCTGTTGATTCATGTAGAGATGTAAAGAGGAGATGGCTCTCTATTAAAACCCATCGACAAGTTCTGCAAGGTGAAGGTTATACCAGGAGCACTACTCACATGCTGCACAAAAGGGATAGGTAGATGCAAAAAGGAAGCCATCACATACACTAAACAATACTCTCACAAATCCCCCAAAGGTTCACAAATTGGATAGTGACCCAACTAAGGCTTCATTATGAAATGCTTACAGAAACTTCCAACTATGCCTACTAGGGGTCACAAGTTGGGTTGTAAGGCGGAATGCCTCACAACACTCACACCTACAATTCTTGTAGGACATGAGGAAAGGACCCTTCAACACTACTAAATAAAACCAAAATGGTTCACGTCAAGTTCACCAAAAATGTAAGAGGGGGGGACCAACCACATCAAGGCTCCAAGTCACAGAGAGCTAATAGCAGAGGGATGCCCTAACTTACCTCACTCTGAAGGATGTTTTGGGATGAGGATCAAGAATGAAGATCACTATGAAGTACTTATGTCACTCTATAGACCCAAAAATCCAATTGGGGCTAGATGATCCAGCTTCTGGAGTCAGATTTGTACCTTAGAAAACTCTCTATCTGATGATGGTAGGATGAATTTGGGATGAAAATGTGGTGCATTGATTTCTCTCTAGCATGTTGGCATCCATACAAACATAAAATGTAAATTACAGTAAGAAAATTACTAGAAGCCTACTAATAGCCCAACTAACTGATTTTAATGAAATAAATAGAATTATAAAGTAAGAAAAGCAAATGCAAAAATGATAAAGAAAGTAGATGAAAACTAGGGTGAAATTTTTATCAACTAACTGAAGCGCCAATTCACTAGAGCACTCCACACACATGTTCATCTACACACAAGAAAGAGGGTAAATTTTTTGGGGCTGTATAGGGGTTTGCCTCAGTCAAACCCCTGATTTGGTGTTTCCACCATAGACAACCAAACAAGAAAAGGAGTAGAAATTATAATAAAGAAGATAGAAAGAATTGCAATGAACACTACAAAAGACAAGGCTACTCTATCAAATCACAATAGGAAAGGTGGAGCATTACCACCTCCACCCAAAGGCTCTTAAGGCTAATGAAGGGAGAATGCAAGAAATGAACATGGAAAAGTCACCACAGCCACAACGGCGATGAAGGGAGGTCTATCAAGAATCCAAGCTCACAACTTCTATAGTAGCCTCTCATACACAAAATTGAAGTTGACGGAGTATCAAGCTACTGCAATGCTTAATGGAGTTGTGTAGATTGCTAGAATTTTGAGAAGATGGAATAGAAAATGCTCAAGAATTTGAAGAAGATTGAATGAATTGCTAAGAGATGAAGTGATGTGTGGAATGAATGCCTTTAAAGGCCAAAATAGAAGAAATAAGTCATTTTTTGGGTTTTTTGGTCTCACAAAGGTGTTAGAATTCAACCCCAATGAGGTTTGTAACATCCCAATGTACTCTGGACGTAGGAATCTATTAGGGATGGTAGTGCTTTGCCCATACATCCATGTGCCACACTCACATCCCTGACAAAATTTTTCTCACTGACACACAAAACACATGCCAAGTGGATGGAAGGTAGGTGGATGATGTGGAATTTCTCCTTCGGATTTGATTTTCTAAGGTGAGGGTATGTGAAAGGGGAATTTACACAAGGGGTGCAAATTCACTTCTATACATCCCTATGATTTTCCCTTAGTCATTTCCATTGTTTGAGTTTCGATATCTATCAAAATTTGGGCTTTTTTGTTCGCTCTTACTCCCTACCCAATGTTGTTTACATAAGATAAGAGGTATCTCCAATCACCAACCCCTGATCATGCCTTGGATAAAACCTTAAACACATTCAAAATTTGGCCAAGTTAGGGATATCCTTTAATGCATTACTTATGTTGATGTTTTTTCCAGCTAAGCTTTAGAACTCTCTAAGAGGTAGCCAACCTCTTATATTTGAAAATCACAAAAGCTAGTGGCCAACACAATAGGTAAAGTTTCTCAAGAAATTAACCCTACTATATAGGCTCTGTGGGACAAGGGAGGGTGTTCCTTATTGTGTTTATTTGATATTCAGGGCCTCAAGAACACTTCAACATAGATTTTTCCCTACTAATTGCAAACATATATTATTCATCAAAGGTTTGGCCGACCTTTACACAAATAACCATTTGGTTCCTAGGAACAATGGTATATACGAGACTTATATCTCAGAATGGATAAAATTTGAATTAATTAATGTTCCAAACTTAAATCCATAGCTATGCATTTTTTGATTATTGAGATTACAAGAATTCCTAACAAATAAGCTAGTGCTTCATCAAATTGGGCAGAAAGAGTCAAGAATGAAATACTCTGTCATACACAAAACATTTAACCTTGAAATGAATGAATTATTTTCATAATGCATTACATTATAAAAAATTATAGTATTCAGAGTATTACTCCTTACCAAATCCTTAGCAAATTCTCATAGACCTATGACTCTCTTAAAAGTATTTAATTAACTCTTTGAGTTAAGCCAAGAAACAAAATCATACATTCAACTGAACCATTGAAGATAAATGAAACGCTACTTAAAATTTTCATTTATAGCCTGTAACAACTATAAAAAGGAGAGAACATACTTTAATTTTATAGATTTATTTTTATATCAGTCATTTTCATACAACTATTTAAGACTAATTCATATATAACCCATACCCAAGACAATTAGCTAGTAGACTCATCAAGAATTCTGCATTATATTCATTCACTATACCCTAGCTAGACCTTTTTGGATTCAAAAATTTGACCCTTGTAATGATCCTTGAAATCTCTTTTATAGAATAAGAGAGCAACAAGCATCAAGCTCATTACAGTTACATTTCACCATAAATTCATTTCAAAACAAAATTTCATTTGCATTTCAAAATTCTCAAACGGTTAGATGCAATCATTTATTGAACAAGGGAATCAAAATTTGTAACAACCCATAAAACCAGTTGGTGTCACCCCACCCATATAAAAATTTCATTAAGGCCTTTTTGTCCATATCCACGTCAAATCCCCAAAAAAACCAACATTATCACAAAACTTGAAACCCAAACAACAACACCATCAACCAGAACCCGAAGCAACACCAAAACCATGGTACATGTGGCCACTCCATGTTTGTGCCATAGTAGGAGGTGAAATAGCCACTCCTTCTCCCTTATTAGCACACTTCTTAGCATCAGAATCAACAAATTCACATGGTGCCATCACAGAAATTGGAGAAACTATGAGGACCTCTTCATTCACACCAACCATCTCGGTCAAACCCTTAAGGTATTGGTCATAACCAGAGTCAATCTCCATGTCACTATCATTGGAGATATCAAAGACATCAATGGGAAAATTATGCCTCCAAAGAGCCCTAACTGTATAACAACTTGGATTTTGATCTCTGCTCAAACTCTATAGACCTCTTCTCCTTACCACACACCGCCTCCTCGACAATTGTAGCTCAACCCTTCAACCGAGAGTTGCACCTAGTAACTATTAGGATGAGCCCCGTATATTCCATATTTAGGTTGGGAGCACCTTGAATATTAATCTACTCATGTAATGGTACACCATTGTGTGACCTTCGAACATCAACCCTGGTAGACCTATGCACACATGACGTAGAAGCAATCAACCTACTCGTCTTGCGCCAATAATCAAAACCTTCACAAGAGCAATCACAAGCCATAGAAAATTTCAGACTCCTAATTGTTGTGACAAGAATTATGAACCTTCATCCATATTTATTGAGAGAATTAATGATGTCAATCATCAATGCTCCACGAGAAACATGAGTGAGCGAGTGATTATTCACTGGCATCTATTTCATCACCATTAATTCCTAGGTACATGGAAATCAATGTATCGTTCTTCATAATTTCCAAGAAGTAGTTCTTCAAATGCATTAGATCAAGTTGATATCCACTAAAGAGAATATGCCATTAATGTTCACCATTTGTAGCATCCAAATGGCCATCACATGGCCAATTTGATTCTTTGAATGTGATCCATCGATCAATCATTAAGATGGCCCTTTGGATGACTCAGATCAAGTCAAAGATGTTTGAAGATTCCATGTTGTCCCATGGAAATTCCATCGAACAATGGTGCCTTCCCTAGTCAAAAGACATGTCCATCACTTGTAGGCCCCATTTAGTCTTCTTACACCACCAATAGATTCCACGTGTCACCATCGTGCAAATTGTGCAAGGTGTTAGGTAACACTACTTAATATTCTGCATGACACGTACGCTACGACTAAGATTGAGACTAGATGGTATGTTAGAGCCGTTGATCCTCTGCCACAAGAGATCAAGCTGATAGTGTGGGTTGGGTCCCATGTGAATTGGAGGATGCGTGGTGCAATCATGCACATCGTACAATCTAGCCAAAATACATTTTTTAAATGTTGTGTAGTGAGCGTGCAAGGCTTAGACTTTCGTTGTTTCATCCGATGGCTTGGATTTTCTACACATGTATACATTGTTTGTTATAAAGAAGGGGCCATGGGCTAGGTAATGGGCAACAACCCCTCAAAAAGATTTAAGGACTTAGGAATTAAGTCTTTAAAAGGAATTTTTTTTTGGGTGGACCATGAAATATTAAAAATTTAAACAAACACTTGATGACTGATGTGATCAGGCAGAGGGGCCAGTAAAGACAATGAGCACAATGACCCAAGTTGTAACTAGGAAAACCAAAAATCTGATACAGGGGGTCAATGCAAAAACATAACGTGAGGGTTTAAGGCCTTTGAAAAATTTGAAACAAGGTATTAGACCCTGAAACCCTAGAGAAAACCATTCGACACAAGGGTGAAAATTACAAAAAAATACATGGAACCAGCCCAAAAAAAACCAAATTTCTAAAGTTCTCACTTTATAGAGATGTAAGCAGTAAGGGGTACACCCTACCTCAAATATCTAACTAAACATTTAAACAATAGGTTAGGGCATGTAAGTCTCTAAAATTTTCCTTCCCCACACAAGTGTGAGTTCCTTGGGTTTTGACTTTTATTCTTGCCTAGAAGTAGCAATTCAAAGACTGAAAACACCTTTTCTCTTTTGGGTTTTATACTTCATTATTTTCCTTTGTTGCTTGCTCAAAATAGTTTCAAGGGGGTAAGGGGAAACCTCAGTCCTTGACCAATGATCTTACATTTTTACTTAGCTAATTTGATAAATCAAACTTAAGACTTTAGACTTCGAAGATCCTTCTTGCCTATTGCTAATAGATAAATATTCCTAAAGGTATTGCGAGGTCTATGAGGCATCGACACATGGATTTTTTCTTGAGGCAATGAGGCTAGGTGGGACCTATTGTCTGGTTGTGACCTTATGTTTTCCTAGTTTCTGATTGGATGAGTTTTTCCCAGGCGTTAATGTGGATTGTCAACACTCATTGACTTGATCTTGGTCGTCCGATTCACTAGATATGTTTCACATTAGTGGTTCAAACTCAAAGGGGAGTGTGTGGTTCATCTTTCTGGCATACACTTGCATTCTGTTTCCTGTTTCATTAATGGTGCGAGTACTTCCGAGGATCTCCTCCTGATTTTCTCTAGCATGTGAACAATGCCCTCCTGATGGAAACAATGATGGAATTTACACCATTTCTGCATAAGCCAGGAATACTCATATGATGGCTATATTAGCCATTAATCGTTCAAATTCTTGAATTGATTTCGAGCAATTAATATCCCTCACACTATTCCATTCTATAAATGCTGGCTAAGATACCCAGCGTTAGCATTGCATTTTGAGTTGTTTTGCAGGTGGTGTCTATTCTCCTACATTCTGTGAAGCTCTTCCATGGAAAAATCAGTAGGACGCAAAAGTGCCAAATTGGGGGCTAAGAGATTGCTGGATGGGAAGGAGCCACCTGCTCCCAGAACACCCGGGGTTGCTACTAAGAGTGCTGGCAAAAGGTCGAAGCATTGCGCATCCCCTGTGCTAATTTTAGCAAATTCTGATGATAGCAAGTTCAAAACTGATTTGGATTACTGGTGTTACTTGACCACCTTGGTTGAGCTCATGGGAGTGAACAAGGAGTTTCTTGTAGTTGAACCTATAAATATAGTGGCACCAGGTCAGGTTGTTAGGGGTTGTGCTGATATGGTTGGTAAAAAGAGGGTGATTCTGTTATTGACTCAGGCCTGAACTTGAAGTGGTCGCTTGTACTGAGGCTGTGTGTCTTCTTAGTGGTTGCTTGTGGTGGGTATGTTGGGTGAGTTTTCTTGATGATTCATCTTGTGGATGTGGACATGCACGTGCCTTGCACAATTTTTGTTCTTCGACTGGTTACTGTGTAAATATATTTTTTATTCCTCTAATCATGCATGTTGCTATCGAATGATGAGGAATGTGAATTTGAATTTCACTCTAAATGAAATTCAATTTTGGAATTAACAATGTGGCCTGATGCTTTGTTGCTCTCCTATTCTATAAAGGAGATTTCATGGCTCATTGTTAAGGTTCATATTTTGGATCCATAAGGTTCTGGGTATGTACAGTTAGTTTTACTATATGATTTTGAAGGTCTTATCTAGGAAATCATTCTGGGTTGGACATAGTATGAAACAAGTATGCTATACTTTTGTAATTACTAATATCGAAAGAAATCTAAAAGAATTAAGAAAATTTTCTCTCCTATGTATATGTCATGGATTATGAATGGATTTATCAAGTGTTTATTCATCCAGTTTCAATGGTATATTTGAAAGTGTAACTTGTTCACTTGCTTTAACTTAATGAGATAATCAAATTCTTGAAAAAAAAATTGCATGTTCATGGTCATGTGCTCAAGATTCACTAAGAAGTATTATTTTAATAGACTAAAAGATCAAATAGTAGCAAAGCATTATGTTGATAAGTTCGTAATATCTGAATTATGTTTTATATGACTCTTGCCCAATGAGTGAGGCACTAGACAATGTCGATGAAATTATTTATGGTGTAGGATTGTGACTTTGAGCATGGTGATTCAATATCTGAACATTTTAACAAATATCAAATGCTCCCTTTTGAGATATTAATCTTATGATAATTTTCAATCTCTTTGCTTTGGGACATACGTTATTATTAGGTTTTTCCACAACCAAGGTAATTGTTTTCTGATCGCATGTGTGGGGACTGTATCTGTAAGAGGAAGTGTTCTTATCAGTCATAGAACAATCTTATGAACAAATGAAGGTTTACCCACCTTGGTCCTGCAGAGCCAAAAGTGCAGAGGAAATGTGTATCCATTCCATTTCCTATTAGTTGGCCACTAGAATTTGAATTTCTTTACAATAGAGGTTGGCTACCTCTTAGAGAACTGTAAAGTCCTATGTGGGAAAAAGAAACAACAATATGGTGACTCCACTGGGGAAGATTTTGAATCTCTAATTGCAGACAGTTATAGAGTTATATTATTGTTTGTCATTCTAAATTTGTTCAATTTCAAAGGATTGTAACCCTAGAAAATAATTTTTTGTCATGAACCTAACAATACTATGATATATGGTATCCTGTTGGCAAGGGATTCAGGAGTTCTAGAATCATTAGCTGAATGGTGGTTTTATTGGGGAGAACTTCTGAGAAATTTAAATGAATTAGAGAAACAAGGAACCGCATCGGTTGAAGGATGCCATCTAGAATCTTTTGTTAAAGTAAATTTGAATGTTAAAATTTGGATGGTAATGGATTGTGGTTTTGAAGGATATTGGTAGTGGTATGGTATGACTCTGTTGTGGGTAAAAACCCAAAAGATGACAAGATTTGAAACGAATTTAATATTTCTCTTAATATGATTCTCTGTTGAACAGGTGGTGACTCTGTCTGAAGAACCAATTGATTAATGAAGAAGCAATCCTAGATCTATAATATTTACAGTCAAGAAGAAGAATTCCATATCTTTCTCGAACACAGTCTAACCCCTATATAAAAATATGTGGATTAGCAGAGAAAACCACTTGAATCCTACCCAATTCTTCCCCAGCTTCAAGGCCATCAAACCTAAGTGCATTTTCTTTGCATGGTAAGTGGAAAAATCATATACCACATTATAGCCCAGGTGCTGGAGGTTTAAAACCATATACATCACTTTGATAGGCAAGGTCTTCTTCAAATTGATCCCCAGGACCTGACACAACACACAAACAGTCTTCTTGAAGTGGATTGCAAAATAGTCCACTGGGAAAGGTTTAGGTTCATTCTTTCCAATTACCACCCTCCTCTAGTTCTTCCCTCTCCCTGACATAGCCAAATGGGGTATCAAAAGGGATGTTCTAAACAAACCCTTGGTGTTTCTGTACTCCTCCCTAAAAACCTCCAAGTTGACAGGAATCATATCTCGACTCCACTCATGCAAGAAAAAAATCTCTATGATTTCCTCCCTTGTTATTTTGATCATTTGCTTACAAGTATGTGTTTTGACTATTTAGGCCACAGGGTTGTACCTCACAGTGAAATCCTTTAATAAGTCTACATCCTCGTAGACATTGGGTACCACCAATTTACCCAGGTCCAACCTCCATAGATTATACAATGGAATTGCCAGATTTATGTTCCCAAACCAGTTGGAAAACAACTACCACCTAGTATATGGCAATTTGACATAAAAAATTGCACACTGCTTATCCACTAACCCTTCCAAAAGCAAAGGCCCGTAGAAAAATAATTTTCCTTCCTGCTTCTTTCTTGCAGAGGGCTTCAACAAATCAATAACATCTTGGAAAAAATCCTAGGCGTAGCTTCAGAACCAGCAATTCATGCCTTGGGTGCCATTTATATCAAATAGATGGTAATTCGAGCTAGGGTTTTCTTATCTTTCAAATGGAAAAAAAATACACTTTTCTCTCTATTGTCTTAACATAAAATTATTCAACATTCAAAAATCTCTAGCGATTACCCAGACAAGCTCTAAAAGTGAATCTATCCAAACAATTCCTCAGGAACGGAAAATGAAACAATCATCAATTGTTCAACAAGCAACCCTAAACACCTTTTGAAAATATAATAAATGGCATATGTGCTACTTACGATTTCTCTTGCAGAGCATCAAATATAGTGAGACTGGAAAATTGCAACAATGAATTGCTTCACTCAGCATCAGAAAATTCCTCCTCAATCAAGAAATATACCATGGAAATAGTAATTGACTGATCCTTTGGGCATTTAATTATGCAGGCAGAGTCAAACTCGACCATTACTATTCACTCACGCGAGATAAAATGGCTATAGTACAACACCAATTTATTTAAATGTGAGTCATTGATCAGAAGCAATGTTGGCCAAGAGAATGGCTCAAATTAATTTAAAACAGTTTGAAAATGCCGCATCCACCTTCCAGTCATCAAGCGAACAAGAAGTTTTCCTATCGGGCACCATATTAGCATAGAAATGGGCCCCACCTTTTTTATTAGCGCACAACATCGGATTTGACGCGTCACCAAATCATACGCCTCGCAACATTATTGAAACTGCAGTTTCAATTGCGTGAGGTCAACGAGGAACAACCACGATGCGTCGGTACGACAATAGCTATCGACGTCAGTCTTCATCATCGGTTAGCGGTCAAAACTGGTCCCCACCACTTAATGCAATAGGTGGAAGCATCTCGCAAGCCTCACACCACTTTTTATGATGTAAGAATAAACCTTGCAAGGTCTACGAGGAACAATTAAGATTATAATTATTTCATCTGACGGTCATGCAATCTGCACATGCAAAAAGTTATTCATAAAGAAGGGGACTGACTAGGTGGACTAGGAAAAGATGCTCAAGGTTGAAAATATTATTTAATGGTTAATCAATAATAATTCATCGGCCCATCACCATTAAAAAATAATATAGTTATGATGCCAAAAGACCGAAAGGATGGGTAAATGGGGCCGGTAAAGTCACGACCAAAAAGGGATAAAAGACCCACTTAAATGACCGACCATCGTCAATAACAGGTCAACGCAAGAAAAGAAAACCTATGACCCAACTACTCAGAGCTGAGCACAAAACATACCTACAAGGGGAAAATTTTTAGAAGCTCCACCAGTGGCTCCGACTGGGGATGTACGCCCCTTGTTGGCATAGAAAGATCACATAATCAATGGTTATGTAGACTAGATATAGAGAGAACCCAAAACCCGGGACAAGGCTGGACAAGACAAGGAGAAAAAAAGAAAAACACAGAAAGAAACACACCTATATATACTACTTATAGGACTGCACAATGTACATGGAAAAAGAGCTACTTCAAGAGAAATAGTATTTCAAGAACTGTCCATGTACTGGCAGTTCTAGAACATCACTTGTAAGTGATTGTAAAAAATATGAGTCTTCTCCATCTATATCCATGATTATATATGGGCCTAGCCAAAGGAATGTTTTTTTTCCATGCTTGCCCTTATCTTCTGATCTTACATTCCAGAGCAATACCATTGCTCCAATATCAATTTTTCTCTCGACTACCCTTTTGTCATAAAGATGCTTCACCTGAAGTTGTAATTTTTCATTTCTCTTATGAGATTCTCTTCTAGTTTCATCCAATTGACTTAGTTCATCAATTCTATGTTGCATCTCATCACATATATCATCATCATATTCTTGGAAAAATTCATACATCTTTATCAGATTATTTTATGGGATACGTGCTTCCATCCCATAGAATAGGTTAAAAGGTGAATGACCAATTTACTTCTTGATAGTTGTCCTATCAACCCACAGTGCCAATTTTAATTTTGAATCCCAAGCCCTTTTGTTCTTCTCAATCATGTGTTTGATGATCTTCATCAAATTATTATTATTGGACTCTGCCTATCCATTCCCTTGGGGATGATAAGGGGAAGAATATGAAATAGTTATACCATATTTATCACAAAAATTAACAAACTCTTCAGATCTGAAACACATAGCATTGTCTGAAACAATTATTTCGAGTACCCCAAAACAACTCAATATTTTCAGTCAAAAAATCCACAACAACTTTACTTGTGGCCCTTTTGGTTAGGACCGCTTCAATCCATTTAGTAAAGTAATCAGTTTCCACCAATATCCATGCATGTCCCCCACTATATTTTTTAGATATCTCCCCAATGAAATCAATACCCCATTGCTTGAAAGGAGCTGAAACAAATACTGGTCTCAATGGAAAATTACTAGAAAAATTTAACCTTCCAACAAATCTCTGACAAGCATCACAGTTTTGCACATATCTATGAGCATACTTAAACATAGTGGGCCACCAGTATCCTTTTCTTAGAATTTTATGAGGTGTTGTCTTAGCCATGTAATGGAATCCACAAGCTCCTTTATGTATTTCTATTAGTAAATCTTCAGCTTGGTCTCCATCCAAACATCTGAGTATAATACCTTCATAGTTCCTCCACTAGAGCTCACCATCAATAATGACATATCTAATTGCTTGCAGTTTGAGAGTTATTTTCTCAGTAAGGGGAATACCTTCAGGGCATTTCATTGTCTGTAAATACTCAACAATCCTCTTGTACCAACCACAAGTTTGCATGTCACAAATAGGCACAATGTTCTGTTGCTCTATCTGATTTATTTGATTTACCTCCAGATTTGCCTCAGCCATTACTTTAGCTAGACCCTGACCTCTTACAAGCTTACTAATCTGTATGTCAATGTTAAACTCTTGGATTCTATTTATCCATCTGCATCTTCTTCTTGTAGTCTCTTGTTGGGTGAAAATATCTTTAACTGTTGCCATTGGTACATATGCCACAATAGTTGCTCCCATTAAATAAGGTTTGAAATTCTTAACTTCCTTTACTAGGGCATATGCCTACTTTTTAGATATGTCATATTTCAATTCTGCAACCTACAATGATCTACTGAAGAATGCAATTGGCTGGTCAAAGCCATCATTGTTTTTCTGCAACAATACACCAGCTATAGTGTGAAAAGATGAAAAAGTAAACATCTGGAATGATTTTGAATAATCAGGTGACTTGAGGATAGGGGCCTACTTAATTGCATCTTTAAGAGCTCAGAAATCCTTGGATGGTTCTCCTGTCCACATTATCTTTTCTCCCTTCTTCAGCATCTTTGATATTGGGTGGACAATCTCAAAAAAATTTGTGACAAATATTCTTAGAAAATTTATCTGTCCAAAGAAACATTATATACCTTTTACATTTCTTGGCTGCGTAATTCTATCAATAGAAGTAACCCTTTCTAGATCAATCCGTACCCCATCCTTTGAAACTAGATGTCCGAGCAATTTTCCTTCTTTCACCCCAAAGGCACACTTCCTAGGCTTTAGAGATATCCCATATTACAGAGCTCTGATAAAAATATTCTCTAAGTGAGGATAGTGATCCTCCTCACTTTTCCTATGGGCAATAAGACCATCTTGGTAAATGGCAAGGAATAAATCAATGAAATCAGCAAAGGCTAGATCTATAGCCCTTTGAAAGGTTGCTCCAACATTTATTAATCTAAATGGCATTCTTACATACACATATATTCCCCATGGTGTGGTCAAAGCAGTCTTGAATTGCTCAAACTCTTTACCATTACTTGGTTGTACTCGAAGAATCCATCCATCATAGATAGCAATTCACATCCTATAACCTTTTGTAACATAGCCTCCATATTAGGCAATGGGTAATTATCTTTTAAAGAAACAACATTCAGGTTCCCAAAATCAACACATAACTTGATATCTCCATTTTTATTTCTAATAGGTACCAAGTTAGAGACCCAAGATGAGTGTCTAATTGGTTTGATGATTCCTACCTCCCTTAGCTTAGCAAGTTCTTCCTGCATTTTGGGTTGTAGGGTAGGGTTAATCGGTCTCTGTTTTTTCCTGAAAGGCTTCATATCAGGTTTCAATGGGGTCTCATGTTGGAATAAGTCCTCCCTATATGCTTTAAGGTCTTCGTAGGACCAAACAAAAACATGTCTATATTTCCTAAGTAGGGTAATCAAAATGTTTCTAATATGTGGCTTCATTTTCTTTCCAACATAAACATTCTTAGGAGCACTTTCTGTTCCTAAGTTTATTTCTTCTAGATCCTCTTTATGAGTAGATGCTTGCTTAGTATTTGACATATCCGGGCCATCAAAAAATCTTTCAAGTGCAACAAGAACCCTAGGGATGGTGTTAGTTTTGAACTGGATCACTTCATTTCCAAACAAGGCCTTCTTCCCATCAATCTTTGTTACAAATGAGCCAAAATCAATTTCTTGGCTCTCATACTGATCCACTCAATGCAAGAATTCTAGTAAGTCTATGTCATCATCAATCACTTTCCAGTTACAAATATTATCAGGTATTGTAGGCCTGGTCTGTACTTCTATTTGTGAGATGCCACCAAAAATGACATCATCCAGTTTGACAGCTATATTTGCTAACAAGTCAGCTTTAGCATTTTGTCCTCTTTCAATCCATTCTATACCAAAAGCATTAAATCCCTCTAACATTTTTGTATTTCCTAACTCTTTTATCTTTTGCTGCAAAGCGGGATCTAATATTGGACACAACTAACTCAGAATCTCCCAAAAATTTTAATTCTTTAATACCATGCTTTGAAGCTATCTTCAGACCAAGTATGAGAGCTTCATACTCAACAACATTGCTAGTACAAACAAATTGCAATAAAAAAGAATATTTAAATGTTTTACCTTGAGGGGAAGTAAAGAAAATTCTTTCTCTTGAGCCATCTTTGGAACAAGCTCCATCAAAATGCATTATCCATAAATCACTGTCTATTGACAACTTCAATACTTCCTTTTCAATAGGTGCAGACTGGATTTCTTTTGTTTTATCTTCCTCAACTCGGAAATTTTCTAGATCAGTTTCCACAAAGTTAATTCTAATGGGTTCTAGTGATTCTTCCACATTTTTGATCATGTGAGGGGCTCTTTTTTCCCTATCTACCTTAACATCTTTCTCTTAAATGGAAAATGTAGCAAAAGATAGATCACATTGTATACTCCCACCCATTGAAGCACTCCAAGGACGGGATAAGAGCATGCCATAAGTAGGTGGAATATCCACCACTGTAACACTCATATATAACTATTTATCAGGAAATGTTGCAAGTCTATATGGAACACTATTTATAATACCTATAACATGGACTTCCCTAGAATCCATTGCATAGCATTTACCATATGTACTATCCACTTTTAATCCCATTGCATGCATTATTTTTACTAACATCACATTGTTAGATGCTCCTGAATCGATCATGCAATTTCTCAACATTTTCCCATCAATAATTAGACTTAAGAAAAAAAGATTAACATGGTTGGGATTTCTAGTGTAATTAATTAATTAAATTAATTATTACACTAGCATAAGTTAACTTAGGTTTTAATTAATCATATTAGTCCTAAGTTGCATTTAATCATTTAATAAAGTTGTTGAGATAAGATTCCCTTCTAGAAGATGAGTTGTCTTTTCTAGAACTTATCTCCATCTTGTTATCATTCCCTAGGTAGTTGGTTAGGGATTCTTGTTGTCACATGAAGTGTGATTTGAACACTTGAAAAAATCTTTTTCATTCTAGGTTTAGCACTTGCCTATATAATCAAGCATATGTACTCTTTGTAATCCATCTATCCATCTATCAATCAATCAATACTTTCTTTGTGGTTGAATATTTCTTCAAACCCTTGTTTGTTTTCTCCATCCATTCTCTTCCTTATGACAGGTATTCATTTGCATGCAGGTGATCTTGGAGTCTGAAGTTGGTTTTGACAACTTCTACATGGTATCAAAGCTTTCTTGCTACATGTCTATTCTTGTTTGAAGAGTTTGGAGCTATTTGGAGCTACAAGGGTTTTTTGCATGCCATTTTTTTATTGGAGCCGTCATATTTTTTGCTTCAAAAATCCAGTTTTCACTCATTTGTAGGAAAAACGATTTTTGAGTTTTGTAGTCAGCGTTGAAATCTAAACTGGGTATCTTTTAGATTTTGCATATCTTGCGCAGATCTGGAGAAAATCACTGTTGAAAAAGCGGCGCGCGTCATTTTTCTCCTGGCTGAAGGTTAAAAAATCAATTTTTCATCTTCTGCTTGTTGGATCAAAAAATGATTTCTAGGTTTTATTTCTAGCATCAAAATATTTTTGGGTTTTTA
This sequence comes from Sequoiadendron giganteum, assembly GCA_007115665.2. NCBI lineage: Eukaryota > Viridiplantae > Streptophyta > Pinopsida > Cupressales > Cupressaceae > Sequoiadendron > Sequoiadendron giganteum. Next base: position 656,420,637 of record CM021106.1, on the reverse strand, counting down.
TTTTTGTCTACATACATTGAGTAGATTTTCCAAAAATCAAGTTAGAAATAAATGTTTTTTGCTAGAAAATTCGTTTCCTGCAAGCTAAATTTAGTTTTTGAAAAATTCACAACTTTTGGCCACGGTGTCCGTTTTTGGCAAATGAGATATTGACGGAAAGCTTGTTTCAAGCACTTCATAGTGTTGTAGGGTATTTTTTCAGGTTTGGTCATCTACACAAATTTGAGGTTATTTTTCATCATGGAGACAGATGTGAACATTCATCAATGCATGCACAATTTCTTTTTTTGTTTGCAATAAGTTTGCATTTTCTCTTTGTTTTATGCATATTTAGGCATTCTCTCCTTTTGCAATCATTAGGTATTGTAATAAATGAACTGATATAAAGTTCCATCAGGGGGGTTTCTTGCATAATAATCTGATTAGAGTGTGCATGCACTTTGATCTTTATTGTGTTTTGATGAAAAATCTCATGGATTGTAATCTGGTTTCTTAGTTTTTTTTTGGCCACCTTTTTGTCTTAACTTGACACATATTAGATTCATTTTGGTTCACACTTTTGATTGAGAGCCTATGGTTAATGATCCACATCGGATTCATCTCAGTTTGAGGGCCACTAAATTTGTGGTTAATGTTTTCGAGTCTTTATGGTACTTGTTCTTATGGAGTTTTAGTTTCAGTTCGACATCGACATCGAGATTCATGGCTTCCAGATTCTGTCATCATTCTATCATCTATTGTTGCTTTATGGATTCCAGGGTTGTTCCAGTTCGGTGTTTTCGAGTGTTCCATGGCATCGGGTCTGATGTTGCATTATTATGATTCTAATATGGTTTCTTGTAGACAAAAGTATCTTTCCTTGCTTGCCGGATTACGGTTCTAGTGTTACTCCACAGTGTTCTTCCAGTGCTTCTTTGCTACAGTCATCTCATTGTAGAGGGGGGTTGTCCCACTGAGTTTTCCTTCTCTACCTCATTATTGCAGTTGTACATGGATACCTGATCAAGCCTTGTTGCCGGGACGCATTCATGCTTTCTTGCATTCATCTTAGTTTTAGGTGCATGCTTATTTTGTCTCCCTAAGTTGCACTTATGGGGGGGTGTTAGTGTAATTAATTAATTAAATTAATTATTACACTAGCATAAGTTAATTTAGGTTTTAATTAATCATATTAGTCCTAAGTTGCATTTAATCATTTAATAAATTTTTTGAGATAAGATTCCCTTCTAGAAGATGAGTTGTCTTTTCTAGAACTTATCTCCATCTTGTTATCATTCCCTAGGTAGTTGGTTAGTGTTTCTTGTTGTCACATGAAGTGTGATTTGAACACTTGGAAACATCCTTTTCATTCTAGGTTTAACACTTGCTTATATAATCAGGCATATGTACTCTTTGTAATCCATCTATCCATCTATTAATCAATCAATACTTTTCTTTGTGGTTGAATATTTCTTCAAACCCTTGTTTGTTTTCTCCATCCATTCTCTTCCTTGTGACAGGTATCCATTTGCATGTAGGTGATCTTGGAGTCTGAAGTTGGTTTTGACAACTTCTATAGGGATTAGCAGTAATAGTGGTACCTAAGTATATTTGGGGACTTTCTATAATATTTTCTTCCACACTTTTTTTCTTTTCTTGATCCTCTTTTGATTTAACTTGATTAGAAACCACTTTATTTTTTCCACTTGTAGGAATAATATTAATAAGTGCAACAATCTTATCCTTATGTTCATCTATACAGATCATTTCCAAGAAAGGAATAATAACCCTAACTTGTGAAAGTACTTGAAACATATATATTGAAGTGTACTTTGGTAATTTAGGAAATTTTGTGATTTTAGAGATTACCTTTTCTTTTTCTTTGAGAATTTCATCATTAGAAGAGTGCTACTTGTTTTCCTTGATCTTCTAGGGTATAGCTTCATCCTTTATCTTAGTTATATCATGTTTTTATTCCCATATCCCGGGCTCCCTTGTTTCCTTAGGCTTTGAAATGATATTCTTAGCCTCCAAATTGAAATTTGTTCCAGTTATATCCTTTTCTTTTATGAACAGGCTGCAAGGCTTACCTGAATCACCTGGAATAGTTCTATTTCTCAATTGTATGTTATTCCTTTCCCTTTCAACTAAGGCAATAGTGTATTTTTCAATTTCTTCATCAGAAGGTCTTCTTAAGATAGTGTTATCCACTTCCAGTTCATTCACAAAACATTCATCATTGTCTTCTTTATTCATGGACACTTGTTGATGGTGTATATCGTTATGTTGTATTTGAACATCAACATCCATGCCACAAGGCTCATCATCTAAGGTATAATCATCATAAGCCAGATCAAATAGTCCTAATAATACATTTGTCATTGTATCTTGATCCTGGGGAGGTTGAGCATCTCCCTTATCATCCTGAGATTCTACCATATTTTTTGCTACTGCACACTACTATGAAGAGTGAGGCATTCCACATACTTCACACCAAGGTAAATTTTATGTGGCATTCAAAGAATTCTTCTGTAAAGGATCAGGCTGAATTTGATTGTTTCTCTGGTTTCCTTGCAGATTTTTTCCATTATTCCAATTGGTATTATAAGGATAAACCTATAGCCTGGGAGGCCTATCATTTCTTTGAAAATGAGGCTTGCCATTTTTTACTTGTTTTTGCAACAGGGTAAGGACTTGATCTATTTTTTCATCAATAGTAGTAGGTTTAGCAACCTTGTCAGTTTGATTCTTGGTACCTTTAAAATTTTTAGGATCTTCTCTCCTCCCTACTTTACCAGAAGCTCTTCTATTATTTTCAATGTTCACCGCCACCTTATATGCTTGCCTCAAATTTTGAGGATCTTTATCTCTTAATAAATAACACATTTTAGCATCATAAGCATTACAATACACAAATAAATATGCACTCTCATTAGGCCTTAAATATGTAGGAAATCTTGTAATAGAATTTTGGAAACAAGCATTAAACTCAGTAACCAATTCATTATGCCCCTTGGTAATGTTATTAAAATAATTTAATTTAAATCTGGGGTTAGTTTGATCCTTGTATTGTTCCCTAAAAAAATTGCAAAAAGCATCCCTGGAGTCAATACTAGCATCAGGTAACCCTCTATACCAATCCCTAGCATCTTCAACTAGTGACTGCATAAAGTATTTCATTGCTACATCATCATCCCATTTTTAAAAGTCTTCAACAAAGCCTTCAAAATCTTTCAAATGGTCTTCCCCACTAAAAGCATTATTACAGTGAATTTTGGGAGGTGCTTTCATGCATTTTTTGGAATGAGATTTGGATATCCTTGAATATTGACAAAACACAATTTTTTGTAACTATCAATTTGGGGTGCTCCTCCACCACATCCACTTTTGGGGGTGTTGTGTTGCTCAATATATTTCTTATCATCCCCTTGTGCACCCTTATCACCACTACCTTTTTGTTTATCCTTGCCAGTGCTTCCCTCTTCATCCTCAGAGTAAGAACTGAAGTTTTTACGACCACCTCCACCTCCACCACCTTGGTTACCACCACCCCCACTTCTAGGAATTTGCTTCTTAGAATTCTTACTCAGCGACTCATTCTCGCTCTTTCCTGAACCAAAAGCTTGGGGGGTGGGTATAGATATCTTTAAGAATGCTATCTTTCTTGTCATCTTGGCATTAAAAGCTTCTATTTCAAATTTTCTTAGATCAACCCGCAACTGATCATTTACCAGTTGTAATTGTAGGAGCTTAGGATTTTGAGGAAAATCCGATGGTTTAGGATTAATCTCGTTATTTTTTTCATTACTAGTATTAAGATGGCTTCTATAATTTGGAAAATTGTAAGAATTTTTTTGAGGTTGGTCAACTTGAGCTTTCCCATGGTCTACAAAGGTTGTCTTCTTAGATCTAGCCAATGGATCTGAAGATTTGGTAGCTAATATGGAAGGGGTATATATAGGAGTAGTAGAAGTTTGAATAGAGACTCTTACTTTAGAAACTTCTTGAGCCCTATCAACAGCTGCTTTAGCCACCTTTTCCTCAAATTTTTTTCTCTTAGCTGCTTCTTCCCTCATCTTTTCAACTTTATTTTTCTAGGCATTCCTTTTAAACTTCTTAGCTCAGAATCTCTCAGATTCTTGTTTCTTATTCTATCCCTATTATCCTCTGTTGCTTCCAACCTCTTTTCTTCTTCAATTAAGATTTGCATATCCTTGTCTATATCTATTTCATTCTCAAGGACATCTCCTACCTCACTAGGAGTAGGAGTATAGTAAGGTTGCTATGCTTGTTCTTCATCTTGAAATAAAGACATTTCCTCATTCAAAGAGGTTCCTTGTGGTTTGAAATTTTTTTCGGTAAAAACAAACATAGTACTAGGTGTTGTAGCTTTTGGGAACTGCTTGTCTTGTTCCCAAAATCCCCATCGTTCTTCCTCTTTAGAGATATCAGCTTCAACTTCTCGAGTCATTTCAAAAGGAAAACTACCATGATTTATTTGAGACACAAAATTTTTTGAGGAATCTCCACCAATAAAAGCACTATTTATTTCAGCATTCAAAGTAGGAGAAGAGACGATATGAGATGAAACAAACTTACTTGGAGTATTATTTATTTTTACCCATTTCTTGTCTTGTCCTGGCTCGAGCTCTATCATTGGTTCAAGATTTTTTTTTGCATAATTTCTAGTCTTCTTCATGACCTCTAGTGTTTGAGAACTTTCCTTTGCACATTGCTTGTCACACTTTGTGTGAAACTTTTTGTTCGAGATATCAGAGTTGCCACCCAAAATATTGGGAATGATGAAGTGATTGCACTTCGCTTTTGCACTCATGACTTTGGACAATATTTCAAAAATCACTCGACACACTAACAGGGAACATAAGAAAAATAGACCCATGTGCTAAACATGATAAATGTAGTGATAAGATAAAACAATTATATTACGAAAACTGACTCTGACTAAACTAATCTACACTTAGAGACTTTTTATTTGATAGTTCCCCAATAGAGTCACCATTCTGTTTGTGTTTTTTATAACAACCCAAGTAGAACTCACAAGAGCTTCTATGAATTTTCCGCGTTCAATGATTAAAGTCTTGAAAGAACTATGCCAACTTGACGAGAAAATAGCAGTAAAAACTGTTATTTCTCCTGCACTTCAGACTCTGTAAGATCCAGGAGGGTGTTCCTAAATTATGTTGTCACTTATAAATTAAATGATTCATTCCTATATGGAAAAATAACAGATGGATTCTCGCTCACGCTAAAAGATACAAACCTTTAAGAAATTGGTTATTTCTTAAAAGAGTTTGGATCTATCTAACAGAGAATCGACATTACATCTAACTATACTGATATGAGTTATTTGAATGAAGTTTCCTGAAGTCATAACACAAAATACGAAGCATGAAAAGTAATCAGAGTTCCAGTGCCATATCCTAAAGCACAAAGTCAATAAGAAAATTGAACTATAGGGTAAATTTCATCTAGAGTACCTATGATCTGTATGAATAGAATTACAATCTATAAATATGTACTTGAATTTATTACTCCTTGATAAATCCTAATGAACTTACTGGGTAACTAAAGGATTTAACTGATCCTTTGAACTAGAGCTATAGTTAAATGTAATTCATAGTAAACAACAAATGAAGATTAATGAAAATCATCTTGGATCAATATTTCATTAATAATCCATGCAAACTATTACAATAGGAGAGAAAATAAAATCAAAATATTCACAAGCTTAACACAAGCTTAACACAAGCATGCTCAAGAACCTCATGATTTACTAAGTTATCAAATTTGACTCAAAACTTCAAAACCTGGACATACTTTTTCTCTCTATACTACTTAACTCCTATCTCTTGTATCTTTTTGTAATTTCCATAGACCTCTCTCTCGGCCCAAACTTCCCTTTTATAAAACAAGGGAGCAAACAAGCTTTTGGACAAAGAGCACACATTTCCATTTTTTATAGGACCACTTATCCTGAATCAGTTACCATTACATCATTTTTTGGTAAGAGAGGAAAAACCACAACAAGAATGATCTTTAGTTGTTGTAGAGGAAGAAATTGTTACTCCAAAAGTCACTCCCTTTACACCAAAGACATCTTTAACCGCTTTTGTCTTATTCCACTTCAGCATCCTGTACTTGAAGTCGAAAGGAGAATGCACTTTAAAATATAATATCTAAGGCTAGACCTGTAATATACATGACCAAATTGCAATTCTCTTTCATGACATTCACAATTCAAGTTCATCAGTGAACACCCTTTTCCATGATTCAAAATCTTCTTTAGAGGGCCAATTGAAAGCTACCACCTAATCCACCATGCTTCGATAAGGTGCATAATTTACCATCAATGACATGGATGTTTTATCAAAGTTCTCTAGGAAACTAATGACAAACGACAAATTTTCCAACGTGTTTTCCAACATGCGGATATCAACACTTTTGCATATCTCCTGTATTTGAGCAATTATTATATTATTCATCTGCTCTTTCCATGGGTGCAAGGGCTTGACTTTATCTTGACTATGCAAAATATGAGGTAGTGGAGTTAAATCCTTTCCATCATAAATATCCTTCAATGTTTTGATTTTGGACTCCATAGGAGCAGCAGTTCCTTGAAAATTTTTCTCAACAATACCCTTGACAAATTGATATGTTGCTATGACTATGGGATATTTGTCCCCATGTTGCTTTGCCCCATCTACTTAGAAATGGGATATCCAATTCTCTGTCCCTTGGAAACAATTCGAGTGATTGCAACATCAAGGTATAATTGGCATGAACACTGTTCATCTTACTCCAGACCCTTCTGTTTAAATGCCTTAGCACAATGTCAACAATTTCTGAGTTGCTCCTTTCTGCTACATACCAAATTTGATTTACCATCTCCTTATATTCTTTAACCTGCTGGATTAACCTTTCCCTAGAAAGATATTGTAGGAACCAAGATTACCTACATGCAATCACTTGTCACATGCAAAAGACATGCAAAACCAAAGAAGATGTTCTATAAACCTCAAAGTAAAAATGCATTATTGAGAATCAATTATTACAAAGAAATCAATCCTTATGAAGGAGATCAAGAAACCATAAAAGGGAAACCCTAAATGAAACCCTAGTGTGCACACATAATAATTAATCAATTATTAATCGGCCTAAGTTTAGTTTAAGTACCTAAAGGAATAAGTGACTTAATTAATTAACTAGTGTGATATAATTAATTAAGTGTAATAACTTATTACTCTAACACCCCCCTTAAGATGAACTTAGGGAGAAGCTAAAACACTAGAAAAAAGATGCATGAAAGCAAAGATGGGTATCGACAACAAAGGCCTGATCAGGCACCCATTTATAAATGCAAGAATGAGGTAGAGAAGGAAAATCTAGTGGGACAAAACCCCCTACAATGAGATGACATGTTGCAAAGAAGCACTGGAAGAACACTGTAGAGTAACACTGGAACCACAATCTGGCAAGCAAGGAAAAATAATTTTGTCTACAATAAACCATATCAAAATCATAATGATGCAACAACAGACTCGATGCCACAGAACACTCGAAAAATCCAAATGGGAACAACCCTAGAATCTATGAAGCAACAATCAATTATTGAATGAATGTGAGATTGAAATGAAGTGCAAAGATGCAAGGTGCACTCTCCCAACTACCAAAACATCCAAGTAATCTCCAAAACACCCATTGGGCCAAATCTGGATTAACGATAAACCTGGAATAGATAGAGAAAAAAGTGCATGGACAGCAACATAGAGCTCCTCAATACCTTTCCAATGCCACAAAGATAGCGAAAATTAGATATCGTGGCAAAACGTTATGAGCTCGAAAGCATAAAATAAAAATCTGACTTCAAACGGAAATAAATTCAGTAAAACAGAAAAACACTATAAAATAATATATATGACAAGAAATTTCTCAGAACCAGCTTTCCGACGATATCTTGTTTTCCCAATTTCGATACCGTATGCCCAAGTTATGCTAAAACTAAAAAAACTGCTCCTTTAGGGAAAATTAGGGTTAGGAGGGGGCAAAGAGGCCATATGGCCATTGACATCATGCTAATGTCACCATTTGATGAGCAAAAAATTGATGGCCATCTAGTCATTGCTGCAAAAATTTTGCCCCCCTGCAAAAAAAATTGGGCCCCTGGTCACCCATGTGACCAAAGGTGTTGCGCAGGGGCTTGGTGCAAAGCCCTTGGTCCTCCATAGGACCGCGATGGCAAGTGTAGAAGCTCTTAGGGGCTGGTAGAGGGCCCCTGGTCGTCCATGTGACCGGGGCAGACTTGAAATGAGCCCGTGGGGGCTGGCTGGGAGGCGGCAAGGCTGGAGGGGGAGCCACCGGCGGCGGCAGCGGACCGGTGGCCGCCTCATGACCGCTTGGTGGTGGAGCCATTTATACTGTAGGTGCTAGCACGAATATCAAAAAAACCATTTTTTTAATATATTTTTTTTTAATTTTCGTGCCTCGTAACGCGTCCCGGGGAGGCCGTACGACCTTCTTGGCAATTTTTTTTTACCTCAGAAACCAACTTCTTAGAAATCGACCAAATGACAGGCATTCTTAGGGTTTTTGACCACTACAAACGCAATGGTGACCTCCATTTGGGCTCAAAATACTCCAAAAAATTGGCTACCCCTAGATCTTGCAAAAAAGATGCTTGTGGAAACCCTTGCACTTGAAACTCACTAAAAGGCCATATCTTCAGATCACGAATAGGCAACTGCAGGTCTGGAGCTCTGATACCATGTAGGAACCAAGATCACCTACATGCAATCACCTATCATATGCAAAAGACATGCAGAACCAAAGAAGATGTTATGAAAACCTCAAAGTAAAAATGCACTATTGAGAATCAATTATTACAAAGAGATCAATCCTTATGACGGAGATGAAGAAACCATAAAAGGGAAACCCTAAATGAAACCCTAGTGTGCACACTTAATAATTAATCAATTATTAATGTGCCTAAGTTTAGCTTAAGTACCTACAAGAATAAGTGACTTAATTAATTAACCAGTATGATATAATTAATTAAGTGGCACAATAACTTATTACTCTAATAGATATTCCCCTGAGCTACTGGCCTTTTCAATTGCAATTGGAACTTGTTCCATATTGTATAGGACAATAGCCAAAGATTGCTCCTGTGCATAGGGTTGAGGCTCCTCTACTGGTGGGTCAAAGACAGTACGACTAGAACTAGCTTGCCTTTGAGACCTCATAGTTTCCATCTATTGCCTCAATAAGTCCATTTCAGTTTCCAAATCTGCTACCCTCTGTTGACTCTTATTATACTCAATAATAATATTATTATACTGGCTCCTCAGAGTATCACACTCCTTAGTCAAGTCTTCCACAATTTCCCTGGTGAATTTGGCAACATTCACAACCATGTCAACAACCTCCAATGTAGGGGTGTTAGCAACTCTTTTCACAACCAAATGACCACTAAAGTCAGATGTTTTTGCAACAACAAGTTTTTGAGACCCAGTGGATAGAGACCATATCTCTAGAGCATCCCATTCCTCACTAAAGGATGATCCTTTGAGTGCTAATGCAACCTCCTTCTCAGTTGCAAGAAGTGGCCTATTGGCACTTATTGTGTCAAACACCACAACATCAAAAATATCCCACTCAGGGAGTAGCAATACTCCACTTTTTTGAACCAATGCTCTGCCTTGCTCAGGTGTTATTTCTATAAAACCTTCCTTCATCTGCAACCTAACTCTTGACTGGATCACCTGCTCTAGGAGCTCTGGATGTAAACTTCTCTCATGTGCCACCTTCTCAGAATATAATGAGAGATGAGCTCTCCATACAAAATCCTTAAAGTCATTAGTATGAATAAAAGAGCCATCCATCATGAACTCTTTACAATCTTCCATCCTCAAATCATCATTGTTTGTAATTCCTTTGATCTCATCCTTTCCTAATCTCAGGGTAATTGCCCTTGAACTCGTTGCAGTATCAGCTGGATTTGATGGCATTTTTGGATTCATTTCATCTGGAGTTACAATGATGTCCTCATCATCATTACCTTCACAGCTGCTTTCCCTTACACTTTCAGTCCTTTGCCTCTTTAGGGATGGTAGGTAAACCTGTTCTAAAAACCTTGGAGGAGAATACAAGTCAACAATAGTTGGCATTGATTGCCCCGAGATAGATAGTGCACTACGCATAGTAGCCTCTTCAGTACTGCTTCCTCCTTTCCTAGAAAATACCTTTATCTTTTTTTGGTGCTGATAGGTAGGCCTCTCTTCCAATCTTACCTCAAGGTAATCTTCAATAATTTGTGATTTTCCACTTTCTTCCACAATATTTTCGTTCTTTAAGAACCCTATATAAAAACATGTGGATTAGCAGAGAAAACCATTTGAATCCTACCCAATTCTTCCCTAGCTTCAAGGCCATCAAACCTAAGTGCATTTTCTTTGAAAAGTAACTGGAAAAATCATATACCACATTATAGCTCGGGTGCTAGAGTTTTACAACCATATACATCACTTTGATAGGCAAGGTCTTCTTCAAATTGATCCTCAGGACCTGACACAACACACAAATAGTCTTCTTGAAGTGGATGGAGAAATAGTCCATTGGGAAAGGTTCAGGTTCATTCTTGCCAATTACCACCCTCTTCTAGTTCTTCCCTCTCCCTGAAACAACCAAATGGGGTATCAAAAGGGATGTTATGAACAAATCGTTGGTGTTTTTGTACTCCTCCTCGAAAACCTCCAAGTTGATAGGAATCATATCTCGACTCCACTCGTGCAAGCCAAAAATCTTTGTGATTTTCTCCCTTGTTATTTTGATCATTTGCTTACCAATATGTGTTCTGAATATTCGGGCCATAGGGTCGTACCTCGCAACAACATCCTTCAATAAGTCTACATCCTCGTAGACATTGGGTACCACCAATTTACCTAGGTCCAACCTCCATGGATTACACAACGGTATCGCCAAATTTATGTTCCCAAACCATTTGGAAAACAACTACCACCTAGTATATGGAAATTCAACATCACGAATTGCACCCTGCTTATCCACTAACCCTTCCAAAAGCAAAGGCCTATAGAACAATAATTTTCCTTCCTACTTCTTGCTTGTAGAGGGATTCAAAAAATCAATAACATCTTGGGAAAACTCCTAGGCATAGCTTCAAAACCAAAAATTCATGCCTTGGGTGCCATTTATATCAAACAGATGGCAATTCGAGCTAGGGTTTTCTTATCTTTCAAATGGAAAAAATACACTTTTCTCTCTATTGTCTTAACAAAAAATTCTTCAACATTCAAAAATCTCTAGCGATTACCTAGACAAGCTCTAAAAGTGAATCTATCCAAAAAATTCCTCAGGAATAGAAAAGGAAAAAATCATCAATTATTCAGCAAGAAACCCTAAACACCTTCTGAAAACACAAGAAATGGTGTGCGTGCTACTTATGGTTTCTCCTACAGAGTGTCAAATGCAGTGAGACTAGAAAATTGCAACAACAACTTGCTTCACTCGGCACCAGACAATTCCTCCTCAATCAAGAAATACAACATGGAAATAGTAATTCACTGATCCTTTGGGCATTTAATTATGTAGGCAGAGTTAAACTCGACCATTACTATTCACTCGTGCGAGATAAAACGCCTATAGTACAACACCAATTTATTTAAATGCAAGCCGTTAATCAAAAGCAATGTTGGCCAAGAGAACGGCTTAGATTAAGTCAACATAGTTTAAAAATGCCACATCCACCTTCCAGTCATTAGGTGAACATGAAGTTCGCCTACCGGGCACCACATCAACACGAAAATGGGCCCCACCTATGTTATCAGTGCACAACATCGGAGTCCACGCGTCACCAAATCGCACACCTAGCGACATTATTGAAACTACAGTTTCAATTGTGCGAGGTCAGCAAGGAATGACCACGATGCATCGGTACGAAAACAACTATCGATATCAGTCTTCATCATTGGTTAGCAATCAAAATTGGTCCCCACCACTAAATGCAATAGGTGGCAGCATCTCGCAAGCCTCACACCACTTTTTATGATGCAAGCATAAACCTTGTGAGGTTTTCAAGGAACAGTTAAGATTAGAATTACTTCATCTGATGGTCACACAATCTGCACATGCGAAAAGTTATTCATAAAGAAGGGGGCCGACTAGGTGGATGGGAAAAAGACCCTCAAGGTTGAAAAGATTATTTAATGGTTAATCAATAACAATTCATTGACCCATCACCATTAAAAAATAATATAGTCATGACACCAAAAGATCAAAAGGACGAGTAAACAGGGCTGGTAAAGTCATGACCAAAAGGGGATAAAAGACCCACTTAAATGAGTGACCACCGTCAATAACAGGTCAATACAAGAAAAGAAAACCTATGACCCAACCACTCAGAGCTGAGGACAAAAAATACCTACAAGGGGAAAAATTTTAGAAGCTCCACCAAGACTTCAGACTTCGAAGATCCTTCTTGCCTATTGATAATAGAGGTGCAAAGGGTATAGAGGATTCCTGAACTCTGATCCCTAATATTGTGGGTAACATTAAACTTAGCTAAAATATCGGTCTTCATTTTATTCTTTCAGATTTTGGATGTTGAGGATCTCCTTTGTTCGTTTCCTTATAGAGGTAGGAGGTATGACAAAACCCCGACCTCTGATGTCCTCCATCACAATGAATTATTTTTGTAGATGCTAAAAAATGCCCTATGTCTCTGAACAACATTTTCCGCTTCAATCCCTCTTCTTTGCCGCATAATTAAGCAATTTTAATTATTTAATTATTTTACCAATTCCTCTATTAATTAAATAATTTAAATAATTATTTAATTAATTTGCTGTCCCTTGCTTTATTCTTCTTTTTTGATCAATTAAATAATTGTGTCGCTAACATTCTTTTTCCTTCTATAGTTAAATAAATTATCATTTATTTAATTATTCACTATACACCTATAGTTAAATAATTATTTGTAATCATTTAGCTATTCATTAATATTCTTCATCCTTCTATAGTTAAATAATTATTGGAATTATTTAACTATCTTTTATCATTCTTCCATCATTAAATGGTTAATCTAAGTTAATCATTTAATCCCCCTTTTCCATTTCCTCTATATTTAATTTAATAGTTGCATATTAATTTCAAATTAAATATCCATTTCCTTTATTCTCTCAAATAATTAATCTAAATAATTATTTATTCCCTCACATCCTTCTTCATGAATTAAATATTATTATTTGATTCCTCCACTACCTTCCCTCCAATTTTTCATTTCAAATCTTGACTATTGATTGCTTCTAGTCTTCAAAGAATCTTAACCGTCTATCCTTAACTGTCCCAATCCCACTACTCTATGGTGCATGAATCCTCCACTATTGATCTTGGAATCTTCTAGACCTTCAGTATCATTCATCCATTTGAGAATCATTTCTCTAAAAGAGAGTTGTCTCCATTTTTTCTTGACAACCACATATCTCCAACATTCTTTCTATCATATAATTTGCAAGTACTTGTATACAAAAAAATCTAAGGGAAAGCTTACAAAATCAGTTTTGAGGAGATGCAAGGAAGGTAAATCAAGTTTAAGCATGAAGTTTGGTATAAATTTGGTTATTGTTTGATCTCCTTTGCTTTATTGTGATTTCTTGTTTAGATTTGGGATTTCTTGGTTTAGATTTGAAGTAGTTGTGGTTGCTACTTGGTCTTTACCTTTGGATTTGAATTTAACCTGATCTTACATTGGCGAACCTGACATGAAACTTTACAAATAAAATTTGTATGTTTTTCTATTTTTCTATTGTGTTGCAGGTATGTGAGCCACATACACATGACAATGAGTCACAACCATTGGAAAACTGATGAAAATTTATAAGTGCCTCATCTGAAGTTTTCTGCGATGCAACTACCAAAATCCAAAACATATTATTTGATCAAAAGTGAGCCGAATCCATGAGTTTGAATGTCGTAGTCGCAATTTCCTAGGTTGTAGTCACCAAGTCTAGAGCCAAATTTTCTTTTTTGGTTTGTATTATTTTAGAGTATTTTTTGTTTGCTAATAGTTTTTTTGCAGCGTGTGGCTTTCTAGGGAGAAGACATTTTGAAAATACCAATCTTTCCTTTGTAAGGTTTTGTTTATCTTTGTTTAAAAATAGGAGCATTTTTGGTTTTTAACACAACTCATTAGGCTTAAAATGAACCACAAATTTGCATCTTACATGAACATTGGACTTGAAATGAACCACAAATTTTCATGTTACATTCATTGGGCTTAAAATGAACCAAAAATTTGTATCTTACACTCATTGGGCTTAAAATGAACCACAATCCTGCATATTCACTCATTTGGATTAAAATGAACCATAATCTTGCATCTTACACTCATTGGATTTAAAAAGAACCAAAAGGTGTATTCTCACTCATTTGGGCTAAAATGAACAAATAACTTGCATTTTGTCTTCAATGATAATCAAGCACACTTTATTTTGGGCTTAATACAAACAAGTGTCTATCGTGTCTAGTGTGCTAGAAAAAAATATTTTTTGTAAAACCCATAGGTGTAATAAAAGTATCCTCTTCCCTGGGTGACCCCACAATGCTGGTTTACAATTTATGGGAGATTCTAATTTTGGCTGAAATCGCATATTTTAGAAAATATAATGATTTAAGCCTTAAAAATTTCCATTTTAAGGATTCCAATTGAATAGGGTTTGATCAAAATCAAACTCCCTTGGATAGAACCCCACTAGTTTTAAACCATAATTATAATGGAGTCTCCTTTACACATATCAAAATTTTATAAAAAACCTCTTTTGATTTACCTTTTGGGGGATCAAATGAATTCATTTAAAACTTATTTTTTGTAAGTATGTAGTCCTTATTATAAGCTTCCCAAAAAGTATAATTTTAAATAGGTTTGATTTTATTATCATATTTATTTTTATTTCTTGTGAATGTAAGTTTTTCACCAAAAATCAAGCTCTTTATTTTGCACATGTGGAAAAATAATAGATTATAAAAAAAATTTGAAAAATGACAGTGCACTAGATATTGAAATCCTTGATCCAACAAAAAAATAGAATTTCGATACATACAAAATAAATTATGTTGTATACAATCCACCAATGTCTGAGTTGTAATTGGTTTGACTTCAAAACTTGATTGAGGAAAAAATATTCAAATAAAAAACTATGAAACCAAATGAAAGTGTTAGATATCATAGTTACAAATCCAAATTCAAAAAATATAGAATTTTATCCTTTATGGAAAAAAAAGTTATGTTCTATATGGTGAGGATCACTCCTTGAAAATGATGTTTACTGAAAAAAAACTAGTTTTTGAAGGAGATGGGAAAAGAAGTGCAATTTGATTCCAAATTTTTTGAAAAAAATATATTTAGAATTTGCAGACAAAATGTCACAAATCGCTAGTTTTCATCATGTTCAAATTCCTCGCGGTTTAGCTGCTATATGTGCTCGAAAGTGAAAATTTAGTTAGAAAAAATCAATTCAGTGTCTAGTTTGGCAAAAAATTGTAAACCAGTATTGTGGGATCACCCTCCTTGCGCTTCATGCAATCTTGGGTGTAAGAGAAATCATTCCATCTCTTTTTCTTTTGTAGTAGGGCCTACCAACTGAGACACATAGAGCTTGACAATACATCATACTTTGGAGAGTCTGCACCACCCTCTAGTCATAAAATTGAGAAAAATAAAAAGAATAAGTCTTTAGGTGAAAATCAAAAGGAAGGTTTATACCAAGAAAAAGTAAAAATAAAGGACGTATTTGAAGGTGAAAACCTCTCTAAGGCACCTAAGGATGGAGGGTTGGACATTCTCCCCATAAATCAAGAGATATCACCATTTCTCATGGAAATATCAGAAGAAGCCAATCTTGGTACAAAAGATAATCCTAGAATCATTCATTTTCTAGCATCTTTGAATACCAAAGAAAAACTAGAGTTCACCACTTTCTTCTCTAAAAGATAAATCAATTTTGTGTAGTCATATGTTGATATGCTTGGGTTGGACCCCAAAATTTTTCTACATCATTTTCCATTCGTTCCAAATAGAAATTGAGAAAAATGCACCCACGGATTGCCCTCTTAGAGAAAGCTAAATTGAATAAAATTTTGGATGCTGGTATCATTTGTCCTATAGATTATGTAGAGTGGATATCAAATATTTTTCTTGTCACCTAGCCAGTTGGTGGAATTAGAGTATGCACTTATTTCAGAGATTTAAAAAAATATTTCTCTAAAGATGCCTTCTAGTTGCCTAATATTGACATCATAATCTAGACCTCACAATAGGATATGAGATTTTATCACTTATGGATAGATTTTCAAGATACAATCAGATCAGAATCAACCTTGAGGATCAACATAAAATGAATTTAACCTATGCTTGGGGTACCTTTTGTTGGAATGTTATGCCATTTGGTCTTAAGAATGCCAATCAAAGAGTTATGGTTGTACTCATTTCATGACTACATGCATACATTTATGGAAGATTATGTTGATGACTTACTAGAAAAATCTTTATCACATAAGATTCATCTAGCAATATTGGACAATATTTTCAGAAGGTTGGAAGAATATCAAGTCAGGTAAAATCCGAAGAAGTGTGTTTTTGGGATCTACTCAAGAAAAATCCTAGGATATATTATCTCTCATAGAGGTATTGAATTTTATCCTATAAAAGCGAAAGCTATCATGGATATGCCAAAACCAACAAATGTAAGTCAATTATGCACCTTACAAAAAAGATTGTAGTTTATTCGAAGATTCATCCCTCAATTAGTAGATAAGTGTCACCCATCCAAAAAAATTCTATGTAAATGAGTCCCATTTATATGGATTGAATTTTGTCAAGAATAATTTCAACAAATAAAGGATTATCTATTGACTCCTCCAGTACTCATGCCTCCCATTTATGGTAGACACCTAATATTATATATCAACAACCACATCAGTATTGGGGGTATTGTTAGCATAGAATAAAAATTATGGAAGTGAATGTTCCATATATTATATCAATCTAATGTAGAGAGGATTTTATTCTCTCAAATCCCTCTCTAAAATCCTCACAACAATAGCTTAAACAAAATAACTTGAAATTGCAAATTAAACTCAACAATTTATTTGTACATGAAACTAGTAAAATGATTGGTCCAAGAAATATGATTACACATGAGTTTCAATCATCAACGGAATGATATAAATCAAATAATATTATTACAAATATCTTATATGAAAATTAAATACATTCAAAGATAAATTATGCTCAACTATGTCATCTCTTGCAAACAAAATTATCTTCCATCACCTAAATTCCACCTCCAGCTTCTATAGCTTCAATTATATTATTTTGAAACCTTCATGGAATATTTGAAATAAGTACAAAATTTCAACCAAAACCCAAGACAACTCTCTCATAGAATACCATGCCCCCCCTTGCTCTACCTTCCCAATTCTTCTTCAAAAATTCTTCCGTGAAAAGTGGTTTTTCGAGATTCTTCTCACACCCTATCACAAAATCAATTTCTCATGATTTATTTGTGCCTCTTAAATATGGAAAAACCATTTCTATTTCTGCACATCAAAATACTCAAAAAAGTAAAATTAAAACCAATTAAAACCCATTTCTATAAGCCCACTAAAGATAGGAGTCATTTTCAGTTTTTCTCTCTCTCCTTTTGATTCCTAAAAAAGAAAAAAAAAAGAAAAAAGCAGGTGTGGGTGCCCACTTTCATAGTCCATATTATTAAGTAATCATTATTGAGTGTTTTTAAATCTCAATAAATCAAATACCAATGCCTCATATTGTCTCTCAAATATTTTGCAATTAAATATTTTTAAAACTATTTTTTCTATTTCTTCACCCTAGTCAACTTGTCAAAGTTGCAAAGGAATTTAATTGAAAATTTTAAATATTTTAAAATAATTATTTAACCATCCTCAACATGTAATCCAAGCCAAAAAAATTATCCACTTGAACAATCCAAAATTACACAATTCAAAAATTCAACCTTTTTGTTGACATAGGATTGCAAGTCACCATGGATGCTCATGCATCAAACAACCACAATAGATAATAAATGTTTCATGAGTGAACCTCATAAAAATTTGTGAATTCTATGTTTTTATTGGATCCATTTCCCCTCTTTTATCATGCTGGAAATGTCTTGCTCAACTGATTTTGCAACTTCACATTAGTAGTCACTCTCAATTTTCCTCTTTTTATGCTCCTCATGAAACTTGTGTTATCAAAATTAACCTCCCACCAATGTGCTTTATAAAAATTATAATAATCAAATGTACTTATATCTCCCTCTTGAATAAAACACAAATCATGTATTACCTCTCTTGCTACTATACCTTTTTCCTCCTCCTTCACTTGGTTTGCAATGTGGTTTGTTACTCCTATTATGCCTTATGCCTTCAAAAAGACATATTATTGTTGCAATTTTATCTTTAAAACCCAATTAAATGTTAGTACCATAATCCATAGATTCATTCTCCACATTTTGTAACAAATAGTCAAGCTCCATTATCAAGGAATATTCATCTTCAATATTTTCAATCAAACAATCATAAGAAAACTTCATTTTCACCTTAGTCTATTCAACACTCTCATCTACTTTCAAAGGATTTATTTCTGCAATATTTGGCTTTAATTTTACATTCTCAATATCATCAAAACATGTACTAAAATCTGAAATTACCTCTTTACCTATGGTTGCAATCTTTGCATTAGCTGAAATTTTCTCATTCCATTCTATTTCAATTGCTCCCAATCGCATTAGTAAATCATCTTTTTTATTTTCATCACGGTTAGTGTTAAAGCTAACATATTCAAGATTCATACCATCTAAAAGTCTGATTTCATCAACCAAACAAGATCTTGCATTGCTGCAAAATTTACCCATTTCTTATTTCAATGGCTTGAATTTGTGTTTCATCCCATCCTTCGTCAATGTGTATGTGTTGTGATAACCATTGTGCATCGCCTTCCTATCAAATTTCCAAGGTCTTCCTAGAAGAATATGAAAAGCATCCATTGGGAGAATATCACATATTAAAATTTCATCATAATAGCCTCCTATCTTAAATTTTACCTCACATTGTTCATTGATCAAAAGCTTCTTTTCATCTTGTATACATGCTATCTGATATGGATTTGGGTGCTTCTTCCTTTCTAGCTGCAATTTTCTTACCATTTCATCAGACACGAGATTTTTTGTGCAAGCTTCCACTATTAATAATGACATTACATGCCTTTCCTTCACACTTGCATCTTATCCTAAACAAAATTATCCTTTGAATAGATTTATCATCTTCATTTAATAGTGTTCTCCTAGCCATTAAAGTTTCACCATCTTCTACTTCTTCAGAATGTGATGATCCCGCATCTTCTCTATTCACATTTGCTTCTTTATTCTGGTTTTCAGTCCTTCTTCTTGGTCTTTCCTCTTCATGAGGACAGTCATATTCTCTATGACCCTCTTCCCCACACTTAAAAAAAGTTCTTCGAAAGGTTTCTCTTCCAAAACCTCTACCCGATCTTCCTCTACCTCTCTGATTTTGATCTCTTGAGCCATCAAATTCTTCATTCTTATGTTGGTTGCTACTATCACAGTTTGTATATTTTTGATTATCGTTTGCTCCATATGTTCTTTCTTCAACCTCCTTTTCATGGCCTCTTCCTCTTTTCTTACTTTCAAATCTTTTATTTAGCCTTTCTTCTATCTTCAAGGCAATCTAATAATCATCTTCCATATTCACAAATCACACCAATGTCCTCTCCTCATGTATAATTGACCTCAAACCATTAAGGTATCTTGCAACCTTCTCCTTGGTTTCCTCAAAATGTCCAGTTCTAATGAGTATTTAGTAAAACTCTACTATGTACTCCTTTATTATCTTGCTTCCTTGCTTCAAGCTTTGCATCCTTTTAAGTAGTTCTAGCTCATATTCTATTGGAATGAATTTCCTTTTCATTTTCTCTACCATTTTATCTCATCTTTTAATTTTCTCTTTTAATTTGCTTCCTCTTTCCAACTAAATTTCTCTCTACCAGATTGAAGCATGACCCTTCAATCTTTTCTTTGCAAATCTCTCTATCTAGGTCTCCAATTTCTTCAAACTCAAAATATTCCTCCATATCATTTATCCAATCTATGAGTTCCTTTGGATTCAAGCTTCCATTGAAGGAAGGAACATCAATTTTTGGTCTCTTTCCCACTTTCGTGAAGGCCCTCAATAATGGGTCATTTGCAACTATTGTAATTTCCTCTCTTTGTTCAGTGTTTAGGCTAGCATTCTCTGAAGCATATTTTTCATCAATATCAGGTTCCCTTATTTGTGTAAATCCTCTTCTTATTTCTTCTTGAAGTGCCTCTAATTTTCTTCTCAAAGCTCTAAAATTATTATCATGGACAAATTTATCCACTCTTCCTCTTCCTTTTCCTCTACCATGATAGGCTCCTCTTCCATCCGTTTTCCCCAATACCCACAAGCTCAATCCTGGTGCACATTCCTCTCTTCAAAGGAATTTTACACACTTAATATATTTCCTCTCTAATACCACTAATGTAGATATTATTTTATGCTCTCAAATCCCTCTCTAAAATCCTCACAAAAATAGCTTAAATAGAAGAAAGAAATTACAAATTAAACTCAACAATTTATTTGCACATGAAACCATTAAAATGATTAGTTCAAGAAATCTTATTGCACATGAATTTCAGTCATCAATGGAATAGAATACATCAAATAATCTTGTTACAAAAATCTTATATAAAAAATTAAATACATTCAAAGACAAACTATGCTCACCTATGTGAGCTCTTGCAAACAAAATTATCTTCCACGTCTAAACTTGAAACTAACACCCAAGATAACTCTCTCAAAGAATACCACGCATCCTCTTGCTCTACCTTCCCAATTCTTCTTCAAAAATTCTTCCATGAAAAGTGGTTTTCGATATTCTTCTCACAACCTATCAAAAAATTAATTTATCATGCTTTATTTATGCCTCTTCAATATGGAATGACCCTTGTTGTTTCTACACATAAAAAACCTCAAAAAATAAATTAAAACCCATTTCCAACAACCCACTAAAATAGGAGTCTTTTTTTCAGTTTTTTTTCTCTCTTTTTGACTCTTGAAAAAGAAAAAAATTCAAAAAGTAGGTCTGGGTGCCCACTTTCATAGTCCCTATTATTTATGAATCATTATTGAGTTTTTTTAAAGCCCCATAAATTAAATCCCAATGCCTCATATTGTCTCTCAAATATTTTGCAATTAAATATTTTTAAAACTGCTTTTTCACCCTAGTCAACTTGTCAAAGTTGCAAAGGAATTTAATTGACAAGTTTAAATATTTGAATATAAAATTTTAGTCATCCTCAACATGTAATCCAAGCCAAAAAATTAATCCACTTCAAAAATTCAACCTTCTTGTTGACACAAGATTGCAAGTCACTATGGATGATCTTGCATCACAATCACACTCTTGTGGGGTATGAGCTTAATTATAGTCCCATTAAATGAGTATACCTTGGAGTTATTATTTTAGACATTATACGTTGAACCATCAAACATAATTGATAGCTAAGATTGATCCTTAGAAATATCTACTTAGTAAAGAAAATTTTCCAGGCCGGTTATCAAATTGGGTTATAATCTTGACTGAATATGGCATAGAGTATGTTGATTGTAAAGCAATGAAATTAAAATTAATAGTTGATCAACTTGTAGATGTACCAATTACAGGGGATCATCCTCTAGTGATGGATTTTCCTAATGAATCTATCTTTGTAATAGAGACTCCTATGACATGGAAACTATGCTTTGATGGGTCTTATACAAATCATGGTTTAGGAGTTGGTATCCTCTTTGTTGTACACCTCAAGGGGATTCAATACCAAAATCATACAAAATAGTATTTCCTAGTATAAATAGCGTGGTTGAGTATGAAGCATTGCTAATATGACTATGAATGGCTATTAACTACAAAATTAAGAGTCTTCAATTGTACGGTGACTCCCTATTGGTTATTCATCAAGTCAATAATGACTATGATACAAAAGATGAAAATATCACACCTTACAAGCACATGGTCAATAGTTTTAAGCTATAATTTGATGTTGTCACATTTTAGAAAATCATAAGAATCCAAAGCAAAGTAGTCAATGCAATGTAAGCTATTGGATCTCTTTTGGATATACCTAATAATGTGTCACAGTATGAGTTCTTGGTGGAACAACTATTGATCCCCGCCTTCAATGTCCTCAAATATGAGCTCTTATGTGAAAAATTTGGTCCTGATTCACCTTGGTACAAATACTTTTATGATTACATGCATGACCAAATTATCCCACCTGACTTTTCCTCTAATCAACGCAAGACCTTCATCCTACAAGTGTTCAAATATGTCATTGGTGATACCCTTTACTGTCGTATTCTAAATAGAACCCTCCTAAGATGTCTCGATTCAAATGAAGAAAAAATGGCTTTGCAAGAGGTGCATAGTGGTATTTGTGAAGCTCACTCTAAAAGTCAGTGGGGACTCAAACTCATGGGAAAGATCCATCCTACCTCCACCAATGATCATAAGTTTATCCTTGTTAAAATTGAATTCTTTACTAAATATATTGAAGCCATTCTTATGACCTACATCATCGATAAACATATGTACAATTTCATCCTTAATTACATAATATGCCGAAATGGTGTTCTCTAATCCATCATCACAGATAAAAATCATCCCTTCAAAAATCATGATGTCGATGAACTGTGCAAGAGATTCCACATCCAACATCATTTTTCCACTCCATACTACCCCTAAGGAATTGGTCAAGGTATGGTGACTAACAAACCTATTCTCAAAATTCTAAAGAATATTGACGATGACGTTGGCCATGACTAGCACATCCAACTCAATCATGCATTATGTGCTTATCGTACTAGTATCTACACTGCCACATGAGCCACTCCATATTCCCTTATTTTCAGATCTAAAGCCATTCTTCCCATTGAGGTCGAGTTACCATCCTTGAGAATATTTATGCAATAGTTTATTGAGAATGAAGAATATCGTATATCCCATTTACATGAGCTATAGTTATTGGATGAGAAGTGACAAAATGCAGTGCTCCATTTATAGGCATATCAAAACCATCTTCACTATAGCTACAATAAGAAAGTTCAAGTTAGGAATTTTGACATTGGTGACCTAGTCTTGAAAGAAAACCTGAAGAATCAAATAGAGAGAGAAACTGGGAAAGTTCAAGCCTAATTGGTTGGGTCTTTACATCATAACAACATATGAATCTGGAACTTATCAACTTTCTACTCCTAAAGGTGAACCATTATCAGAGCCTATCAACAATATGCACCTTTGCAAATACTATACTTAGATTTCAAAGAATCTTGTCAAAAGTTAAAAAAAAATCGCCACCCTAATGAAAACCTAGAAAAAAGGCATCTTGGTGACAACAAATTTTAAGTAAAGAAAAATCAAGAAAAAATAAAATGAAAGAAAGAAATTAGTATAGAGAAACAACTCATCCAATAGTGAAAACCACTTTGGTGGTGCTTTAGATAAGTACCATGGTGAAAACCAAGCAAACAAACACCATGTGTAGACGATCTTTATTTTATCATCTACTATCATTCTATATGGTTTTTCACTTTCACCCATCCTCCACACATATCATCTGTCCATAATAAAGCTTGGTCATCCTTCTCATGGCCTAAGACTTGCTGACATTTAACATCTTTTGCATTTCATATCCATTTATAATAAAATTTGTTCATCCCCTCACCCATAATAAGTTGGTCCTTAACCTAAAAGGAGGTAATTCTTGGACTTGGGTTTCATATGGGATCCTAGACATGGTGTTAGCAATCTAAAAACATAAAAAACCTAAAAAAATAGAAAACATTAAAAAAACCAAAAAAAAACAAAAAACAAAAAATAGAAAACAAAAAAATAGAAAACATCAAAAAATAAAAAAAATAGAAAACATAAAAAAAATTAAAAAAGTAGAAAACATCAAAAAACCAAAAAAACCAAAAAACATCAAAATCCAAAAAAATAGAAACATAAAAAACTCCAAAAATAGAGTTAGAGTTAGTGTTAGTCCAAGTGGTTGAACTACCTTTCCTTTGTGACTTCACATAGGCAAGGCCATCATCGATGAGCCTTCGAGGCTTAGGTTAGTCCTTTAGGTTTGGTCATAACAAGTTGGCAGTCTATCCATATTTGTCTAGGTCATAATAAACTATCCATGGTCAAAGTCAAGTTGAACTATGTTGTCTCTACACTTTATGTAGGGAAGGCCATCATCGATGAGCCCTTGAGGAATCAGGTCAATCCCTTATGGTTTGTCATAACATGGTCTTCACCTGTCATTATCCAGGTCTCATAATAAAATTGTCCCTTTCTAATGTTGAAATTTTGGGTCTACAGACACAAATAACAATCAAACAAGACAATTGAGCTTATCAAAATCATGAAACAACAAGAAAATTGTCCAACAAGCTTTCAACCATCATAGGTCAATTTCCTAAACAATCAAAATGGTCAAATAGTCAAAGGGTCTTATACAAGATGCTACATCATGAAAACTAGACCCAATCCGTCATTGGTCTTATATGAAATACCTCATTCCTGAAACTAGACTTTGTCAATCAATCCTATCAAACTATCTTATATAGGCTGTCACACTCTCAAAACCAGACTCAATCCGTCATTGGTATTATACGAGGTGTACCATCCCTGAAACTAGATGAACTATCACTATCAAACATCTAATCATACAAATACTCATTGGAAAATGATCTAAATGTTTGTTGACTCTGTTGGTCTAATTTGTTTTATATTTTTATCGATTTAACTTTGGCCATGTTACTATGCCCCTCAAGGATTTCCCAAGAAGGATTTAGAGAAGCGATGATGGGTCATGACTTATTTTCTCTTTGATTTTTTTTTTGGTTTGTCTTGGAAATATGACTAGAGCAATTTGGTTCCTTCTATGTGTTTGAATTTTCCATTTGGCATAATCAAAACATCTTATGCAAGCTAACTCTTAAATAAAATTATTTCTTGTATCAGGATCAATGTGCTTTATGGTTACTTCACATGTTTTGACAAGGTTCTATGGTTCCTAGTCTATGTCATGGCATTCCTTGTTTTTCATTTGTTTGTTTCTTACAAGGGATAACATATCACACCTTGGTCTATGTCATACCTTGGTGTTCATCATCCATTTCCATAATAAGTTTTATGATGATAATTATGTAATCAAATAGGAGCTTGATAATTTATTAGAAAGGTCTCAAGATAGCAAGTCCCAATTCATCTATTTCATTCTCCCATTCCATTTTTCATTTGTTCCTTCTTTTTGCACTAACATTCCTTTCATCCATCTCCCTACATCCTGATGATGTACTATGAAACAAAAAAATACTAGGCATTAGTAGTACCATATTGCATCCACAATCACATTAGGAAATCATAAATATTACTATCATATGCATGTGAAGTCATCCATATTACATCAAAAATATAAAAATACCCATAGCATCACATCATTTATAACCATCATCCATAAAAGCATCACATAAGAAACATGTCAAAAGCATATAGGTATTCATCCATATATTGTAGCATACATAAGCATAGTGAATAATCATGTGCATCCATACATATATCATAAACATGTATAAGCATAAACCATACAACACATATATCCATGATGTCACATCATAAACCATAATCCACATCATATAGGAGAATTACATAGACATTAAATGCATAATCACAACATCACATTATAAATACATCACATAGAAGCCTACACATATGATCATAAACATCATATAGTTTCCACCAAAAATCATGTATCTCACATATATATATATATATAATAATGGTGTTCTAGTATAATATCATGATGTATCTCAAAAATGGAACTCACAGGCTTCATAAAAAATATAAGTATCAGAATGCCTAAGAAAAAAAAAAAACAAGCCTAGCCTATGCTACCCTCCTCTCCTGACCTAGGCCTATCATAAGGTCTTGATCTCTATCACTGCGATACCTGACATTGCTTCAAGTCCTCTATGAATTTGTGTCTTGCTCCTACTCTGACTCTGGAATCACATATCTCTAGAAGTCTCTAGCATGACCTACTCATATAGATCTCTGTAATACTATGCATCCTTGCTCATCCTATACATGGTCTCTACAAATTCCAAAGATAATCCACTAATAATAGAAATAAATTTTATACATCTTTGGTATGCCCTCTATGCACGTATCACTGCTTGGTCTCTCTCAACTGTCAAAGCCTATAACTAACCCTGCAAGACTGGGATTTATGCTACCTATACTTGTAGAGCCTACACCTAATCTTGTAGCACCTGTATTTGCGCTTCGAGATCCTACCCCACATCCTTTGCCTCCTCCTCCTTGACATCCATAATGACCTCCCTAATTGGGACATCATGCATACCCTCCTCCATGATCACTGCATCCCAAGTAGCCTCCTCCTTATCCTCCATAATGAACTCACAAACCACTGCCTCATCACCCACATCTTATAGCACCTCATCTACTCTCACCTCCTCCATATCCACCTCCATATACTCCCCCTCCTCATGAATGTGCGAAATCCACTAGGGCACCCTTTGTGTTTCTTGCAAAGGTAATCTTGCTCTCCCATACTAACCTCTCCTATCTCTACCTATACCTCTATCCCCTCTGCCTCTGCCCCCATCACCATCACCATCACCATCACCATCACCATCACCATCACCATCACCATCCTCTCCATCCCCATCTCTTTCTCCATCACCTCTACCTCGACCTCTACCTTGTTGTTAGCCTTGTTGTTCCCTACCCATCCTCTCCAAAATCATGGGCTGGTCAGGATCAATAAATGGCATGGATTTGTGTGTTGCCCACCACGTTTCATACTCAATTGTAGTGCTTGCATTGGCCACATTGGCTGGTTCTCCCCACTCAATGGGATGCAATCCTTCTATCTCCCGCAAAGATACCTATATATTGATCATTGGCCCCCATTGGGAGACCTCTCTAGCCAACTTGGGAAACTTTGCTACCCCTACTGGTACTCCCTATTCCTCACCAAAATATTGTAACACCCTCTTTGGTAGGTGCCTCTGTATGATATGTTGCATCATAACCATCTATCCAATCAGATAGTGTGTATGCCTAGAATAGGGTAAGTGCTTTGCAACCTCATCCCACCCAAAGAAATCCTTGTAAGGTATCCAAGCAGATCCATATAGCATGTCAATGACATGTCGCCAATATCCAACATCCCCTACTATGATTTGTGTGACCGCTCCTCTGTAAATGTATACACATGTATTCCAGGAGCTAGATATCCATTAACCAATGGTCAAAACACTACAATGTTCTCCCATGCCCACACCATTAGGAGCACCATCCTATAAATAATGCTCTATTCATCCCTATAAGCTACATCATGTAGATAGAAGTATAGCATCACCAATAAGTAGGGTCCCTATGCATATATTGTGGCCTACATCATCATGCCCTCAAGCATCTCCCCCACCTCATGAGAAATCCATGTCTGCATCTATCAAGACAAACCACTTCGTTGATCACTAAGAAAAGTACCAAAATCAACCTCTCATACCTATCAACCAAGGTGTCCCACCTGATCTCATAGTCCTCTATCCTGAACTCTACCAAGAAATTTGTTTCAAAGACTCACCAAATAGTTGCTAATCCCCTCCCTATGTTGTAAACCACCCACTCTCCATGGATGGGAAGCTACAAAATCCTACACACATCCTCAAGCATCATGGTCACCTTGCTAGTTGATAGGTGGAAATAAATCATCTCTACCAACACTATCAATAAACCTTGGTTAGCTCGCACCACGAGAATGAATATCACATGATAAAGTCCTAATTTAGTCAATGCATCTCACTCCTCTATGACCAAATGATCTTGAAGGGCGAAGGACCCTAGTCATCTCTCACACACATATATCGAGTCTAATCTCACATGCACCCACCAAAATGCATGTCATTTTAATCACAACATCTAAATTAACTTATATGATCTACTACATATCTAAAATTTCATCAAAAATTGCCTAAATTTTCTTATCAGTCAGATGTATCATTCTTCCCTTCATATGCGCCACACATGTCAATTGTGGTCCCATTTTGCAAATGTGTCATTCTATCATTCAATTGTGTTTCACTTTGGTAATTGTGTCACACAATCCTTCATATGCGTCACACCACAACAATTATGATGCAATTTATAGTTGTGAGTTGAAAATCACCCATTACCTATCTAAGTCAATTGTGTCGCACAACAATAGTTGTGGTGAACATGATAAAAGTTGTGGTGAATGTGATAATAGTTTCGGTGAACATGATAATAGTTGCGGTGTAGAAATTGTACCACATCTATTTTCCCTTCTTTGAGCCCTAAAATCTATGAAAAAATGATAAAACCACAAAATAAGGTTTGGATACATACCATCATGCCTAAGCCCTCCTCACATCCATATGTCTGTACTTGATACATATATAGTGTGTAGAGACCAGTACAAGAAACATTCTGACAACAACTTCGTAGGAAATGTCAAAGCAAATCTCCTAATCTCCTACAACAAAAGTGCACAAATGACCTATTTTCATCCCCTAGGGCATATTTATAACCTAATTTGATCTAATGGGCTCCTCCCTTCATAATTAGCCACATAAATTTTTTCCGTTGAACCCAAATATCAAACCCTAGATCAAATTTTAAGCCTAGTTTTTCATCTCTAATGTATTTGCACCTATCAAATTAGCTTATGGATAAACTTGCCAAGTTTTTTTGAGTTTTTTTAAAAAAAATTCAATTTTTTCGAGGGGCCATCATCCTATCTTGTGTCATGAGGCACACTAGGGCATATCCAAGGTTGAATTTTCTTGATTATTCTTTGACACAACGCTGAAAATCACATTATGTCAAAGAGGGGCAAAATGTAGACATTGAAAAATGTCACCTAGAAGCAACATTTTATCACTATTTACCTTCATCCTTGAATAATTAAATAATTTTAATTATTTGACTTTTCTCTAATGTCATTTTTCTCTATTAATTAACTAATTCTTGATTATTTAATTATTTCACTTTATCCTATTCTTTCTTTGATTAATTTAAATAAATATCATTTTTCTTAAATTACACCACTAACAAGCCTTTTTTCCTCATAATTAAATAAATTTTATTTAATTAATTATTTTTTTCTCCAATTAAATAAATTTTATCTATTTATTTCCATTTTCTTCTATGATTAAATAATTGTTTTTAATTATTTTGTTGTTCATTAGTATTTTCTCTCCATAATTAGATATTTATTTAATTATTTATCATATTCTTATCTTGATAATTAAATAATTAAATAATTAGTTTCCATTTTTTTCTTTCTCTCATTAAATCATTATTTTTAACTATTTAATATTTAACACTTCACTTTTATTCTATAATTAAATAATTATTTAATTATTCACTTTCCCTCCCCAAAATTAAATAATTGTCATAATTTAATTTGAATTTCTTCTTAGCCAAGCCCTAAATCTCAACTACTTTCTTGCGTTTTGGTCCATTCATCCTTATCCACGTCATTAGTCTTTTGTATTTTGAGATCTTTACAAAAATATATAAGATTGTATGGTCATTTTTTTAATTACCTTATAAATATATATAACAATCTAAAAAAATATTAATTATAAAAAATGTAATTTAAAATATCGTTAAATTATAATTAATAACATTTATTAAATGATTAACTATACAAAAATATATGAGTTTTAGAGACATTAGATTTCCAGTGTCCATATTAATAAGAACTATTTTTTCTGGATTTAAACTAATTCACATAGTTGAATCCATAAAAATAGCTCTTATTTATATGAGTTTTGCTAATTATTGTATGGCAGGGGTAGGGATGAGGATTTGTTCACTTAGTTTTAAGTTTTTATAGGTGAAAATAAATATTTTAAGATTTTAATTTTGTAATGAGCAAAAGTCCCATGAGAATTAAATATCCATGACAACAACAACATTATCATCATTAACCAACACACCATAATTTTATCAACTTCATTTTATAATTAATTTAATATTTTAAGATTATTAATTATGTAAGCCTTATTTATTAAAATATGAGAGATAAAGGGATTAATTGGTTCATTTTAAAAATTAAATTTTGTAATGTGGGAGAAAATATATTATCATTATTTTTTTTGTATTATATTAAAGTGTTGGTGTGTTGTGATTAGAGAGGGCTGTCAAATTTGGGAGCAACAACAAAAGGAAATCAAAGCAAGCAACATAAATTAGAAGGTATTGTTACTTTTTTGTATTTTTTCTTTAGATTTGTATTAAAAATGTTAGTTCTTGGCAAATCAAATTGAGAGCAACAAAGATTAGAAGGTACTATTAATTTTTTGTATTTTTCTTTAGATTTGTATTCAAAATGTTAATTCTTAAATTTGTATATAGAGATTTCTTACATCAATAAGCAAAAATTATCTTTGTATATTTCTTTAAATTTTTATTCAAAATGTTAATTCTTAAATTTGTATACACATATTTCTTACAACAATAAGCAAACATTTTCTTTTTGTATTTTCTAGATTCAACTGTATAATATTAAGACATTTATAATATTGAATTTTTCAAGAATATTTTTTGAATTTATAATTATGAATATTTTATTCTTCTCAATTAATGAAAGGTTTACATTTCTTAAAAATATTAAAAATATGAATTGTTTGCAAAGATTCACATAAAAAATAAGATATTCTTCAATTTTTCATAAATGGTAGAGAGATAAGGAGAGAAAGGGCATCAAAAGTATATTTTAAATAACCATAATAGCTTTCCACAATCCATAGTGATAATTGCTTGACAGTTTCTGAATCCACAATCTAATCCAAAACCGTCAAGCAATTAGTATATTTTAAATTTATTATTATTTTATTATATTATGAAAAAAATATTTCCCTGTAATATTTTTTTTTGAAATTTAAGAAGTATTTTTATATTTATTAATCTTTAATTATTTTATTTCATTCTATTTATATTTTTTTTATAATTTTAATACTAGCATACATATATTAATTAATAATATGTATAAAAAATGTTGAAAGTTATCGTTTCATTAACATTAATTTGAAAAGTAATATATATGATTTCATTATTTCTTTTCAAAATAAAGATAAATATGTAAAAATAAATATTAAATATTATAAAATTATTAATTTCAATTTTTTTATAATTAATATTTTTTCTTTACTTAATATTGTCCTTCTTAAATTTTAAAGATAAAATATTTTTTACAAATTTTTTTTATCTTTTCAAGAATATAAAATGCATTAACTGTTTTTTCTTAATTTCAATGTATTAAAACTTAAAAAAAAAGAAAAACTCTTAAATAATTAATTAACTCATGGAGAACAATCCTCAGGTGCCTGGAACTTATTACACCAATGTTCCCACTCGGAGTAACAATGTCATAATTGCCTTGCCTGCATCAACTTATATTGGCCATGCGGACCCTAATCCCGAGGCATCTTCATCTGGCCTCAACTCTTCTCCACAACGTCTCAATCCACAAAGGTCTGAGAATTCCTATCAAGGTTCAGACCTTCTAGAGGAAATAGTTCGGAAGTTTATTTAGATGTGTTTTTGCAGGTTACCTGTTTTTGAACTCCATTAGAAGTATTTTGGACTAAGAATTTTGAATTT
This sequence comes from Sequoiadendron giganteum, assembly GCA_007115665.2. Taxonomy (NCBI): domain Eukaryota; kingdom Viridiplantae; phylum Streptophyta; class Pinopsida; order Cupressales; family Cupressaceae; genus Sequoiadendron; species Sequoiadendron giganteum. The sequence goes on along the minus strand of CM021106.1, from coordinate 656,388,800 downwards.
TCACTTGCTGCATTTTCTTCAGGCAGCCCAGTTTTATGCAGTCTTGTTTACTGTTTTCTTGGTAAGATCTCCTTTGTGGCCTATCGTAGATTTTTGGTTATGTTCGTATATTCTGCAACTTAGAAAAAAAAAATTGACAGGCACTGAGAAGACTGATATTGCTTTTTCATTGGATTCTCGAAAATAAAAACTTTCTTTGCATTTTTTTTCATTATATTGAAGTGCTACTGTGCAGCATGTCTTACACTGCTGGTTTTGTATATAAGATTTAGTTGAGTTGAAGCACATAAATAGTAGCTTTCTTTCTCCCCTCGACTATTTCATTATAATCCATTGCAGCTATAACTATTCATCAATATTTCAGCACTACCAGCATTATGGGCTGGTTTTGTATTGAATGAGATATCCATCGTTGCTAGAGTATTAGCTATATGAGGTTTAGCAGAGATTTGTTAAGATACTTCCACCAGCATTATTTATCACAATTGGTAAGTTCATTGCACCTCTGCACAAGTTGACTATCACGTGAACACTAACTCAAGAGCACCCATATGTTGATAGCCTACTGATACACTATTCTACAGCTGACCAACTACAGCAGGCTACTTCACAGACGGTCAATATGTGTTAGAAGCGCAAGCTACAATCTGAAATATAAAGGGACAAGCAGTTTGCCGGTAATATAACTGGCAGTAAAAGAAGTATAACTGAGTCATAGAGTACATTACTATTTGGCCATAAAATCTAAGTAAGGGATGCAATGTAGATCTTTTTCATACCTTTTAGTGTGTCTTCCTGCAAGGTTGGTGTCCCACTCTCTTTCTTTGTGTGAGTTGTGATCATATAATGAAAAAGTTTGACAAATCATTATTAATAGTATCGAGTTTTTACAGTATTTAAATTATTTTCGATTGAAATTATGTAAAATTTTTTAATCGAAAAATTTATAAAGTTTCAATTCAGATTTTTTTAATCATTATTAACTAAACTAAGAATTGAAATGTATGATATTGACAATAGTTAGTGGTCCAAACATATTTGGGTGGATATATTATTAGGAAGAATGGTTTTCTTACGGGTTTTTTAAAGTTTTGGATGGAAGGTTTTGAAATTAGTTTTTAGAGGAGGGTAAGTGCATCAAGATGGTTCCCAAAAAGGGGACTTAAGTGAACGACTTTTTTCTGAAATCAGGAAATACTGACCTTAGATGTGAAATTGAGGATACTTAAACTCAAAATTTTGAGATGGAACAAAAAAAAAGATTCAAGTGCTCCGAGTTTACTTTATAAACTATTAATTTATTTTGAAAATGATTGAGATTAAGGGGTTCAAACGAGAGACATACACAAATTGGTGTTGTTTTTGTCAGAAAAACATAACATAGCAATTTTTGTACGACCCTCATATGGTGAACTTTTTTTTAGTATTTTTAAAATCGCAATGGTCAAAAGTTAGCTAACAGTATATAATTGATGCACGATTTTTCTGATATTTTTTAATGAATATTTGATTTTTTACTAATTTGCGAAGTGGACATATCTTGAAAATATAATTTTGGACGTGCTACCCCTACAAATTTTGGAAACTAATTGATTTGTTTTTTTGTTAAATTTTTTAACTTTGTAGAATGGAGTCTAGTTTCTAAAAATGTAATTTATTTGAAAAATTGATGAACGGTTAATTTATAACGAAAAAAATACCAAACGCCGTTTTTTGGCAAAAAAAATACATACAGATAAAATAAATTATGGATGAAAGACTTAACATTTTCAGAAAGTGAAAAAAATTACATCGTTGGATAGCTAAGAGATAACCCAATATTACCCATGTGCTCGATTTTTTCGATATTGAACCATGTGCAATCCTGACGGTGAGCAAGAACTCGATTATGAGAAATATGGTGGACTTTTTAAAAACACGTCTCTGGTCGTTGAGAATGCCCTTCAAGCCTTTGGGTTGGAATTCCAAGGCAATACCAAACTTAAAGTTTGGTAATTCTCAAACCAAGATATAACACAAGCGAGCTATAACAAGAGCACGTTATAACGCGCTTGCATTATATCTTACTTTTGATATGGTTTTTGCTTCTGCGGGGAACATGTCTACTAACATATAACGCAAGTGCGTTATAATGCACTCGTGTTATGCCTTACTTTATGTTAAATGCTAATATATTAATGTATGCTGATATATTTTTATGTACATGTATGTATGTATGCTTGTATGGATGTAATATTATATGTGCAAATGTATTATGCTTGTATGTATGCATTTATGTATGTCTTTAAATGAAGGGAGAATTTAGAGAGAGTCTAGAGAGATGGAGAGGGGGTCGAAGTGAGAGTTTAAGAGAGAGGGAGTGGGAGAGAAGGGGTTGGATTGAGGGGGACTTAGCTAGGTAGGGTGGGAGGGATAGAGGGAGGGAGAGAGAGAGAGAGGAGGTGTGGGAGGGATAGAGGAAGGGAGAGAGAGAGAAAGGGGGGTCGGAGAGAGAGAATTGATGGAGAGGGAGAGAGAGAAGGGGGTGGGAGAGAGAGAATTGAGGGGGAGGAAGAGAGAGAGACAAAGAGAAAGAGAGGGTTATGTAG